>JAYESA010000015.1:80040329-80467077 GCA_036927795.1 Iris macrosiphon | reverse complement strand
ATATTGAATGAGCGTAGAATGGTTAGAACAAGTTTCGATGGGTGATTCTAACCAAAAATGGTGTAGAATTGGCATAGATTGATGAAAACGAGTATATATGGGTGATTCTAACCAAAATTATGGTATATAATGAGCTTAGATTGGTGAACACATTGTTTAGATCGATGATTCTAACCAAAATATGGTATAAAACGGATGAAGAATGGTAAAAATGAGTTGGTGTAAAATATGATATATAATGAACGTAGAAAGGTTAAAACGAGTATGTCTGGGTGATTTTTACCAAAATATGGTATAAAACAAATGCATTATGGTGAAAATGAGTATCTAGTGATTCTAACCAAAATTAAGGTATATAATGGGTGTAGAATGGTGAAAACGTATATCGACGTGTGATTATAACTGAAATATAGTTTATAATTAGCCTAGCTTGGTAAAACGAGTATAAAAATATAATTTTAACCGAAATAAGCTATTAAATGCTCGTAAGATGGTAAAAATGTGTATAAACGAGCGATTCAAATTGAAACATAGTATAATATGACCGTTGAATGATAAAAACGAGTCTAGATCTTTGATTGTAATCAAAAAATGATATAAAATAGGGGTATAATCGTGAAAAAGAGTATAGATTGGTGATTCTAACAGAAATATGGTGTAGAATGTATGTTAATCGGTGAAAACGAGTAAAATTGACTATTCTAACCAAAATATGGTGTAAAAGTGGCACAGATTTATGGAAACTAGTATTAAAATATGATTATAATCGAAATAAGGTTTCAAATGCTCGTAAAATGGTGAAAACAAGTATAAATGAGGGTTTCTAACTGAAATATGGTATAGAATGAGCGTGGATTGCTAAAAAATATTTATATCGGTGATTCTAACCAAAATTTAGTATAAAATGGACGTAGAATTGTGAAAACATGTATAGATGGGTGATTATAACTGAAATATAATATAGAATGAGTTTAGATTCGTTAAAACGAGTATAGAGGGGTGATTCTAACCGAATTATGGTGTAGAATACACCATTGATTAATAAAAATGATTATGGACGAATGTTTCTAAATGAAATTTTGGTATAGAATGAGCTTAGATTAGTAAAAACAAGTATAAATAGGTGATTCTAAACAAAATATGGAATATAATGAATGTAGAAGGATAAAAACGAGTATGGTTAGGTGATTTTAACCGAAATGTGGTATAAAATATGTAGAATGGTGAAAATGAGCATAAATGTGTGATTCTAATCGAAATTATAGTATAAAATGGGTGTAGATGGTAAAAACGAATATAGACATGTGATTCTAACCGAAATATAGTTTATAACCGGCCTAGATTGGTGAAACGAGTATAAAAATATGATTCTAACCAAAATAAGATATCAAAATGCTCGTAAAATAGTGAAAACGAGTATAAACGAGTGATTCGAACTGAAATATGGTATAATATGATCGTAGAATAATGAAAACGAGTCTAGATCATTGATTATAATTGAAATATGATATAAAAGGGGTAGAAGCATGAAAGTGATTATATATAAGTGATTCTAACAAAAATATGGTGTAGAATTTTGTCACCCTCACATTTTCATTTAAGGGTAGTTTGATATTTGATATGGATATTTTATTTTAGGATTTATTTTTATTTAACTATTGTGCATGCATAATTATTTATTTGTTGTATTATTTATTGATTGATAGTTGTAGATTTATTTTAGACTTGTGTAGTGGACCTAACCTATTTAATAGGTTGCATGAACCCAATATTTCATATGAGTTTAGATTGAGCCCATGAATTAGGCCCATTGTTAGGAGGTTGGATTAATTAGTGAAACCATTAGACTAGAACCTTCCCTCCCTAATGAATTTCTTCATGAGAGGCCCCAAGGGGTAAATAGGATATTTCATACTTGCTTGGGGAGAGGGATAAGGCCTGCGATAGAGGTAGGAGAGAGTGCCTCTCTCATTTCATTTCCAATTCTATTTAGATCTAGTTTTTTCTCTTCCAATTTCCTTCATTCCCTCGCCATTCCTCCACCAATTTCTTCACAAATTCTTTTCCTATTCTTCATTGGAGGCTTCTTCATCAAGGATCTACAAGAAGAAAGCAAGGAGCAACAAGAAGGAGGCCAAGATCTACAAGGAGATGAGCTACATTCTATTTAGGAACTTTTTATTGGGAATCCATCTCCCAATAGGTACATTTCAGTTTCCCCCCTTCTAATAGGTTCTAAATCTAATATTTAACCATGAGAAACTAGCCCACATGCATAGGCTACCCATAGGAATTGATTTTAGGTTCATAGGAGACCTATGGTGGAAGTTATGTGCATTTTGGTGTCAATTTTGGGAGAATTCCGAGATTGGCACATGTGGTGTTTGTTATTTGGTCTAATAGATCAAATTAACATATGATTGCTTGTTTGTGACTAGTAGCGTGTCCACAATTGGGTACGTGTAGGCCGTATCTCGTCAATTTGACGAAATAGGTTGATTTTGGTAATTTTCCTCCGATACGGGGCTTGTGCATATCACATTCTGATATGGACACGTAGTTATTCTAATTATTATACATATTGTTCATATTTAGTATATTAGACTTGCTCGTGTCCTCCGGGATGCATTTGATTGTGTGGTGGAGACGTATCGCAAGCGTATCATAGAGTTAGTGTGATAAGGGTGCGGTGCACTCTACATGTTTGGTGTTTTGCTCATATTTCTATATGTACATGTGTGTATATATATATATCTATATGATATTTTATATAATATATATATATATATATATATATATATGAGTGTGTATATGATTAAGTGTATTTGTGTGTGTCTATATGTGCGTATATACTGGTGTATATAGTTATATATATATATATATATATATATATATATATATATATATATATATATGTGTGTGTGTGTGTGTGTGTGTGTGTGTGTGTGTGTTAGTGTTATATTTATATATGCATGTGTGTGTGTGTGTGTGATTATGTGTAAGAGTGTATATATATATATATATGTTTATGTAGATATGTATATATAGAGAGAGTTGGATTTATATATATAGAGATGAGTATATACATAGAGGGTTGTGTGTATGTGTGTAAGTGGTTGTTTATTGTGTGTGTGTGAGAGATCAACAAGGAGGGCTCGGGGTGCACTGCTCAGCAGAGAGTAGTTGCAGTTCCCAACTGATACTGTTGATGCAAGGTATCAATCGAGCAGTACAGTAGATGTGCATCAGTGCACACAAGAGCTACTACAGCTATGTGCAGTCAGTGACTGAAGAGAGAAGCAGCAGCTCGGGCAACTACACAGTGCACTTGTGCACAGAATCCACAATGCACTGAGCAGTCCACTGCAAGCCTGTAGCAACTGAGAGGCATCAACCGAGCAGGGCAGTAGCAACTGTGCGGGAAACAATCATTCACTGCAGCACAGTGGCAGCAGGGGGTGGCATCGTGCAGCAGATCGACTGAGGTGTTGTCTCTGCAAAGAACAGCAGCATGTAGAGGCAGTTCAGTAACTCGGGGGAGGGGGGCTGATATAGAGAACTCAACAGTAGCAATGGCAGTCAACTACAGGAGGTTCAACCACTCGAGCTACTGTGCAGAATGTGCAGCCTTCACTAGCAACACCAGTTTCAGTATCAGTATTCACTGTATAGTATCAGTACCTGCAAGGTTTAGTTTCGGATTTAGTTAGTTTAGTGAGGTATTTGGTTTAATGGGTAGATAGCTAATGGGTAGTTTAGTATTCAGGTATTAGCTAATAGTTGGTTAGTTGGGTATTGGTTTAGCTTGGAGTTTTGGTAGTGGTTTAGTGAGTTAGTGTTTTAGTGTATTGTTAGTAGTTAATAGGCATATGTTTGACATTAGCATATTATATATTTATAGTCAGTTACTTGAGGTATTGGTAAGTTTAAATAGGTAGTAGTGATATACTTTACTAATATATAGTTAACTATAGATATATGCATATATGTATCTTGTAGATATGTATGTTTGGTATTATAGTTAGTCCTATAATAGTATTGAGATATATTATAGTGTTAGCATATATTAGTATAATAGTTTTTGGTTTCTATATGCATTAGATATAATGTAGGGTTTTGAATTATCTTTGGATACCAAGGTAATATCAAGGTATTGGGTCGATACCCAAGGTATTGGATCGATACCCAAGGTATTGGGCTTGGGTATCGAGATATGTGTGATACGCATTGGTGCAAGGCACCCTATTTCATTTGACTTGTTATAGTATTATAATTATTGACTTGTATATATATCTAAAATACTATTTTCATATACGAAAACTTGCGTATCTTAGGATACGACTTTTTGAGTGTCTTTTTGTATCATAGCTTAGCTAGTATAGCTTAGTTTCGTAGTGTATTGACTTAGTGTCCTAGTGTTAGACTCTTGCAACCTAGATTTAATCGGTTTGACCTTAAAATGGCTTTATGACCTAGAATTGCACCATTTTAACTTATTTTCATTTTCGAACCTTGTATTGATGCAACATACCATATATAGGTCTGTGTGACACCATCTTGGGCATCGAGAGACACACCTTGCTCAAGACTTCAGGCGAGTACATTTCTTTGATAGTTTTTAATTCATAATAGTGTATATATGCATGTTCTAGAATTGTATACTTAATTTTGACACAGTGATTTCACGAACTTGTACTACATTGATCCCGTCAGGAGATATTATCCCTACCGTGTTCAGCGGGTACTCGTGTACATGTATTTCATCGTGTATATTGGGTATTGATTTATATTGCGTGTTCACACACTACTCGTGTTCAGTGTGCTTATTCGTGTACACCCACTGCTCGTGTTCAGTGGTTATGATATTCGTGTACACCTATGTTGTCTGATAAAATAAACAAAAGGATCGTAAAAGAAAACGACGGGTTCTTTATTACGAAAGAAAACCCTTTCCTTCTTTGGTTTACAAACAAGCTTGTACAATGTTAATCCTATACGAGAATGTGGGAGTACAATTTATTTAATCTGGGTAAATATTGCTATGGGTGTCTGATCTGTAGCCGATCACTTTAGCCCTTGGACCACACGATGATGAAGAAGTGCCGTAGAAGACGAAGAACAGCTTCGAAGGTTGCGAAAGAGGATGGATGCACGATGCCAAAGTCGTTGATCACTACTCTTTGCCTGAGCTCCGAATTCTCTCTCTCAAGGATTCTGCGATCTCCCTTAAATCTCCAATTTTTCGACCTCGGATCTGATACTGGATTTCTTGACCAATCTCTGACCCTTTTTCTCCAATTTTTGTCGACCCTGGATCTGATATTGGTTTTCTTGACCAATTTTTCGACCTTGTCCTCTGTTGATAGAGGTCTCTATTTATAGAGTTTTAGTGTCAGTGACCACTCAGTCGATGTAAAAACTGAGTAGTGGAAAGTACAGCACCCTTTTACACAACGGTTAAAATAACCAATGCCTGCGTATAGATGATCTTTTGAATGAGCTTGTGACGCGGGTCCAACTAAGGGACAAAATGCGTATAACCGCTGCGAAGATCACGCATAGAAGCCACGTAGGTAGGTATCCCTCGTGTATAAGAGGTTGGCGTAGAAGCCAATGTCTGTCACCATGGCATAGAAGCCAAATAGTTATCAAACCGGCATAGAAGCCGAATAGGCGTAGAAGCCGAGTGGGCATGGAAGCCGAGATGGCGTAGAAGCCGAGTGGTCATAGAGGCCGAGTAGGCACAGAAGCTGAATGAGCGTAGAAGCCGCCGCATAACGTGCCAGAGTGGTCATAGAGGCCGAGTAGGTGTAGGAGCCGAGCGGGCATAGAAGCCGAGATGATGTGGACGTCCTAGACGAAATTACGGCTTTTGGAGATGTAATCAAATCTCTTACATTAAATGCAGAGATCTGCCCCCATCCTGTGCATTAAATGCAGATGCTTGTCTTTAAGATTTGCCATCATTCCGCGCATTAAATGTAGATACGCGCCTCGAATTCTGTATGAAGAGTAACTGCTGACGTGGCAGGCGATTTGTCTTCTGCGGAGCGTAAGAAGCTCACGTCTGCCTGTGTAAAACTAGGCATCGAATCCCATTGTATGCGCCAAAGCAGTTTACGCAAAGGGGATGTCACTAAACGACGGTTCGGTGACATTTAATCAAATCTCTTGCATTAAATGCAGAGATCCGCCATCATCCCGCGCATTAAATGCAGAGGCATGTTTTGACGGTCTGTTACCCTTCTGTGCATCGAACGCAGAGACGTGCCTCAGGCATCTGTCAGTATTCGGCGCTTTAAATGCAGAGACGTGCCTCGAATCCCGTACGAAGTGCAGCTTTTGACATGGAAGGCGGTTTGTCTTCCGCGGATCGTAAGGAGCTCACATCTGCCTGTGTAAAACTAGGCAGCGTATTCCTCTGTACACGTAAAAGCGGTTTACGCAAAGGAAATGGCAGTAAATGACAGCCTGGGTTGCAGTATCGCGCCATCATTATAGCCGTCGCCTGGGTAGTCGAGCAGTATTCCTTTGTCAGAAGTCCAGACGTCAGGTTCATTGCAGGATATGACAGGTTCATCTCGGAGAATATGAAGCGTCCCTCGTACACTTCAATGCTGTATTGAAAGCGGATGGGTTTTACGCCATAAAGGCGATGAAGCACCCCGTTTACGCTGAAGCAGCCTGGACATACTGCATTTACGCAGATGGTCCTTTGAGTTTATATTTTACGCTGTGTTCAGCAGAAAAAGCTCTGTTGCACGTTTGATGGCTCTGAAGTCCTATGTTTACACTGCTCTGCATCAATATGCTGCGTAGAGCTATCCAGCGTATTTTTCATGCTTCTACAAGACCCCCTTCAAAGCTTTTAAATTCCTCGTAATTTGAAATACTTTGAATGAAGCATGAACCGTTTCTCGTAACTCAAAACGCTTCTGAATGGAGCTTTGTAACGGTCGAGGCTGACTTTATGGCGGAGTTATTGGGGATCGGTGTGACCTCTCTCGCCTATAAAAAGGCTGAGGAGTTAACATGTTCTTTCCCTATTCCTTTCGCCACACAGAGATGATCGTCGGAGTTCATCGGGTCGATCTAAGGAAGAAGAAGACCATGTTCTTCCAGCATGTAAGGAGCCGAAAAAGACGGCGTCTTCGAGCAAATATCCTCTGCAATGATGGATCATGGAATGATATCATAGCCTCCTTTGCTCGGGATAATCAGCAACTTTGTATGGTGGTTCTTCGGGAGAAAGAAAGGGTCGTATTTTGCCACGCTGCTTGCAAGTGGCGCCTTCTCCCGTTACCCTCGTGGGCCAGAGCAGCAACTAGCTCTGACCTCGAGTATTGAGTTGGGTGAAATACCTCAACTCAAACTGTCACGGTGCACGGAGCATGGGATCTGCATAATTTAGGCAGGCCCAGTTTTGTATTCTCCCTCCATTTATCATTTTAGTCGGTTGCAAAAACCGACCAACTGCTGGAGGAAGGATAAAGAATTGGCGCCCATGCAAGAACCTGGCAGAACAGATTCTGGGGGTGGCCTTCTGACGACGACGAGAAAATCCTTTATGGACGGGATTTCCCTCATATGTAATCATGAAAAATGAAGAAAAATCCATGTAGACTGGATTTTCCTCATATGTAATCATGACTTTAATCTTTAATAAAATTGTCTTTCTTTCGTGCATATGATCATCTTGCCATACTTTTTTGCTGTGAAGTCTGAATATGTGTAGCTTCGACACGTCTGGATCTCTATGCCGACTCTGTTTAGAAGGAGTGCTAGGTCATGTCCTGTCTTTTACGTACAACGAATAGTGCATAGAACGCTGTTTAGCATTTTGAACATTTAGAACTGTCCTGCTGCTAGGACTGAGGAACCGCGTAGAGCTCTGAACTGTTGCTTCTGATAAACAAAATTTTTTGTTCAGACATCATCTTCAAGAACGATTCCTCGAAAATCCCTTGGAACAGGGCGAGAAATGGCTGTCAAACTGAGTCGCCATCTTGAATTTTGTAGATGAAATATTCAGACTGGAGTCTGGATGAACTTTGAATCGACCCATGAAGAAGAGTAACTTCCAATGTTGAACTCTGTATGCTTTGAGTACTTGGGATATCTTCTGGTCAAGAGGGAGTATCTTCTGTGTGAACTCTTGCAATTGACCACCTTCGATAACTGTTCAGATGTACTGTACTGGCCGGCGCATTTTTCAGATGTGTGGGAAGTCATGGAGCGTAAAATCATAAGTTTGCAGCCTCTGAGCGTAAACTAAACACCACCGAGCGTGAAATCATAGACTTGTAGTTCCTGAGCGTGAAGTCGTAGGTTTGTAGCCTCTCGAGCATAAAAGCTACTGAGCACAAAGGCATTTGGGCGTAAAACCCGACTTGTAGCCGTCGAACGTAAAACTGTAGATTTGTAGCTGTCGAGCGTAGAAAGCTCCAGCGTAGAACTGTAGATTTGTAGCCTGTGAAAAAAGAAATCTTCCGAGCGTGAAGTCGTGGATCTGTTGCCTCTGAGCGTAAACTAAACGCCATCAAGCGTGAGATCATAGGTTTGGTATCTGCTGAGCGTGAAGTCGTAGGTTTGTAGCCTCTCGAGCGTAAAAGCTACCGAGCAGAAAGGCATCCGGGCGTAAAACCATAGACTTATAGCCTGCGAGCGTAAAACCGTAGATCTGTAGCTGTCGAGCGTAGAAAGCTCCTTAGTGTAGAAACCACGAACCTGCTTTGCGCGAAAAACTTTTCGAATTCGCTGACTGTCCGCCTTCTCTGAATAATAGGTTGACGTATGACCCAATCATAACCGAATATTAATTAGGAGATTTGGTTCGGGGTCCGAGGAGTCCATCCGAACTCTATATATATCCCAAGTTTCTGAGAGAAAAACTTTCCATCCGTCTTCTGCGAGAGAAAGCTTTTGACTGTTCGAGTTCTTCTTCGTTTCTTCTCCGAGTCTTCAAAGTTTCCAGTAATGGCTTCGAAACAAACTTCCTCCACTAAGGGAAAGAAGGTTGATTCTTCTTCTCGTTCTTCGGCTCAAGCGAGAGCGTCTCTGGTTGGACAAGGCAAACTTCATTCTGAGCGAAGCATCCCGCCGACGAGCAGTGCACCCGGCCTGAAAGGTAGAGCTTTTGGGACGAATGAGAACGACTGAAAATCCTTCGCACACGTTGAACATGACCGCACTAGGTCGTCTCCTGTGCTAATAGCCTCTTTGAGGAAGATGAAGCACGGAGATGTTTCATCTTTTACGCCCATATTTCTAATGTGTCAGCGTAAAAACTCCATATTTTCGCAGTCGAGCGTAAAAACTTCGACTGTTTGAAAGTTGGCGTATAAAATTTGAGTGTTTACGCTTTTGGATGAAAATCCTGGCGCAATAACTCAATTTAATCAGTCTGGCGTATAGCACAGACCGTATACTGCCAATCTTGAATTTTACGTTTAGGAAATGGATTCCAGCGTAAAAGCTCAAGTTTCACAGTCTCGACGTAGAGCACAAACTGTTGATTTTTGGCTGATGCTGCAAGTCCTGTGATGTCTATTTAGGAACTGATGCATTTTTCTTGCACTTTTTTCAGTTAACTTGTATGAGTCTCCGCTAGCTGAAGTGATGGGCTCTGCCGCCGGGATGCTGCACTCCAACTATCTGGAGGATCTGTCACACGTGACATTTCCTATCTCCGGGCCCCAGTATCCCGAATGAAGGGAGATTTTGATATCGGCTCAGGGCGAGCGAACGCTGCTGAACATGCTTAATGGAGAGCCCCTGACTTACATAGACGGGGACCAGTACATAAAGCCGGCTTTTCTCTTCGGGGACATGATTGATAAACAGTCCCAGACGAAGCCCAAGAGAGAGCTCTGGGTTTTCCCTGTCGAGGGTCTGGTCTTGTACCTGCCCAATATGCCGAGAGACTATCCCATCTCGGCCTTCTTCCATGCTACACATCCCAGGAGGATGTCGTGGACGCTGACTTCTGATCTTCACGGCAAGCCGGGGAAGATCTTTCATCTGAAAGGAGCTGACCAGGGGTCGTTTGTCAGTCGCCCTTCCGGCTCTATGACGGCGTTCAGGGGACTGTACCCGGGCAGTGTCCCGAGTGAAGATAGTTTGGTGATCCAGCTGGTCCAATTGCCGACTTTCTGCAACGATTTTATGGGGCACGGGGGAGTATACCCTAAGGTGAACCCTCGGTGCGGCGGGTGGATCACCCCTACAAATCTTCGATGGGCTCGTTTAGTCGATTGGGCCCTGAAGCATTTTCAGACAGAGCTAGAGAGGATTGGTCTGTTTGCCGCCGTGAGTGCCACTAGTGTTGGGTTACCTCCTAACCCCAACCTATTTCTGGCACTGATGGAGCGATATATTTCGCTCACTGGGACTTTCGCCACTCCACTGGGGGAGTTGGGATTGGCCCTGCATGAGATGGCAGAGATCTCGAGACTGCCAATGGGGGATACTCCATATGAAGAGTATGTTCCTACGAACCGGTAGCTGGGGGATTCAGACCATCAGGTAGTGGAAGTGTACCAGGAGCTGATGTGCCACTACCTCGCTTGTACCGCTTTTTATGATGAGCCTTCCGATTTGGCTCACATCAATAAATGGATGTCCTATCTCTTCTTTCACCGGCCCAGGACTGCTAAGCCGAAGAAGGTATTGGAGGGCAAGGATCTGCCTGTGAATCCCCTGAGTGTGCTTAATGCTCAGGTAGTCGACGATCTCATGGTAGACGCTGGTGCTCCGGACCGGCTCCTCGACGAAGGGACGGGAAAGGATCTTGTAGGCACTAAGGCCTATAGTTATTTGAGGTGCTGTCGCCGGCCTCTGTCCAGGGAAGCTCAACTGGCTGGCTTCCTCTCCATATGGCTACGCCGACTGGTGGTACCTGACATCGCATCTGCAGACCGCATTCATCGCAACACGCTATGGCCTGTAGTGCGTCTGGTGTTTGGGGCAAGACTGGGCTTGCTCCCTGCCATGGTGTGCCGTATATAAGCTGGCCTGAGGGCCATGACTGACGGGCTGCTCGTCGATGAAATTCCGCATGATAGCTTCCCCAGGGTAGAATTACCATACCTGTATTTGATGGGATGGTTAATTCTCCACAACCCCCGGGTGATGTCTCCCGGCTCCGGCAGTAGTTCGGGGGGTAGTTTCTTGTTGAACTACCAGAAGTCCTCCTGGAACGTGAACACAGTTATAGACTGTCGGCGGGTGCTGGGCTTCAGTCACAGTTGGAAGCTCTTCTGCACCGTCCCTTTTGTACATCGCAATCAATCGGGGATTAGGCTCGAGGATTCGGGTAGAGAGAAGACCACTCTTTCTCCCGAAGCTTTTAATTGGTTGGTCTGCATTAGACCTTCCCATTTACTGTATAGAAGCGAAGACCATTGCTTCTTGGAGCCCTACTTGTAGCGCCCCGTTCTCCCGGTGCGGAGAGCGCGGCTAAGAAACACAAGTCGGTATCGTTCGATCGGGATAGATTGAATTAAGAACTCGTCCTCGTTATGGATTTGTTTCTTCGGAATCGATTCCCATATTCAGTGGACCGTGCCCCAAGGATCGGCTTAGCGGCAGAGTCAGGAGGGACCTCTCCGCTGCTATCTTTTATTTGCCTCGGTTTTCGATGTCGCTTGTTGCTTTCGTCCTTTGAGTTGGTTTTGGGATTTGCTTGTTTTTCTTGAACGGTTTCGATGGTTTTCATTGTTTTCGTTCATTGAACTGCACTTCAATTTCGAGATTGGAAAGAGTGGAAGGAGTATTGATCAAGCTGTTCGTGATGCAGGTGAACGAGCAGTAGGCGGCTTGCGAGCGGAGTCGTGAAGCGCCTCTTTCCTTCTCCTTTCCTTCCAACCAAGTGAGTGGCTACCATCCCGATTAGCTAGCCCTGCTTCCAAGCTTCACCCCCTAAAATCTGCATTCTTCTTTGCCCCGATCAAACGATACCAAGTAATAATAAAAGATATCAAGATAAAGGGAAATAGACTTGGGAATATTGCTTGTCAACTAAATTTGACCGAACGGTTATCATACTGCATGCTAGTTCGTTTATAAATGTTCTATAAATTCTGCTAAGTATAGAACACATTGTATGCGCTAAATTTGTTCAGTGAGGCTCTACAAAATAAATTAGGAAATTCTGCTTGTCTTGTACTCGTGTTGCCTCATCTGCATAATCTGTTAACATCGTTCGATCACGGACAACTTGTGCACAAGGTTTCTAGTTCCTGCGGACGGTCGCCAGGGCACTGGGACCGATCCGATCCGGACGAAACGTCTGTATAGTCGTCTGTATCGTCGGATTGAGGCGTGCAGCGGGGACTCGCCACCCGCGTTGCACACCCTTCCATCCTGAGACTATCAATCGTCCTTCGTGGTATTATGCCAGTGATCCTCTGTATATTTAAACCTGTTGCATACTAACTTGTGTCTTCGTGGCAGGGAAGGCATGGTAAGTATTGTGCAGGTAATTCAGACGGGCAGGTAAAATCCACCGAACGGTGGCACGTTCATTTCAGTAAATTCTATATGCTGCTTACTTGTAAATGAACTAAGGCAAGATAGAAACCCACAAATATGCATGCTTCATTAAAATAACGTGTTGATTGGTATAGTTCGGTTAGCTCGCCTTCACCAGTATGTTTCGACATGCTGACCCTCGTTGAAACAGGTTCTCCGCACTAAGGCGAACCGAGCGAGGAGCCGAAGTCATCTTCCCGTTCCAGTCCAGCTGCTAGGCGCATCCTGATCGCGCCGCATTTTGAAGTACTTGAAGACCGGAGCTTGCAACTCTTCATACACAAATGCAGCTCCATGGCAAAGCTGTCCTCCAGCTTGGAGGTCTTTATCATTTTGAAGTTAAAAGGGATGTAATGTACAGGACTGCTATCTCATTTTGAGTCAACACTTTTGTAAGCCCGTGCGGCATATTAGCTGACTCGTTCAAGAGTTTGTAATAGATGTTCATTATCAATAAAGAGAACTTTTCCATGTTTCAAATCTGTGTTTCAATTTATCTGCGTACTCTGAATATGTGCTCGTTATGCAAAATACGTTAGCCTTGTGCGGGCGCAATTCCAGGCCCGCACGGCATCACGATTCGGGGGACGCCCCAACGATTCTACGGAATCGGGTCATGACTTAGTGGTATCAGAGCACAGATTCAAGTTCCTTAGACTCGTACTGGAAAAGTTCCTTTAACGATCAAATTCCTATGCGAACTCTTGAACTCGCTAGGCCAAAATGAAATACGTTCATGCAATAAGTCCATAATATATTATGATTCTAATGTAATTTACCTTCTTTTGAAGGGATGGCTCCAGCGCAATCTGCAGCGCTAGCACCGAACAAAATGCAAGAAAGTAGTTCGGGCACTTCGGGAAGCTCTCGGAGCCAACGGGGCATATCTCAAGTCGACCCGCTTGAGCGGGTGATGCAAATGTTAGAAGCACAACGACAACGAGACGATGCTCGCCAAGCCAAGCTCGAGAGCAATCTAGAGACCCGATTCTCAGTCCAGCAGAAGCAGGTAGATACCCTGCAACAAATCGTTCAGACTTTGGCTGCCAACCAATCCGCCACAACAGCAACGACTCCGGTGGAACAACCCGTGCTTGAAGTAGAGACGCCACAAATCCCAAGGCCGAGGGACGTGACTGCCTTCAACTTGGGCCACTTCAAGAAAGTCTGCAACACCCCATTCAACGGGACTGAGGACCCAGTGGTAGCTCTAGATTGGCTAGAAGAACTTGAAGATCACTTCGCTCTGCTAGAGGTCCCCGAAGAGAAGCGCGTCGCCTGCGCGCAACTTCAGCTCCGCCTTAACACGCACGATTGGTGGAATGTGCATCGACGATCTCTCCAATTTGATCACGGAGAGGAGGCGATCTCGTGGACGACTTTTCGTGCCGCGTTTGAAGAGGAGTTTATACCCCCTCCGGTACAACGTCAGATGGAGAACGAGTTCGTGTAACTAAGGCAAGGCATGATGACAGTTAAAGAGTTTTCCGCCGAATTCAACCGACTCTCCAAATTTGCTAGGGCCTATTTACCTGATGCAGCGAGTCGAGCTAGAAGGTTTGAAGGTGGTCTCTGTCCTGCCATCAATGCCCATGTAGTCGTTAATCAGTACGGGACAATGCGTGAAGTCATGAATCATGCCCTATCTCTTGAACCATAATATCCCCACGTTTCTACCGGCGCTGTGCATACCTACAGTCACAAACGCCAAAGCAACGATAGAGGAAACAACTCTGCAAAGCGTCAAAGCAACGGTGGCCAGCATAAAGGAAACCCGAGACCATTCTGTGATTTCTGTAAAAGGCAGGTGCACACTACCGATAGATGTTACAGCAGAAAAGGTCTATGCTTCAATTGTGGCGGGCCAGGCCACATAGCTCAGGATTGTCCACTCCCCTCTAAGCTTCTGCCTCAACAAAATAATCCCTAACGGTTGGTTCTATTCCTAAGTTTCGGGATGAAACTTCCAATTAGTTGGGTAGGATGTAGCGTCCCGTTCTCCCGATGCGGAGAGCGCAGCTAAGAAACACAAGTCGGTATCGTTCGATCGGGATAGATTGAATTAAGAACTCATCCTCGTTATGGATTTATTTCTTCAGAATCGATTCCCATATTCAGTGGACCGCGCCCCAAGGATCGGCTTAGCGGCAGAGTCAGGAGGGACCTCTCCGCTGCTATCTTTTATTTGCCTCGGTTTTCGATGTCGCTTGTTGCTTTCGTCCTTTGAGTTGGTTTTGGGATTTGCTTATTTTCCTTGAACGGTTTCGATGGTTTTTATTGTTTTCGTTCATTGAACTGCACTTCAATTTCGAGATTGGAAAGAGTGGAAGGAGTATTGATCAAGCTGTTCGTGATGCAGGTGAACGAGCAGTAGGCGGCTTGCGAGCGGAGTCGTGAAGCGCCTCTTTCCTTCTCCTTTCCTTCCAACCAAGTGAGTGGCTACCATCCCGATTAGCTAGCCCTGCTTCCAAGCTTCACCCCCTAAAATCTGCATTCTTCTTTGCCCCGATCAAACGATACCAAGTAATAATAAAAGATATCAAGATAAAAGGGAATAGACTTGGGAATATTGCTTGTCAACTAAATTTGACCGAACGGTTATCATACTGCATGCTAGTTCGTTTATAAATGTTCTATAAATTCTGCTAAGTATAGAACACATTGTATGCGCTAAATTTGTTCAGTGAGGCTCTGCAAAATAAATTAGGAAATTCTGCTTGTCTTGTACTCGTGTTGCCTCATCTGCATAATCTGCTAAATCTGTTAACATCGTTCGATCACGGACAACTTGTGCACAAGGTTTCTAGTTCCTGCGGACGGTCGCCAGGGCACTGGGACCGATCCGATCCGGACGAAACGTCTGTATAGTCGTCTGTATCGTCGGATTGAGGCGTGCAGCGGGGGCTCGCCACCCGCGTTGCACACCCTTCCGTCCTGAGACTATAAATCGTCCTTCGTGGTATTATGCCAGTGATCCTCTGTATATTTAAACCTGTTGCATACTAACTTGTGTCTTCGTGGAAGGGAAGGCATGGTAAGTATTGTGCAGGTAATTCAGACGGGCAGGTAAAATTCACCGAACGGTGGCACGTTCATTTCAGTAAATTCTATATGTTGTTTACTTGTAAATGAACGAAGGCAAGATAGAAACCTACAAATATGCATGCTTCATTAAAACAACGTATTGATTGGTATAGTTCGGTTAGCTCGCCTTCACCAGTATGTTTCGACATGCTGACCCTTGTTGAAACAGGTTCTCCGCACTAAGGCGAACCGAGCGAGGAGGCGAAGTCGTCTTCTCGATCCAGTCCAGCTGTTGGGCGCATCCTGATCGTGCCGCATTTTGAAGTACTTGAAGACCGGAGCTTGCAACTCTTCATACACAAATGCAGCTCCGTGGCAAAGCTGTCCTCCAGCCTGGAGGTCTTTATCATTTTGAAGTTAAAAGGGATGTAATGTACAGGACTGCCATCTCATTTTGAGTTAACACTTTTGTAAGCCCGTGCGGCATATTAGCTGACTCGTTCAAGAGTTTGTAATAGATGTTCATTATCAATAAAGAGAACTTTGCCATGTTTCAAATCTGTGTTTCAATTTATCTGTGTACTCTGAATATGTGCTCGTTATGCAAAATACTTTAGTCTTGTGCGCGCGCAATTCCAGGCCCGCATGGCATCACGATTCGGGGGACGCCCCAACGATTCTACGAAATCGGATCGTGACTCTACTTGTCCAGTCGGTTTGCCAGGTAGTTTGGGTATGATCAGTTGCACGTGGGCAACGCCGTCACCAGCTTCAGGTCCAGAGGTGGAATCATTGATGGAGCGAGGGGATGGCAATATTTTATCATGGGCTGCACTGGGGAAATTTTTACTGTGCCTGTCATTACACTCTCCATGGAGCTGCGCATCCTCCACTCGTATGCCCAGTTCTATGTGGCAACCAACACCTTCCATCGCGATTTTGATATGCATGAAAGTTTTAGGGTGCCCTCTTCCAAGCCTGGGGGAAGAGTCGAAGTCCCCTCGGTCTCTTATGACGAGGGTGAGGAGTCCGTTACTCCGGATGAGCCTCTGGTGTCGGTACCTAGGGGTGAAGTACCTTCGCCTGCAGGGGCTTTGGTAGTTTCTGGGAAGCGAAGGGCTCCTACTCCCAAGGAGGCTTCCTCTCGCAAGAGGAAGAAGAAGACGGTTAATCGTCCTCTCCGGATTCCTGGTATTGAGACTCCTGGAGGTGAGCCCGTATCTCCCTATGTCGGGGATGATCCTTTGATTGGAGGTTCCTCGCCTTTTAGAGAGGGACCTTCTACAGTTTCGGCTGGTGGTGCCGAAGAATCTTCGCTGGAGGCTGTTGTCGCTACTACTGCTTCAGGTAGTGGAACGAGGTCGCCTCCGGGGATTAGTATAGTAAGATTCCGTATACCTTTATGCGGATCAGTATCGGGAGAGACTCCCGCCGTGCCTGTCAGCGCACCTGGCGAGATTCCAGCCGATGAGCCTCAGTTGGAATTTGAGGAGGACCTGGAAGACTACTTGCCAGTGTCAGTTAGCAGACCCCTCTCTCCAGGTATGACAGCTTGCCTAGCATCATTAAGAAATGATTTAGCTGTACAGGCCGCAGATGCGACATATATGCCGTCGGCCATGGGTAAATATCGTCTTTTATGCCTCTTCTTTAGGAAAATTAATATTATGTTGATATTAACTTCCTTTTGTCTTATTTTCAGGGGAAGACCTCTTCGGAGAGGGCAGTGTAGATGCGCCCTTCGGCTCTGTGTCCGGTCCTGGCGGTGACACGGAGGTGGCTGATTTTGAAGAGGAAACATCTTCGGGCGTCGGCTCGCCTGTCGAAGAGATTCCGATATCTCAAGAGGAGGACGAGCCTGTCATTGCGACAATGCCTCTTTTGAGTATGCCGGTCACTTCGTCCGGTGTTGGCGCTTCTTCTTTCGTCGTACCTCCTGTTGAGGCGACGGCCGTGGCAACATCGTCTGTGGTTGTTCCTGGAGGGGAACTTGCCACCATCGCGGACACTCCCCGCGTCCATTCGGATCTAGTTGTGCTGACCGAGCAGTACACCGGCATCTTCTACACCACTTTGAAAATGTTAATGTCAATGGTGTTGGCGAAGAATCTGAGCTTTGCATTGCTGAAGAGGTCCTCTCGGTTTTCGATAGAGGCGATCAGGGAATTCGGCGACACCGGGGTAGCTGACGCGCTGGAGGCGATGGTTAATGGTTTGGAGCAGCCCATTAACAAATATCTGCGGCTATCTGGCGACAGTGTTGAAGCTCTGGTCCAGGCTAGATACGACTCCTTGCTGAAAAGATTTTGTCAGAATGAGATTTTCGCATCTTGCTGAAAAGATGGAAGGTCTGAATAAAATCATCCAAACGAATCAGCAGGAGATGGATGAAGAAAAAGTCGTCTTGGAGGAGACCATTGCTCTTCAAACGAAGTGCCAGGCCGAGCATGACGAAAATGTAGCGAGGGTCCGTAAACTGGAGACAAAGCTTGCTCAGGAAAAGGAGTGGGCTTCTCAGTCGTCGGAAGGTCTAGATGTGGTGAATGGCCGACTGGTCACAGCACAACAGAACTTGGCGAGTGCAGGAGTCGCCCGTGCTGGTTTCCTTCGGGCTAGAGTCGAACTATCCCTCCTGATTAATGACGAGGCCCGGCTGGAGCGGGTTCGCGCTGATGTCTTGGATTCCAGGGCTGAGAAGATAGCCGTACTGGCGCAGCAGCTTCGCGACCTGACCGCTCCCCCTAAGTGATGTACTTTTGCTTTTCAATGTACTTTTGATCTTTTCTTTTGGGAATAATAAAGAGGCTTTTCATCTGACTTTGTGGACCCATCATTTCGGAATGTAAATGACAGGTTTGGGTGAAAGTGATATCAGAGGTAATATGAACATGATATACTCTCGGTAAGCTTTAGTAGGGCATATCTATTCAGAGGTTATATGGACATGATAGAATATGCTCCAACTAGTTTTGTTTTGGAAGTAGTTTTGTCAGAATGAGATTTTTGCCTTATTCCACTTGAGTAGAGGAGTTTAAGCATAGTACCTTTTCAGGAATTTGCCATTGATAGGAGCCATTATGAGGTCTCCATTAGGCTGGGCTAACCTGTAAGCGCCGTTTGAGAACGTTGTCTCGATCACGTAAGGGCCTTCCCATTTGGACTAAAATTTTTCCTTACTCCTGTGAGTAAGAATCATCGGCCCTCTTACAGCTAAAACTAGCTCGCCGACTTTGAACACTCTTTCCTTTACTTTCTGATTAAAAGCTCTGGAAATGCGTGCTTGGTAGAGCGCAATGCGCTGTTGAGCTTGGAGGCATTTCTCGTCTAATCCTTCTAGCTCTTGAAGCCTTAACAGGTTATTCTTTTCTTGAGTCAACTCATTAGTCACGGCTATCCTGAGTGACGGAATTTAAATCTCGATGGGGAGAACTGCTTCACTCCCATAGACCAATGAGAATGGTGTGCAACCTGTCGGTGCTCAGACCGTCGTGCGGTATGCCCAGAGACATTCTCCCAGCTTCTCGTTCCAATCTCTCTTGTTCGAAGAGACGAACTTCTTCAAGAGTTTGATAATGGTTTTGTTGAAGGCTTCCACCAAACCATTAGCAGCTGGATAATATGCTGTAGAGGCGACATTTTGTATCCGATTTTTATCGAAAAATCTATGAAACGCATGGCTGATGAACTGAGGTCCATTGTCGTGGATTATCCTTCGGGGAATCCCAAAGCGATAAATGACGTGATGCTTGATGAAGCTGATCATATTAGATGTCTTTACCTCAGCCAGAGGGATCGCCTTTGCCCATTTGGAGAAGTAATCTGTGATGGCCAGTATGAACTGGTGACCTCTGGAAGAAGACGGGTGAATAGGACCAATGATATCCATACCCCATGCTTCGAAAGGCCAGGATGCAACCGTAGGATGTAGATGTTCGGACGGTTGATCTATGAAGTCGGCATGAACCTGACAGGCTCTGCATTGTCTGGTATACTTGATTGCGTTTGCGATCATGGTGGGCCAATAATAGCCCATTCTCCTGATACGATCCTGCAGCTTAGGACCGGGTTGATGCGCTCCGCATACGCCGTCGTGAGCTTCACGGATAATCCGCTGTCCTTCATCACCAGAGAGACATCGTAATAATAGTCCGTCATAAGACCGGCGATATAGACATTGTGAAGATGCGTCGAAGTAGAAGCGTAATGATCGTCTTTTGACGGATACTGCTTCTTTAGGATCTTCTGGCAAGATTCCGTATGCTACGAAATCTATAAAGTGACTTCTCCAGTCTCTCCTGGGAGGATCTGTGTCCACCGCATAGCTGTGTTCTATGTGAAAGTTATTTTTCACACAGAATAAATCTCTGTTAAGAAGGATTACCGAATTCTACCTTCTTATAGGAGTAGCTAAATCTGCAGCTAGACTGGCTAGGGCATCAGCTTCCAGATTCTGAGATCGAGGTACATGCTCCAGGAAGAACCCTTTGAATGTCATGGCTATTTTGACCGTTGCTCAGTGATAGGGGATGAGGTCGGGATTCCGGACTTCATATATTTCTCTGACCTGATTGACGATCAGCAGAGAATCACCGAAAGCTTCCAGAGATTCGACCCCCAGCTCTTTAGCGACTTGGAGCCCAATTAGTAGAGCGTTGTATTCCGCCATATTGTTGGAACAGGGCTCGCTAAGAGAATATGCTCGGTAGATAACGAGTTTATCAGGAGTGACTAGGATGATCCCTACTCCTGAAACCACGTTTCCCCTAGGACCAGTCCTGGAGGCGCCATCGAAGAACAGTTGCCATGCATCACTTTCCATTGCGGAATTGCACTCTGCAACTTCGTCGGGAATGTCCTCGTACAGTTTGGAGGCCTCCTGGATCGGATGAGCAGCTAGAAATTCAGCCAATGCTTGGCCTTTGACGGACTTCTGAGGGACGTATACCATGTCATATGGCGTTAATAACATCGCCCAAGTCGCGAGTCGGGAATTAAGAACACTTGGCTTGCTCATCAGTACCCGAAGAGGATTGATCCTGGAGATGATATGAATGGTTTGGCCCGTGACATAGTGTCGCATTTTCTGAATAGCGAACATCAAAGCCAAGCATTCTTTCTCCACCGGGTTGTACCGGTGTTCGGCTCCGACCATCATCCTGCTGAGGTAGTAGATAGCCTGCTCGTGGCCCATGTCGTTCTTTTGTGCGAGAAGAGCTCCCAGAGAATGATCCATCGCTCGAACATACAGCACGAACGGTCTTCCTGTGACAGGAGGCACCAGAACTGGAGGACTAGTAAGGTAGTGCTTGATATCTCCGAACGCTTGCTGACAGGCTTCGTCCCATACGAAGGATACACATTTCTTCATGAGACGAGAAAAGGACTGGCATCTCCCGGAGAGGTTGGATATGAATCTCCGGATATAAGCCAGACGACCTTGAAATCCCCTGAGTTCCCTCAGATTGCGGGGCGATCGCATTTCTAAGATGGCCTTGACTTTATCAGGGTCCACTTGAATGCCTTTGGCGGTAATGACAAACCCCAGAAATTTGCCACTAGATACCCCCAGAAAGGACTTTGTAGGATTTATTTTGAGTTGATGTTGGCGCATCAATTCAAATACTGTCTTCAGGTCTTGGATGTGATTATCCTTGAGGCGGCTTTTGACAGCTACATCGTCCACGTAACACTCCACTGTCTTGCGTAAATGCTCATGGAATATGTTACTCATAGCCCGTTGGTACGTAGCCCCGGCATTCTTTAATCCGAAGGGCATGACCGTATAGCAATATACCCCCAGTGGTGTCCGGAAGGCAGTATGCTTCTCGTCTTCAGGATGCATCTTGATCTGATTGTATCCTGAAAATCCGTCCATGAAAGACATACGTTCAAAACCGCATGTATTGTCGATCATGAAGTCTATGATGGGAAGAGGAAACTCGTCCTTGGGGCAGGCTGCGTTCAGATCTCGGTAATCGATGCAGGTATGTACTTTCCCATTTTTTTACATGACCGGGACAACATTGGCGACCCAGTTGGGATGTTGTTCCTCACGGATGAAGCCGCAGGCTATCAACTTCTTGACTTCAGCTTCAATGA
Source organism: Iris macrosiphon (assembly GCA_036927795.1). Taxonomy (NCBI): domain Eukaryota; kingdom Viridiplantae; phylum Streptophyta; class Magnoliopsida; order Asparagales; family Iridaceae; genus Iris; species Iris macrosiphon. Next base: position 80,445,423 of record JAYESA010000015.1, on the reverse strand, counting down.
CGTCCATCATGTCCGGGCGGAACCGGCGTTGGTGCTGCTTCACAGGCTTTGAATCGGGCAATATATTGAGCTTATGAGTAGCCACTTTTGGATCAAGGCCCGGCATGTCCTCATAATTCTACGCAAAGATATCGATGTATTTTTTTATCAGCTGGATAACTTCTTCCCTTTCAGCTGGGGAAAGATTGTTACTGATAAATATCGACTTTGGTGAAAGTTCATCCCCAACGTCAATCTGGATAACTTCATCTTCAGTGGGAGGTTCTCTCTGTTCGAAGCGGAACTCCCATTGTGTATCCATTTACTGGGCCCAAGCGTCATTCTCGAATGGTTCGGATTCTTGTTCGTCTGATTCGAAGGAATCCGTCACTACCATATTTGCTGATAATGTTTGCTCGAGAGCGTGAGATGAGTCGGAGGGCGATGGGCCGTCTTGAAAAGAGGAAAAGATATCCTCGTTCGACTTGGAAGTCGTAAGGGAGGTGGCATACCCTAACCCGAAACGGGTTTGTTGATAGTGGGGATTGCCGAGCAGCGGTATTCGTCTGCCTTTCCCGTAGTTGAGACCTGGTTCCAGCTTCAAGTTGTAACCCATACTTCGCATAATCTTTAAAGCTTGCGGGCTGTACCTGTGAACTTGTATTTCACCAGCATCGTCATCGAAGGGATCTTCTTGTATAGTCTGTTCGTTGCGCATGCGGCCGAAGACTATTCAACGCTCACTGCTGCGAGTAGGCGGGACAATGAAGATAGAATCCTTATGTGGCCCATATATCGTGACGACATTGGATGATGATGCCTCTTCCCACAAGATCTCCCCAAGCTTGACCGTCAGGGGAATTGAAGCCTGTTTATGACTCATGTCTTTGCGCTTCTGGATCAGATAATCCCACAGGTTAGGAGGAGTTGCAGAAGAAGAAGATGATGGCTTGTTCCTTCTGTTCCCATCGGGGGGCATGCGGATGATGGGAACCATAGTCTTCCCTGTGCCACCCGTATACAACAGGTTGGCCATCTGGGTGGCGGATAATCCCCGAGGAGGGTGTCTTTCCGCAACTGGAGCCTTCTTTACGCTTAGGGGCTTCGCCTGGCATAATTTGGAGCTTTGCTCTGGTTGGCGTAAAGCTGAGGATGTCCTCAGTCGGCCATCAGCTTCTCGCGTAATTCGGAGGGCGGGCAGATTATTCCCTTGCTAGCATAAAGGCCGAGAAGTTGAGTAGTCCGCCGCTCGCTTTCCCTTGCGAAGATTGCAGGGATTATCTGGTTCTCCGTAGAGGGCAGATGTTGTTTTACGCGCGGAGCGTGTTTTGTACTTCTGATCTGGCGTTGAGGCATTATCAGAAGTTTCGTCTGTTCCGCCAGGGACGGGAGACTGAATTTCACGCGTAGAGCGCAGAGTATACTTCTGGGTTAGCGCTGAGGCATTGCCAGAAGTTTTGTCGGTCCTGTCAGAGACAAGCGACTGAATTTTACGTGCAGGGCGCGAATTGTACTTATGGGTTAGCGCTGAGGCATTGCCAGAAGTTTTGTCGGTCCTGTCAGAGACAGGCGACTGAATTTTACGTGCAAGGCATGAAGTATACTTCTGGGTTAGCGATGAGGCATTGCCAGAAGTTTTGTCGGCCCTGTCAGAGACAGGCGACTGAATTTTACGCGCAAGGCGCGGAGGGAGCAATGCTACAACCTCATTGGTCGAAGAGATCGGAGAGATCGGAGAATCCACAGGAATGGTTGAGGATGTCTTGGGCATCCAGACCTTACGCAGCTTTCTGTTGTTTTGGACAGAGAGAGAGTGAGAGCTACTCCTTGTTTGGAGCATATCTTCGTAGGCAGACTGGTCGAACTGGATGACCAGTGTCTTCTTCACGGATCCCACAGATACCGTATCGTGTTGAGCAATTGCTTCCTCATCAGAAGAGAAAGACATCCCCAGCAGAGTCGCCATCTTGTTGTCTGATAAAATAAACGAAAGGATCGTAAAAGAAAACGACGGGTTCTTTATTACGAAAGAAAACCCTTTCCTTCTTTGGTTTACAAACAAGCTTGTACAATGTTAATCCTATACGAGGATGTGGGAGTACAATTTATTTAATCTGGGTAAATATTGCTATGGGTGTCTGATCTGTAGCCGATCACTTTATCCCTTGGACCACACGATGATGAAGAAGTGCCGTAGAAGACGGAGAACAGCTTTGAAGGTTGCGAAAGAGGATGGATGCACGATGCCAAAGTCGTTGATCACCACTCTTTGCCTGAGCTCCGGATTCTCTCTCTCAAGGATTCTACGATCTCCCTTCAATCTCCGATTTTTCGACCTCGGATCTGATACTGGATTTCTTGACCAATCTCTGACCATTTTTCTCCATTTTTTGTAGACCCTGGATCTGATATTGGTTTTCTTGACCAATTTTCTGACCTTGTCCTCTGTTGATAGAGGTCTCTATTTATAGAGTTTTAGTGACAGTGACCACTCAGTCGGTGTAAAAACCGAGTAGTGGAAAGTACAGCACCCTTTTACACAACGGTTAAAATAACCAATGCCTGCGTATAGATGATCTTTTGAATGAGCGTGTGATGCGGGTCCAACTAAGGGACAAAACGCGTATAACCGCTGCGAAGATCACGGCGTAGAAGCCACGTAGGTAGGTATCCCTCGTGTAGAAGAGGTTGGCGTAGAAGCCAATGTCTGTCACCATGGCATAGAAGCCAAATAGTTATCAAACTAACATAGAAGCCGAATAGGCGTAGAAGCCGAGTGGGCATGGAAGCCGAGATGGCGTAGAAGCCGAGTGGTCATAGAGGCCGAGCAGGCACAGAAGCTGAATGGGCGTAGAAGCCGCCGCATAACGTGCCAGAGTGGTCATAGAGGCCGAGTAGGTGTAGGAGCCAAGCGGGTGTAGCGCCCTGCTCCGCATCGACGCTACGTACAAGTGAGATCGCCTTGCTTGCTCGAACGGAAGTCTTCTCGGAGAGTTCCCGACCGATTGATCAATGTGAGTGGGCAGAACTGCATTCTCTGATTCTTGCACGACTTAATAATGAATCTGAGTTTTTGAATGCTTGTTTGCTAAAGAAGAAATGTTTTCATAAAAGAATGATAGAACCGACTCAGTATGCAAATAAGAGAACGCACATAGCTTGTCATCGAAACGAATCTGCTGCCTAACTAAGAGAATGTGTATGCTTATCAGAAATAAAATAGAAACATTGCTATGCTAAGTGAAAGATAGAAATATTGCATGCTTAGAAACACCGACACAGCTACTGAACGAACCTTTGCTATGCTAACAAGATAAGTAAATGAATCGCTCGAATATGTCCCTTTGAATATGCTAAGAAGAGATAGTTTTTGCATATGTTAAGATATGAATCAATCGTGCTTGCCTTTATATGTTTCGTTTGTCTGTTTGCTATATCGAACTGCTAAGTGAATATGTGAGTGCAGTGACTAATAGTACGCCCTGAGGATACGGCTCGCAAGGGTCTAGTGGGGTGTACTATTGGATATGTGAAATGTGTGCTTCGTCTGAGAAAGATATGCTTCGTTTCGATAAGATGTGTTTCGCTAAGACCGCATATGTTTTGCTTGATCATTGTTTTGCTTGCACTATGTGTTTATGTCATTGCATTGGTCTCGGACAACTTGTGCACAAGGTCTTGTCTCTCGAACGGTTCCTGGGGCACTGGGAACCGCTCGGTCCGGAAGAGATTTTTGGATCGCCCTGAGGTGTACGGCTCGCAAGGGTCTAGTGGGGCGATATGTTTATTAGTGTTGTGTGGAACCCATGATGTCACAGCTGCTAGTACTCGGGTGTGTTGGTGAAGAGCTGAACCATGAGTCACAGCTGCCGACACCCATGCGTGCTAGTGAAGAGCTGAACCTTGGGCAACCGCTGCTAATCATGGGGCGACCCATGGACCGTCATATAGATAGGGCGCATGCTAGGTTTACCTTCTTGCATACCTATCATTTGTGGCACCAGTGTTTGATACATTAGTTATGAATATGCAAATTATGACTAACTTGTGTGTCTGCTGCAGGGATAACCGTTCGGCTATGGGGTAAGAAATATGAGTTATTACATTAGCCTGCTCATTCATTTTGTCTGCATCGTAGAGATTAGCTGTTAGTGATTCATGCATTGCATCGGTCAGACAATGACTATTAGTGCAGAGCTGAACCTCGGTCACAGCTGCTAATAGTACAGAATGTGAGTCATTGGTTAGCTGGATTACCGCTACCTATCCTGAGTTTCTCGGGGACCGAAATCATATAGATGTGTTGCCTAAATTGCTTGAGTGAATAATAGTCCCTTTCATATGTTTGCCTCGATTCGATATGCTCAGTCTGCTAGATAAGCTTCGCCCCTAAGAGTTAGATTTGATGCACAATACATGCTGCACACTGCACGATAGAGCACTGTCCCGTTTCGTATGCTTATAGTTTGAATATGCAAAACTGTTTCAAAGTTATGTTTCAAAGTTATGTAATATGACTCTGCTAGAACTGCATGAAACGAACTTAGGTAAAAACTAGCAAGATCACTAGAAATGCAATGTTTTGCCACAAGTCTACTTAGTGTGGGTTTCAGGGGGTGTAGCTTCTGTTCAGTTGTTTTATCTCACCAGTACTTGCATAAAGTGCTGACCCACCAACAGTTTGCTTGTTCTCAGGTGCTCGTTCGTTCGGGAAGCGATAGCCGTGCCTCATCCCAAGGAACCGAAAATCTGGAGTCGATGCCTTGAGCCGCATCGAGTTTGTGCCTGCTTTGGAGCTGCTTTCATATAGAGGGACATAATGTATGGAACGGTATCATTGTAATCGAGAGAAGAGTGCTTGAGCGATATGTAACCTCGGCCATGCGCCGCTTGTAACACCTTTCGATTATCAATAAAGAGCTTGTTTATCATGTGCCACTGTGATCTTTACTTTTCTGCAATGTTATGTGCCGCTGCTTCAGTATTGAATAGCTTACTTGCCCTTGTTCAAAGCTTTGGCCTTGTGCAAGCGCACTTTAGGCTTGCACGGCATCACGCCCGTGCGAGGACGATCGGTTCCGTAGGGACCAAAGCGAGGACGAACGGCCCTGCGGGACCGGGGCGTGACAGCGGGCGTAGAAGCCGAGATGATGTGGACGTCCTAGCCGAAATTACGGCTTTTGGAGATATAATCAAATCTCTTGCATTAAATGCAAAGATCTGCCCCCATCCTGTGCATTAAATGCAGATGCTTGTCTTTAAGATTTGCCATCATTCCGCACATTAAATGCAGATACGCGCCTCGAATTCTGTATGAAAAGTAACTGCTGACGTGGCAGGCGGTTTATCTTCTGCGGAGCATAAGAAGCTCACGTCTGCCTGTGTAAAACTAGGCAGCGAATCCCATTGTATGCGCAAAAGCAGTTTACGCAAAGGGGATGTCACTAAACGACGGTTCGGTGACATTTAATCAAATCTCTTGCATTAAATGCAGAGATCCGCCATCATCCTGCGCATTAAATACAGAGGCGTGTTTTGACGGTCTGTTACCCTTCTGTGCATCGAACGCAGAGACATGCCTCGGGCATCTGTCAGTATTCGGCGCTTTAAATGCAGAGACGTGCCTCGAATCTCGTACGAAGTCCAGCTTTTGACGTGGCAGGCGGTTTGTCTTCCGCGGATCGTAAGGAGCTCTCATCTGCCTGTGTAAAACTAGGCAGCGTATTCCTCTGTACACGTAAAAGCGGTTTACGCAAAGGAAATGGCAGTAAATGACAGCCTGGGTTGCAGTGTCGCGCTATCATTATAGCCGTCGCCTGGGTAGTCGAGCATTATTCCTTTGTCAGAAGTCCAGACGTCAGGTTTATTGCAGGATCTGACAGGTTCATTGCAGGATCTGACATGTTCATCTCGGAGAATACAAAGCGTCCCTCGTACACTTCAATGCTGCATTGAAAGCGGATGGGTTTTACGCCATAAAGGCGATGAAGCACCACGTTTACGCTGAAGCAGCCTGGACATACTACATTTACGCGGATGGTCCTTTGAGTTTATATTTCACACAGTGTTCAGCAGAAAAAGCACTGTTGCACGTTTGATGGCTCTGAAGTCCTCTGTTTACGCTGCTCTACATCAATATGCTGCGTTGAGCTATCCAGCGTATTTTTCATGCTTCTACAACCTACTACTCGTGTTCAGTGGTTATATTCGTGTTCGTAGCATGTCGTGATTTGATCCATTGGTATTAGTTGGGGATGGGATAGTAGATGTTGATTATGTGATCAAAGCTCCATTGTTACATCGTGTACATTCTGGTTACATGCCTCACTTGTAATCGTCTTACCTGATTATGTTCACCCAAACCGATCACATAATGAACTTGTATTATGAGGCACATTAGTTAGATTGCAGTTTTTTTATCATATTGTTGATATTCATATTGTTGTTCTATATTCTCGTATATTATCTGTATATCTATTGTTCATTCATTCATATGATAGTGATCTTGTATTTCATTTCTATTATCTGTTTTATATGCTCGATTATGTTATTGAAACTGCTTTCAGAGGTTATATACTTCGCTCCAATCCTGACTGGATATATTTTTCCAGATGATTGGCTTATAGAGCAGTGTCCCACATTCTACGAGTCGTAGGACGGTGCACCTATAAAGGATACTCTTGTAGACCAGGAGGACTTAGTTGCAGACCCCGAGAAGGTCTAGTTTATTTGTGTTAGATTATATTAGACTATTATTTGTTGAGATTCACAGTTTGTATATTATTTCAGATTGTGGATTGTATCTTATTCTTTCCTTTGCTATTCCATTTATGTATTATCTTCCTTAGTTTGTTTTGTGATTAAGATTAGTCATACTTGTGAGATACCATATTACTCCTTCGTTTAGAGTTGAGATGATTGACAGGTACTATATTATATTATTGAGATGTTAGATAGTTAAAAATGACCCTGACAGCGTTCTACCGCCGATGCTGCGGCGTAGGCTGGACGTAACAACGTACTCGTGCCTGAATATCTGGGTGCGGGTCGTGACAAATTTGCATAGCTTAGGGAAAATTAAGTATAGATGGGAGATTCTAATTGAAATAAGGTATAAAAGTGGCATAGATTTGTGGAGAACGAGTATTGAAAAGTTATTATAATCAAAATAAGGTATCAAATGCTCGTAGAATGGTGAAAACGAGTATAAATCCGTGGTTATAATCGAAATATGGTATAGAATGAGCGTAGAATGCTGAAAACATGTTTAGATCGATGATTCTAACCAAAATATAGTATAAACGGACGTAGAATGGTGAAAACGTATATACATAGTTATTCTAACTAAAATATGATATAGAATGACCATATAATGGTTAAAAACGAATATAGATAGATAATTTTAAGCAAAATACGGTATCAAATAGGATATAGATTGATGAAAACGAGTATATATGGGTGAATCTAATAGAAAATATTGTATAGAATGGACTTAGATTTGTGGAAACAAGTATAAATAGGTGATTCTAACAGAAATATGGAATAGAATGAAAGTAGAATGATAAAAATGAGTATGGATGGGTGATTCTTACCAAAATGTGGTATAAAACGTGTAGAATGATGAAAATGAGTATAGATATGTAATTCTAACCAAAATTATGGTATAGAATGAACATAAGGCCGAATTATTTCAAGAAAGAACTGCAAATTAATTAAAGAAAAAAACAAAATGAATGAATAAAAAAGGGAGGTTAACTAATATCTATTTTTTGTAATTATGTAAGGGTGAAAGCGAGTATGGACGTGTTTTTAACCGAAATATAGTATATAATCGGCGTAGATTGGTGAAATAAGTATAAAAATATGATTATAACCAAAATAAGTTATCAAATGCTCATAAAATTGTGAAAACGACTATAAACGAGTGATTTTGAATAGAAACATGGTATAATATGACCGTAGAATGATGAAAACACATTTAGACCTTTGATTCTAAGCGAAATATGGTACAAAATATAGGTAGAATATAGATGAGTGATTCTAACCCAAAATATGGTTAGAATGTGCGTTGATCGGTAAGAACGAGTATAGAAGGATGATTCTAACTGAAATATGGTATAAAAGTGTCATAGATTTGTGGAAACGAGTATTAAAATATAATATAATCGAAATAAGTTATCAAATGTCGTAGAATGGGAAAAACGAGTATGAATGAGTAATTGTAACCGAAATACGATATAGAATGAGCATAGAATGCTGAAAATATGTTTAGATTTGTGATTTTGATCAAAATATGGTATAAAACGGACGTAGAATAGTGGAAACAAGTATATATGGATGATTCTAACTAAAATATGACATAGAATGAGCGTAGAATGGTTAAAACGTGCATCAATAGATTATTCTAACCGAAGAATAGGCAAGATTGATGAAAATGAGTATAGATTGGTGATTCTAACCGAAATTATGGTATATAATGAGCTTAGATTGGTGAAAACAAGTATAAATAGGTGATTCTAACTAAAATATGGAATATAATGATTGCAGAATGATGAAAATGTGTATGGATTGGTGATTCTAACAAAAATATAGTATAAAACAAGTGTATAATGGTGAAAACGAGCATCTGGTGATTCTAACCGAAATTACGGTATTGAATAGGCGTAGAATGGTAAAAACGAGTATAGACGTGTGATTCTAACCAAAATATGGTATATAACTTGTCTAGATTGGTAAAACTAGTATATAAATGTGATTCTAACTGAAATAAGGTATCAAAGCTCATAAAATGGTAAAAATGAGTATAGATAGGTGATTATAATTGAAATATGATATTGAATGAGCGTAGAATGGTTAGAACGAGTATCGATTGGTGATTCTAACCAAAATATAGTGTAGAATTGGCATAGATTGATGAAAACGAGTATATATGGGTGATTCTAACCGATATTATGGTATATAGTGAGCTTAGATTGGTGAACACATGTTTAGATCGGTGATTCTGACCAAAATATGGTATAAAACGAACGTAAAATGGTGAAAATGAGTTGGGTGTGAAATATGATATAAAATGAGCGTATAATGGTTAAAACAAGCATGTCTGGGTGATTCTAACCAAAATATAGAATAAAATAAGTGATTGATGGTGAAAATGAGCATCTAGTGATTCTAATCAAAATTAAGGTATAGAATGGGTGTAGAATGGTGAAAACGTGTATCTAAGTGTGATTATAACTGAAATATAGTTTATAATTGGCCTAGGTTGGTGAAACGAGTATAAAAATATGATTCTAACCGAAATAAGCTATTAAATGCTCGTAAAATGGTGAAAATGATTATAAACGAGTGATTCAAATCGAAACATAGTATAATATGACCTTTGAATGATAAAAACGAGTCTAGATCGTTGATGTAATCGAAATATGGTATAAAACAGGGGTAGAATCATGAAAACGAGTATAGATGGATGATTCTAACAAAAATATGGTATAAAATGTACATTATTCGGTGAAAATATGTAAAAATGGACGATTCTAACCAAAATATGATATAGAAGTGGCACAAATTTGTGGAAACTAGTATTAAAATATAATTATAATCGAAATAAGGTTTCAAATGCTCGTAGAATGGTAAAAACAAGTATAAATGAGAGGTTATAACCGAAATATGGTATAGAATGAGCGTGGATTGCTAAAAATATATTTAGATCGGTGATTCTAACCAAAATATGGTATAAAATGGACGTAGAATTATAAAAACGAGTATAGATGGATGATTATAACTGAAATATGATATATATAATGAGTTTAGATTGGTTAAAACGAGTATAAATGGGTGATTCAAACAGAATTAGGGTATAGAATGCACCATTGATTGATAAAAATGATTATGGACGAGTATTTCTAAATGAAATTTTGGTATAAAATGAGCTTAGATTGGTGAAAACAAGTATAAATAGGTGATTCTAAACAAAATATGGAATATAATGAACGTAGAAGGATGAAATCGAGTATGGTTAGGTAATTTTAACCGAAATATGGTATAAATGTGTATAATGGTAAAATGAGCATAAATGTGCGATTCTAACCGAAATTATAGTAAAGAATAGGCGTAGATAGTGAAAAGAGTTTAGACATGTGATTCTAACAGAAATATAGTATATAACCAGCCTAGATTGGTGAAACGAGTATAGAAATAAAATTCTAAAAGAAATAAGGTATCAAATGCTTATAAAATGGTGAAAACGAGTATAAACGAGTGATTCGAACTGAAACATGGTATAATATGATAGTAGAATAATGAAAACGAGTCTAGATCATTGATTCTAATCGAAATATGATATAAATTGGATAAATCGTGAAAGCGAGTATAGATGAGTGATTCTAACAGAAATATGGTGTAGAATGTGCGTAGATTGGGAAAAATTGAGTTTAGATGAGTGATTCTAATCTAAATAAGGTATAAAAGTGGCATAGATTTGTGGAGAACGAGTATTGAAATATGATTATAATCGAAATAAGGTATCAAATGCTCGTAGAATTGTGAAAACGAGTATAAATGAGTGGTTCTAATCGAAATATGGTATAAAATGAGCGTAGAATACTGAAAATATATTTAGATAGGTGATTCTAACCGAAATATAGTATAAAATGGACGTAGAATAATGAAAACGAGTCTAAATGGTGATTCTAACTAAAATATGATATAAAATGACCATAGAATGGTTAAAACGAGTATATTATTGTATGGAATGAGCTTAGGTTGGTGAAAACAAGTATAAATAGGTGATTCTAACCGAAATATGGAATAGAATGAACGTAGAATGATAAAAACGAGTATATATGGATGATTATAACCAAAATATGGTATAAAACGTGTAGGATGATGAAAACAAGTATAGATATATGATTCTATCCAAAATTATGGTATAGAATGGACGAAAGACGGAATTATTTCAAGAAAGAACTTCGAGTTAATTAAGAAAAAACAAAATTAATGAATAAAAAATAGGGTTAACTAATATCTATTTTTTGAATTATTTAATAGTAAAAATGAGTATGGACGTGTGATTTTAACCGAAATATAGTTTATAACCGGCCTAGATTGGTGAAACGAGTATAAAAATATGATTATAACCGAAATAAATTATCAAATGCTCGTAAAATGGTGCAAACGACTATAAACGAGTGATTTCGAAAAAAATATGGTGTATTATGACCGAAGAATGATGAAAACAAGTTTAGATCTTTGATTCTAATTGAAATATGGTATAAAATCGAGGTAGAATATAGATGAGTGATTCTAACCGAAATATGGTTAGAATGTGCTTTGATCGGTGAGAACGGGGATGGATGATTCTAACTGAAATATGACATAAAAGTGTAATAGATTTGTGAAAATGAGTATTGAAATGTGATATAATCGAAATAAGTTATCAAATATCGTAGAATAGGAAAAACGAGTATGAATGAGTAATTATAATCGAAATACGATATAGAATGAGCATAGAATGCTGAAAATATGTTTAGATTTATGATTTTGACCAAAATATGGTATAAAACAGAAGAATAGTGGAAACAAGTATAGATAGGTGATTCTAACTGAAATATAATATACAATGAGCGTAGAATGGTTAAAACGAGTATCAATGGATTATTCTAATCGAAGAATATGCAAGGATTGATGAAAATGAGTATATATTGGTGATTCTAACCGAAATTATGGTGTAGAATGAGCTTAGATTGGTAAAAACAAGTACAAATAGGTGATTCTAACTAATATATGGAATACAATAAGGTATAAAATAAGTGTATAATGGTAAAAACAAGAATCTTGTGATTCTAACCGAAATTACGGTATTGAATATGCGTCGAATGATAAAAACGAGTATAGACATGTGATTCTAACGAAAATATGGTATATAACTTGCCTAGATTGGTGAAACGAGTATATAAATATAATTCTAACCGAAATAAGGTATCAAATCTCATAAAATGGTAAAAACGAGTATATAATTGTTAGAACGAGCATCGATTGGTGATTCTAATTGAAATATGATATTGAATGAGCATAGAATTGTTAGTCGAGTACCGATTGGTGATTCTAACCAAAATATGGTATAGAATTGGCATAGATTGATGAAAACGAGTATATATGGGTGATTCTAACCAAAATTATGGTATATAATGAGGTTAGATTGGTGAACACATATTTAGATCGGTGATTCTGACCAAAATATGGTATAAAACGGATGTAGAATGATAAAAATAAGTTGGGTGTGAAATATGATATAGAATAAGCGTAGAATGGTTAAAATGAGTATATTTGGATGATTCTAACCAAAATATAGAATAAAACTAGTACATGATGATAAAAATGAGCATCTAGTGATTCTAACCAAAATTAAGGTATATAATGTGTGTAGAATGGTAAAAACGTGTATCGATGTGTGATTATAACTGAAATATGGTTTATAATTGGCCTAGGTTGGTGAAACGAGTATAGAAATCTGATTCTAACCGAGATAAGCTATTAAATGCTCGTAAAATGGTAAAAATGAGTATAAACGAGTAATTCAAATCAAAACATAGTATAATATGACCGTTGAATGATAAAAATGAGTCTAGATCGTTGATCGTAATTAAAATATGGTATAAAATATGGGTAGAATCGTGAAAACGAGTATAGATTGGTGATTCTAACAGAAATATGGTGTAGAATGTACGTTGATCGGTGAAAACGAGTCAAAATGGACGATTCTAACCGAAATATAGTATAAAATGGATATAGAATAGTGAAAACGAGTATAGATGGTGATTTTAACTGAAATATGATATATAATAACCATATAATCATTAAAACGAGTATAGATGGGTGATTCTAAGCAAAATAATGTATAAAATATGCCATTGATTATTGAAAATGAGTATAGATTGATGATTCTAATCGAAATTATTGTATAAAAACGAGTATAGAATGATAAAAATAAGTATAAATAGGTGATTATAATCGAAATATGGAACATAATAAACGTAGAATGATAAAAACGAGTATGGATGGATAATTCTAACCAATATATGGTATAAAATGAGTACAATGATAAAAACAAGTATAGATGTGCGATTCTTGTTGTGCCCCTTTCCCCTATTCGGGGTGCGCGACTAAGAAATACAAGTCGGTATCGTTCGATCGGGATAGATTGAAACAAGAACCCATCCTCGTTATGGATTTGCTTCTTTGGAATCAATTCCCATATTCAGTGGACCGTGACCCCAGGATCGACTTAGCGGCAGAGTCAAGAGGGACCTCTCCGCTGCAAGTTTTCTTGCCTAATTTTTGATGTCGCTTTTGTTGCTTTCGTGCTATGAGTTAGTTTTCCAATTTGCTTGCGTTTTCTTGAACGGTTTCGGTGGATTTCATTGCTTTCGTTCATTGAATTGCACTTCAATTCCGAGTTTGGAAAGAGTAGAAGAGGTATTGATCAGCTGTTCTTGGCAATGAAGGTGAACGAGCAGTAGGCGACGCGCAAGTGGAGTCTTAAGGCACCTCTTTCCTTTCCTTCTCCAACCAACTTGTGAGTGGCTTATATTCGATTCAGTTAGCCCTTCTTCCAAGTCTTCACATCTAAAATCTTCTATTCTTGTTTGCCCCGATCAAACGATACCAAGTAAAAATTAAAAGATATAAAGATAAAAAGGAATAGACTTAGATAACTTTATGCTTGTCAATCAACTTGTGAACGGTTACCTTATTGCATGCTAGTTCATTTAGAATGTTCTTCATATGCTTTAATTTTAGTTAGAATGTATACTTCTTCTATAAATTGTGCTATGCATATAGAACACACTTTGCTATATGATATATTGATCAGTAAGACTATGCAAAACCGTTTATGCTATGGAACTTGTATCGTGCTCGTATGTCCTTAACTGCATGAATCGATTGAAAACTTAATGGAAGTCGTTTGATCATGGACAACTTGTGCACAAGGTTTTATGGTTTTCGCGGACGGTCGCCGGGGCACTGGGACCGATCCGATCCGGTCGGAACATTATGTATAGTCATATGTTATGGACGAAGTGTTATGTAGCGGGGCTCGCCACCTGCGTTGCATATCTCATTTTGTGTCAACTTTTGTAAGCCCATGCGGCAACCTTCTGACTCGTACAAGAGTTTGTAAAAAGTTGTTCATTATAAATAAAGAGAACTTTTTCATGTTTCAACTTTGTGTTTCAATTTATCTACGTAGTCTGAATATGTGCTCGCTATGCAATATACCTTAGCCTTGTGCGGTGCGCAACCTAGGCCCGCACGGCGTCACATCCGGGGGACGACTATCGATTCCACGAAATCAGGGCATGACATATTGGTATCAGAGCACAGCTTCAAGTTCTTTTGACCCTCGTGTCGGAAAAGTTCCTTTAACGATCTAATCCCTGTGCGAACTCTTGAACTCGTTAGGCCAAAATGAGATACGTTCATACAATGAGTCCATAATACATTATGATCCTGATGTAATTTACCTTCTTTTGAAGGAATGGCATAAGCGCAATCATCAGCGCTAGCACCGGGCGAAACACAAGCCCAAGAAAGCAGTTCCGGCACATCGAAAAGTTCTCGGAGCAAGCGAGTCATGTCTCGTGTCGATCCTATTTAGCAGATGACGCGGATATTAGAGGCTAACCAACAGAGGTGGGAGGCTCGTTATGAACGGGCTGAGAAGCGAGCGGAAGAAAGACAGAGCAAGTTTCAAGACAATATAGAAGCCCGATTCTCAGTCCAACAAAAGCAGGTAGATACCCTGCAACAGATCGTGTGGACTTTGGCCTCCAACCAGTCCGCGGCAACGGCCGCGACACCGGTGGAGCAACCCGCGCTTGAAGTTGAGACGCCTCAAACTCCAAGGAAGAAAGAAGTGACTGCCTTCGACTTTGCCGACTTCAAGAAGGTCTGCAACACGTCATTTAAAGGGACTAAGGACCCAATTATGGCTCTAGATTGGTTGGCCGAACTTGAGGATCATTTCAAACTTCTAGAGGTACCCGAGCAGAAGCGTGTCGCGTGTGCCCAACTGCAGCTTCGCTTGAACGCGCACGATTGGTAGGACGTGTATCGAAGATCTCTTTCAGTTGACGATGAAAAAGAGACGATTACATGGGCTACCTTCCGTGGTGCCTTTGAAGAGGAGTTCATACCCCCTCCCGTACGTCGTCAGAAAGAGAACGAGTTCGTGCAACTACGACAAGGCAGCATGACAGTTAAGCAGTATTCCGCCGAATTCAACCGGCTCGCCAAGTTTGCAAGTTCCTATTTACCTAATGCGACGAGTCGTGCCAGAAGATTTGAAGGCAGCCTGCGACCTACCATCCATGCGCACGTAGTCGTTCCTCAGTACCAGACAATACGGAAAGTTCTCAATCACGCCCTTTCCCTCGAACCACAGTGTCCTCATGTTACTGCCGGCACTGTGCACACCTCCAATCACAAGCGCCATTGCAACGAACGAGGAAACAACGCTGCAAAGCGTCCAAATAACGGTGGTCGACAAAAGGGAAATGTAGGGGCTCGTTGTGAACACTGTAATAGGCCGGGGCACACCATTGACAAATGTTACATCAAGAACGGGTCCTACTTCAACTGTGGTGGTCGAGGCCACATAGCTAGAGATTGTCCGCTTCCCTCCAAGCTTCCCCCTCAGTATCCAAATCCTGCCCCTGCACCCTAAGCCAATCGAGTCGCGCCTCAGCCAAAGCGTCGCCAAGCTCAAGGTCGGGTGTACACTATGACACGAGAAGAAGCTATGGTCTCAGACACCCTTGTGTCAGGTATTTTGCTTTTTAATAATATACCTACATGTGTGATATTTGATTCTGGTGCAACGCATAGTTTTATATCCACGAATTTTGCCGTGGAAAACAATATTGAAATGACACCGTTGTATCTAGACCATAGTATTAGCACCCCGTCAGGCACGAAAATACATGTCCGTTCAGTATGCTAAGGTGGTTACGTTTGTATTAGAGGAAGGAAGCTATCGCTCGATGTTTTAGTCCTAGATGTTCGAGATTATGACATCATTTTGGGGATGGATTGGCTCGGCGCTTGCTCGACAACAATCAAATGTGTAGAGAAACGAGTCGTCTTCGGCCTACCTAGAGAAGCCGAATTCTGCTACACGAGTAGTCCAGCAACTGATGCGTCCAGGGCCTGCATGGTGATTTCGGCGATATCTGCTCGGCGGATGCTACACACTAGCTGCGAGGGATACTTATCGTCAGTGCGGGACACACAGCTAGATTACGCAAACGTTGAGTCTTCTTCCGTTGTGGCGGAGTTCCCTGATGTATTTTCGAGCGAACTATCCGGCATGCCACCCGACCAAGAGATCGAGTTCATCATTGACACATTCCCGAATACTCAGCCGATTTCCAAGGCTCCGTACAGAATGGCCCCTGCTGAACTGAATGAGTTAAAGTGCCAACTGCAAGAGCTGCTGGATCGTGGGTTCATTCGTCCGAGCGTGTCTCCTTGGGGCGCGCATGTGCTCTTCGTAAAGAAGAAAGATGGAACACTGTGACTCTGCATCGATTATCGGGAGCTGAACAAGGTCACCATCAGAAACAAGTATCCTCTGCCCAGGATAGATGACCTCTTCGATTAGCTGCAAGGGGCAACGGTGTTCTCAAAAATTGATCTTCGCTCGGGCTACCACAAACTGAAGATTAAGCCTGAGGACATGCCCAAGTCTGTATTCCGAACCCGCTATGGACACTACGAGTTTTCTGTTATACCGTTTGGACTGATGAACGCCCCTACCGCTTTTATGGATTTGATGAATTGAGTGTTCCGACCCTTTCTCGATAAATTTGTGGTCATTTTTATAGACGATATCTTAGTGTACTCGAAGAATAGAGATGAACATGCAGGACACCTGCAGATGGTGCTTCAGACCCTTCGAGACAATAAGTTGTATGCCAAGCTAAGTAAGTGCGAGTTCTGGTTGGACATCATATCCTTTCTCGGGCATATTATTTCTGCAACGGGCATCTCAGTTGATCCTAAGAAGATAGAAGCCATCGTGAACTGGAAACGGCCTGAGTCAGCTAACGATATTCGGAGTTTTCTTGGTCAAGCAGGCTACTATAGAAGATTTATTAATAATTTTGCTAGAATCGCCTCGCCTCTGACTCAGCTCACTCGGAAGGGAGTGACGTTAGCATGGACGGACGACTGTGAAGCTTTGTTTATGGAGTTAAAGCAGCGCCTCGTCTCAGCACCAATTCTTACCCTTCCAGACGGACCCGATGATTTTAAGATGTATAGTGATGCCTCAAGTAAGCGATTGGGACGTGTCCTGATGCAAAGGACTAAAATGATAGCCTTTGCATCGAGACAGTTAAAGCCTCACGAGAAAAATTACCCAACACATGATCTTGAGCTCGCAGCGGTGGTGTTCGCACTGAAGTTGTGGCGCCACTACCTTTATGGTGTACCGTGCGAGATCTATACGGATCATAAGAGCCTAAAATATCTCTATACACAAAATGATTTGAATCTTCGTCAATGGCGTTGGCTTGAACTTCTTAGCAATTTTGACTTGATGATCAGATATACCCCGAGCAAGGGTAATATTGTAGCTGATGCACTGAGTCGGGTATTTGTTGGAAGTTTGGCTATTGATGACAAGCTGGGTCGGGATATAGAAGCTTTGGGCATTACACTTATAATCAGATACAAACGGGGGGCACAAGTGTCTCAGCTGCGCCTCGAACCTGACCTGTTAGAAAAGGTCATGACCGCTCAGAAGGATGACATGTTCCTGCAAAAGATGCAAGGTCTTATCTCAGCAAGAAAGGCAACCGACTTTGCAGTAAGCACGAACGGGATGATCCGAGTGAAGGGGAGATTGTGCGTTCCAAACGATGCAGCCATCAGAAAAGATATATCATTGAAGCTCATTATGCTAGTTATACTTCTCATCCGGGTAGCACAAAGATGTATCGAGATCTCCGTACGACGTTTTGGTGGCAATGCATGAAACGAGATGTGGCGATGTTCGTCTCGCAATGCATGGCTTGTCAGAGGGTAAAGGCCGAGCACCAGAAGCCGGGCGGAGAGATGCAGAACCTCGCTATACCGGAGTGGAAATGAGAAAACATAACAATGGATTTTATTGTTGGTTTGCCTAAGACGCAACGGGGGAATGATGTCGTCTGGGTTATCGTCGATCGACTTACCAAGTCAGCTCACTTTCTGCATATCAAAAGTACTTGGAGTGTCGACCGCTTGGCTCAGATCTACTTCAACGAAATCGTTCGGCTCCACGGCGTGCCCGTATCCGTTGTCTCTGATAGATATGGTCGATTCATATCACGTTTCTAGAAAAGCCTGCAGTCAGCAATGGGGACAAAGTTGAAGTTCAGCTCCGCCTACCATCCACAGACAGACGGTCAAACAGAACGTGTCAACCAAATCCTCGAAGACATGCTACGACTCTGCACCTTGGACTTGAAAACGAGTTGGGACATGCATCTACCGTTAGCCGAATTTGCATACAACAATAGCTTTCAATCCAGCATTCAGATGGCGCCGTATGAGGCGTTGTATGGGCAGAAGTGCAAATCTTCGATCTGTCACGCCCCGATCTCCCGCAGGCAAATCAGCCGTTCCCGCTAGGCGAGAATCACCGCGCCAGCGCTCTCGCGGAACGATCGCTTTGACCCATCCAGGCGTGATGTCGCACGAGCGTGGGCCACGCCCGTGCAAGGCCGTGGTTCATTGGCTGGCGGTAAGAGTTCTAAGCCACAGAGTCGCACAGATTGTCCGAGTGCAGCGGAGTCATAAACGCATAGCGATTCGGTAACAGGTTCACTGAGTCGACAATATAGCGGAAGCATTGAATAACACAAGTTGAAGTAAAGCAAGCTCTTTATTGATATAAACAAGTGTTATAGACGGCGTATAGCCGAGATTACAAGTCGCTCAAGCCTCTCGCTCTGAAACAGTAAAAGCGTGCCAAGTGGCTACAATTGTGGATGATTGTACAGGCGATGTTCAGGCGATGTTCACAACATTATGTCTTGTATATGTGCTTCAGTTTCGGACACAGCGATGCTTCGGAGTGATCTTCACGCCTTAGCACGCACGAAGGAGGCATCCGCACCGAACGAGGTTCTCCCGTACCCTGCATACAAACTGGTGGATTATCAGTACATTGAATGCACTGGTGGGGAAGCTACTCGCCCGCTCGATAAATCCAAACACGTAATATAAGTTCCGTGCACAACTATTAAGTTGTCTTTCTAGTTGCCTTAGGATCAGTTTCATGCAAACATTGAATAGCCTATTCGTGTGGCAGTGCACCGTGCAACATGAGAGAAAATACGACGAGACTTACCAACTTACCCTTTGTCCTTCCCTGTCCAAGGCAAACATTATTAATTCAAGCACGGGCATGTATAAACATTCAGGCGATAGCATATGCAACACGAGAGTCGTTATATCAAGATCGTTTAGGTGTTCAGTTGCTTTCGATGCGATGCAGTGACTCGCACGCGGATAGCCGCTAAGCGAGGATGACTTATCTATATATGAACAGTTGTCGCTGGCATAGCCATAAAGGACCAGTTTAGTCTTGTACAAGGATGGAAAGCAACAAAGATTCAGTGGTGGCTGTCGACCATCCTGTCCAGATGCAGTAGACTAACGTGATGTTAGATCCGGATCAGATCGGCCCCGGTGCCCCGAAAACCGTCCGTGGAACCAGTGACCTTGTTTCCAAGTTGTCCGCGACATGCAAGTCTGTAAACTTTAGGTCTGTGGTTCAGTACAGGAACAACTTCGAGGCAGTATGTGTATATATTGAACAAGTCTGGTATGGAACGAGTTCGAGGCAGTATATATACAGAACTTGTTGAGGCAGGATTCATTTATAGTAGTGTATAGATTGCCAGGCCAGTTGATTCAGTAGTTTGCTCCACGAGCTGTGATTCAGTGATTTATTCATTCAGGGTGCAAATTCCCTGGTTCAGGAATTGCCTTGGTGACCTAACGGTCCCGGACACTTTCAGGTTCTTTCATGCACGGAACGACTACAAGCAGACAAGCATGCGTTTCTAAGGAACATAAGCAGGCACGTTGCTCGGACCCAAAGGTAAGCCGAGAGATGAAACTGTAAGGGACTTAGCAATGCGAGGGTCTGAATATAAGCAGTATTTTATTTCCATGTTCTAGCAAGCAATACAAGTTAGAATTATTCCCTTAGTTAGGTGCGTTGTATTCTTATTAGCATGCAGGGGGTGATTCACCTAGCGACTAGCATGTATCATTCCAGATTTTATGTGTGCTGCCTAAGCAAAGACAAGTTCACCGTAGCCACCCACCTTAGCGATGATTCGCCTCGGTAGAGCGATACGTCAAGCGAGCCTCTGAAAGCCTAAGCCGGATTCCTGTAGGGACAAGTCTGGATATCCTTTGCATCTCATTTGAGGAAAAGCGGGTCGGGACAGTTGCACTTTTGCCGTTTGAGCCGGCAGTCCGCTTGAGCGGAACGGGGTGTTACACGATCTGTTGGGACGAAGTTGGAGAACGACAAATTCTTGGCCCGGAGCTCGTGGAGCAAACCGTCCAAAAGATTCGTTTGATCCGGGAATGGCTGAAGGTAGCTCAGAGTCGCTAGAAGAGCTACTCAGACACGCATCGACGTCCACTTGAGTTCCTTGAAGGCGATCAGATATTTCTCAAAGTCTTGTCCATGCGAGAAGTTACCAGATTCGGAGCAAAGGGAAAGCTAAGTCCAAGATTCGTCGGTCCGTTCGAGATACTAAAGCGAGTCACCTCGATTGCATATCAGATTGCCCTACCACCATCACTATCTGAAGTGCACGATGTCTTCCATATTTCACAGCTTAGGAAGTACGTGTACGACTCGAGTCATGTGGTGGATCTTGATCAACTGGATCTTAAGGAAGACTTGACTTATATTGAACAACCTGTGCAAATCTTGGATCGTAAAGAGAAGTTGCTTTGAAGTCGTTCGGTTCCTTTTGTGCGCGTGCTTTGGCAAAATCATTTGGTCGAAGAATCCACTTGGAAGATTGAATCTGAGATGAGGAAAAGGTTTCCTTCATTTTTTTCTAGTGGTAGGTTCTATTCCTAAGTTTCGTGGACGAAACTTCAAATTAGTTGGTTAGGATGTGGTGCCCCGTTCCCCCTATTCGGAGAGCGCAGCTAAGAAATACAAGTCGGTATCGTTCGATCGGGATAGATTGAAACAAGAATCCATCCTCGTTATGGATTTGCTTCTTTGGAATCGATTCCCATATTCAGTGGACTATGCCCCCAAGATCGACTTAGCGGCAGAGTCAAGAGGGACCATTACGCTGCAAGTTTTCTTGCCTGGTTTTCGGTGTCGCTTTTGTTGCTTTCGTGCTTTGAGTTAGTTTTCGGATTTGCTTACATTTTCTTGAATAATTTCGATGGATTTCATTGCTTTCGTTCGTTGAATTGTACTTCAATTCCGAGTTTGGAAATAGTGGAAGAGGTATTGATCAGCTGTTCGTGGCATTGCAGGTGAACGAGCAGTAGGCAACGCGCGAGCGGAGTCTTAAGGCACCTCTTTCCTTTCCTTCTCCAACCAACTTGTGAGTGACTTATATTCGATTCAGTTGGCCCTTCTCCCAAGTCTTCACATCTAAATTCTTGTATTCTTGCTTGCCCCGATCAAACGATACCAAGTAATAACTAAAAGATGTCAAGATAAAAAGGAATAGACTTGGATAACTTTATGCTTGTCAATCAACTTGTGAACGGTTACCTTATTGAATGCTAGTTTGTTTAGAATGTTCTTCATATGCTTCATTTTTAGTTAGAATGTATACTTCTTCTATAAATTGTGCTATGTATATAGAACACACTTTGCTATACGATATATTCATCAGTAAGACTATGCAAAACCGTTTATGCTATGGAACTTGTATCGTGCTCGTATATCCTTAACTGCATGAATCGATTGAAAACTTAATGGAAGCCGTTTGATCATGGACAACTTGTGCACAAGGTTTTATGGTTTCCGCGGACGGTCGCCGGGGCACTGGGACCGATCCGATCCGGGCGGAACATTATGTATAGTCGTATGTTATGGACGAAATGTTATGTAGCAGGGCTCGCCACCTACGTTGTATATTATTCTTGTATCTGTAGAAGCATGAAAAATATGCTGGATAGCTCTACGCAACATGATGAGGCAGTGTAGCGTAAGCAGGGGACCCCAGAGCCATCAAGCATGCAACAGAGCTTTTTCCGCTAAACACAGTGTAAAATATGAAAGGACCATCCGCGTAAGTGCAGTATGTCCAGGCCGCTTCAGCATTGACAGGGTGCTTCATCGCCTCCATGGCGTAAAACTCATCCGCTTTCAAAGCAGCGTTAAAGCGTACGAGGAACGCTTCGTCTTCCCCGAAATGAACATGTCAGACCCTGCAATGAACCTGACCCCTGACTCCTGACAAAAAGTAATACACGGCTACCCAGACAAGGGCTGGAAACGATGGCAGACCACTCGGGACGCGCCCCACAGTATGATGGCGGATCTCTGCATTTAATGCAGAGAATTTGATTAAATATCACCAAACCGTCGTTTATTGACATCCCCTCAGCGGGGACTGCTCCTTCGCATACAAGGGGATACGCTGCCTTGTTTTACACAGGCAGACATGAGCTGTTTACGCTCCGTAGCAGACAAACCGCCTGTCATGTCAAAAGCTGCACCTCGTATGGGGCTCGAGGCACGTCTCTACGTCTAATTGCACAGAGCGGTGACAGTTTCTCTCGAGGCACGTCTCTGCAACGGATGCACAGAAGGGCTGCAGACCTTCCAAACACGCCTCCGCATTTAATGCACAGGATGGTGGCAAATCTCTGCATTTAATGCAAAGGATTTGATTATATCTTCAAAAGCCGTAATTCCAGCTAAAACGTCCACATCAGCACTCTGGCACGTTTTACAGCGGCTTCTACGCCCATTCAGGATCTGTGCTCGCTTGGCTTCTACGCCCGTTCAGCTTCTGTGCTCACTCGGCCTATATGACCACTCGGCTTCTACGCCTACTCGGCTTCTATGCCTACTTGGCTTCTACGCCTATTTCGGCTTCTATGCCTACTTGGCTTCTACGCCATGGTGACAGACATTGGCTTCTACGCCCACCTCTTCTACACAAGGGATACCTACCTACGTGGCTTCTACGCCGTGATCTTCGTAGCGATTATACGCGTTTTGTCCCTTAGTTGGACCCGCGTCACACGCTCATTCAAAGGATCATCTATACGCAGGCATTGGTTATTTTAACCGTTGTGTAAAAGGGTGTTGTACTTTCCACTCCTCGGTTTCTACACCGACGAAGTGGTCACTGTCACTAAAACTCTATAAATAGAGGCCTCTATCAACAGAGAAAAAGGTCGGAAAATTGGTCAAGGAAACCAATATCAGATCCACGGTCGAAACTTTGAAAGAAGGATCGAACAAGGTCGAACTTCCAAGAAAGATCGAACCAGAGGGAGAGGGAGAGAGAGAGAGAGAGAGAGAGAGAGAGAGAGAGAGAGATAGAAGAATCCGGAGCTCAGGCAAAGAGTAAGGATCGACGACTTTGGCATCGTGCATCTACCCTCTTCTGAAACCTTCGAAGCTGCTTCTTGTCTTCTACGGCACTTCTTCATCATCGTGTGGTCCAAGGGCTAAAGTGATCGACTGCAGATCAGACACCTATAGCAATATTTACCCAGATTAAATAAATTGTACTCCCACATCCTCGTATAGGATCAAATTGTACAAGTTTGTTTGTAAACCAAAGAAGGCGGATTTCGTGTAAACCTCGTATTATATACATCTTCATTCTTTCATTTAATACCACAAACAAGATGGCGACTCTGCTGGGGACGTCTTTCTCTTCTGATAAGGAAGTAATTGCTCAACACGATGCGATATCTGTAGGAACCGTGAAAAAGACACTGGTCGTCCAATTCGACCAGTCTGCCTACGAAGACATGCTTCGAACCGGGGGTAGCTCTCACTCTCTCTCCGTCCAAGACAACAGGAAGCTGTGCAAGGTCTGGATGCCCAAGACCTCCTCTACCATTCATGTGGACTCTCCGATCTCTCTGATCTCTCCGACCAATGAGGTTGTAGCATTGCTCCCTCCGTACCCTGCACGTAAAATTCAGTCTCCCGCTACGCGCGGTACAGACAAAACTTTAGGCAAAGCCTCAGCGCTAACCCAGAAGTATCCACTGCGCTCTACGCGTAGAAACTAGTCTCCCGCTACGCGCGATACAGACAAAACTTGGGGCAAAGCCTCAGCGCTAACCTAGAAGTATCCACTACGCTCTACGCGTAGAAACCAGTCTCCCGCTAAGCGCGGTACAGACAAAACTTCTGATGATGCCTCAGCGCCAAATCGGAAGTACAAATCACGCTCCACGCGCAAGACAACATCTGACCTCTACGGGGAACCAGATGAGCGCTGTGATCTCCGCAAGGGAAAGCAAGCGGCAGAGTACTCAACTTCTCGTCCTTTACGCCAGCAAGGGAACAATCTGCCTACCCTCCGGATTACGCGAGAATCCGATGGCCGACTGAGGACCTCTTCAGCTTTACGCCAGTCGGAGCAAATCTCTAAATTACGCCAGGCGAAGTCCCTCGGCGTAAAGCAAGCTCAGGTTGCGGAAAGACACCCTCCTCGGGGATTATCCGCCACCCAGATGGCCAACCTGTTGTACACAGGTAGCACAGGGAAAACCATGGTGCCCAACCTCCGCATGCCCACTGAGGGGAACAGAAGGAACAAGCCGTCGTCTCCTTCTTCTACAACTTCTCCTAACCTGCGAGATTATCTGATCCTGAAACGCAAAGACAAGAGTCGTAAACAGGCTTCAGTTCCCCTGACGGTCAAGCATAGGGAGATCTTGTGGGAAGATGCATCAACATCTAATGTCGTCATGACGGGTGGGCCACATGAAGATTCCATCTTTATTATTCCTCCAACTCAGGACGACCAACATCCAATAGTCTTCGGTCGCATGCGGACCAGCCCGATTGTACAGGAAGAATTTCGCGAGCCTGAGGGTGGCAAAATGCAAATCCACAGGTATAGCCCACAGGCTTTAAAAATTATATAAATCATGGGTTATGATTTGAGGTTAAAACAAGGCCTCAACTATGGAAAAGGTAGACGAATACCGTTGCAGGGTAATTCTTACTGTCAACAAGCTCGTTTTGGGTTGGGGTATACTGCATCTCTTGCAAACTCATAACCTCGAGAGTCTGATCCTGCACAACCAGAAGCACGACCTTTTAAAGCAACTTCTATGGACGAATGCAACGACAAGTCTGGGGGTAGTCTCCCTCGACAAAACAGGACAACATCCAAAGCTGGGGGTAGAATCCTCTCTAAGTCTGAAGATGATGCAACGATGACGATCTTCCCGGAAGATCGTAAAACTCAGGTATCGGGAGCCGAAAGGCCGAAGGGGACTTTCTCCTTCAATGATGATGACATCAGTGAAATCTTTAATACGTTGATGAAGGAAAACAAACTTCAGCTACCCAACATCAGATACCCAGAGAGGGCTGGCAAAGACAATGACCCAGATTATTGTCTCTTTCATCAGTACATTCATCATCCTACAAAGGCGTGCTATGTACTAAAAAGGAGAATTCAGGAGTTGATCGATGCCAAGGTTATCACTTTGCATCTGTAAACGAGGGGACGAGCACTGCGAATTGGTTTCACTTTAATGTGACAATTTGCTCCCTCAAGAAAATACCGGATGATGAATCTCTAAAAGTTTCCCCAGTAGATTCTTCAAGTATTTCCCCAGGGAGTTTGTCATGTTCATATCACCTCTGAACAAACCTTCCTAAATTCGGCTATTGATTATCATGTCCATATTACCTCTGATATCGATTGTCATCTCAACTTAGCACCAGTACTTAACTCTAAGTACGCCAGTGGTGTTGAGTCCACAAAAACTGCCATGTCCATATTACCTCTAAGCAGATGTATGCCTCTATCCCCGATAGAGTCACAACCCAGGGAGTTTGTCATGTTCATATTACCTCTGAACAAACCTTCCTAACTTTCGGCTATCGATTATCACGTTCATATTACCTCTGATATCGATTGTCATCTCAACTTAGCACCCGTACTTAACTCTAAGTACGCCAGTGGTGTTGAGTCCACAAAAACTGCCATGTCCATATTACCTCTGAGCAGATGTGTACCTCCATCCCCGATGGAGTCACAACCCAGGGAGTTTGTCATGTTCATATTACCTCTGAACAAACCTTCCTAAATTCGGCTATCGATTATCACGTTCATATTACCTCTGATATCGATTGTCATCTCAACTTAGCACCCGTACTTAATTCTAAGTACACCAGTGGTGTTGAGTCCACAAAAACTGCCATGTCCATATTACCTCTGAGCAGATGTAGGCCTCTATCCCCGATTGAGTCACAACCCAGTGAGTTTGTTATGTTCATATTACCTCTGAACAAACCTTCCTAACTTTTGGCTATCGAGTTTGTCATGTTCATATTACCTCTGATATCGATTGTCATCTCAACTTAGCACCCGTACTTAACTCTAAGTATGCCAGTGGTGTTGAGTCCACAAAAACTGCCATGTCCATATTACCTCTGAGCAGATGTATGCCTCTATCCCCGATAGAGTCACAACCCAGGGAGTTTGTCATGTTCATATTACCTCTGAACAAACCATTCTGGTCTGGCCATCGATTATCATGTCCATATTACCTCTCATATCGGTTGTCATCTCAACTTAACACCCGTACTTAACTCTAAGTATGCCAGTGGTGTTGGGTCCATAAAATCAGCCATATTCATATTACCTCTGAGCTGTAATCCCTAGTAGAGTCTGCTACGTCCATATTACCTCTAGCAGGGCTTGTCCTAAACTTATTACTTGCACTCTTGTGCGCAAAAAGTAATAGGTCCACCAAAGATCCCCTAGTAGGATATCCTCAACAGAAACACGATATGGTACTACATTCGTGTTCCCTCTGGTACGATATCTGAAGTTCGCCGAAAAATCCTTATGAGATTGAAACCATATTCTCTCGCAGAAGACGGATGGAAAGTTTTCCCTCAGAAAACTTGGGATATATATAGAGTTTGGATGGACTCCTCGGACCCCGAACCAAATCTCCTAATTAATATTCGGTTATGATTGGGTCCTACGTCAGCCTACTATTCAGAGAAGGCGGACAGTCAGCGAATTCGAAAAGTTTTTCGCGCAAAGCAGGTCAGCGGTTCTTACGCTAAGGAGCTTTCTACGCTCGACAACAGCAGATCTACGGTTTTACGCTCGCAAGCTATAAGTCTATGGTTTTACGCCCGGATGCCTTTGTGCTCGGTAGCTTTTATGCTCGAGAGGCTACAAACCTACGACTTTACGCTCAGCAGATACCAAATCGATGATCTCGCGCTCGGTGGCGCTTAGTTTACGCTCAGAAGCAATAGATCCGCAACTTCACGCTCGGAGAAATTTTTTTTTCAGAAGCTACAAATCTACAGTTCTACGCTAAGGAGCTTTCTACGCTCGACAGCTACGAATCTACGGCTTTACGTTCGACGGCTACAAGTCGGATTTTACGCCCAGATGCCTTTGTGCTCAGTAGCTTTTATGCTCGAGAGGCTACAAACCTACGACTTCACGCTCAGGAACCACAAGTCTATGATTTCACGCTCGATGGTGTTTAGTTTATGCTCAGAGGCTACAGACTAATGATTTCACGCTCCACGACTTTCCGCACATCTGAAAGATACGCCGGCCAGATTACGCGTACATCTGAACGTTCCTCAGAGCGGTCAATTGCAAAGAGATCACACCGGTCCCCAATAAATCTGCCATAAAGTCAGCATCGACCGTTTCAACGCTCCATTCAGAAACGTTTCGAGTTACGAGGAGCGGTTCATGCTTCATTCAAATCATTTCAAATTCTAAGGAATTTGAAAGCTTTGAAGGGGGTCTTGTAGAAGCTTGAAAAATACGCTGGATAGCTCTACGCAACATGATGAGGCAGAGCAGCGTAAGCAGGGGACCCCAGAGCCATCAAGCATGCAACAGAGCTTTTTCCGCTAAACACAGCGTAAAATATGAAAGGACCATCCGCGTAAGTGCAGTATGTCCAGGCCGCTTCAGCATAGACAGGGTGCTTCATCGCCTCCATGGCGTAAAACTCATCCGCTTTCAAAGCAGCGTTAAAGCGTACGAGGAACGCTTCGTCTTCCCCGAAATGAACCTGTCAGACCCTGCAATGAACCTGACCCCTGACTCCTGACAAAAAGTACTGCACGGCTACCCAGACGACAGCTGGAAACGATGGCAGACCACTCGGGACGCATCCCACAGTATGATGGCGGATCTCTGCATTTAATGCAGAGGATTTGATTAAATATCACCGAACCGTCGTTTACTGACATCCCCTCAGCGGAGACTGCTCTTTCGCATACAAGGGGATACGCTGCCTGGTTTTACACAGGCAGACATGAGCTGTTTACGCTCCGCAGCAGACAAACCGCCTGCCACGTCAAAAGTTGCACCTCGTACGGGGCTCGAGGCACGTCTCTACGTCTAATTGCACAGAGCGACGACAGTTTCTCTCGAGGCACGTCTCTGCGACGGATACACAGAAGGGCTGCAGACCTTCAAAACACGCCTCCGCATTTAATGCACAGGATGGTGGCAAATCTCGGCATTTAATGCAAGGGATTTGATTATATCTTCAAAAGCCGTAATTTCGGCTAAAACGTCCACATCAGCACTCTGGCATGTTTTACAGCGGCTTCTACGCCCATTCAGGATCTGTGCTCGCTTGGCTTCTACGCCCGTTCAGCTTCTGTGCTCACTCGGCCTATATGACCACTCGGCTTCTACGCCTACTCGGCTTCTATGCCTAGTTGGGTTCTACGCCTATTTCGGCTTCTATGCCTACTTGGCTTCTACGCCATGGTGACAGACATTGGCTTCTACCCCCACCTCTTCTACACAAGGGATACCTACCTACGTGGCTTCTACGCCGTGATCTTCGTAGCGATTATACGCGTTTTGTCCCTTAGTTGGACCCGCGTCACACGCTCATTCAAAGGATCATCTATACGTAGGCATTGGTTATTTTAACCGTTGTGTAAAAGGGTGCTGTACTTTCCACTCCTCGGTTTCTACACCGACGGAGTGGTCACTGTCACTAAAACTCTATAAATAGAGGCCTCTATCAACAGAGGAAAAGGTCAAAAAATTGGTCAAGGAAACCAATATCAGATCCACGGTCGAAACTTTGAAAGAAAGATCGAACAAGGTCGAACTTCCAAGAAAGATCGTGTCACTACCACATTCTGAAAACAGGGGTATTTTTGACTTTTTGCAATATTTAATATTATTGTAGTTATAACTAATTAATTTGCATGAATAGTATATATTTAAATTAAATAACTGTGTGATGTGTACTTTAATATATTATATTATAGACAGTGTTCATTTGTGTTGTGATAGTAGACTTGACCTAGAAGCCCAGTAGATGCCCACCTGTCCGAATTGTAGAATCCTGTAATTAATTATTTTATCTAGAATTTAATATTTGGAGATTGTAATTAATTACTGTATTTTAATTAATTATTGCGCATTGCCTTTGTTTCGATATTTGGAGCGCTACCCTGACTTTTGTCTTCCAACAAATTTCACAATCTTGCCCTAGACGTGCCCGCCTTCCATTCTACTATTTTTGCAACTCATAATTTTGCTCCCTGTGCATTATTTCTGGCCGCACAAAAATCGTCGCGGACGTCATTTAATAAATTCCTATTTTGTATCGTTGTGCGTTCCAATTTAAATTGGAGACAATCTTGACCTATTTTTCGTGCGGCCCAAATTAGGGTAATATTCTGTTCTGAGTCTTCTTCAATATTAGTATTGATGACCTGACCTGATTTTGGCTCCATGTACTCATAATTAATTGTTGAACACAACTTGCATTTAATTCTATTTAAATTGAGGATACTATTTTTATCTGATTCTAAAATCCCAATTTAATTCTAGTGCCCTGCTAATTGAGCCCGTACCAGTCTTACAGTGCCCCCTGACCCTACAAAACACCGGACCCCGAATCGCCCGCCAAATTTTCGTCATTTTATGTGTTGTGCAATTTCCCAAATTTAAGGGGGCTAAATTACAAATTTGCATTTTGTGGCCTCACCCAATTGTTTGAACAATGAGGGAACCTAATATTTTATTTAAACTCTCACCCTCATTTCCCACATGAATTATTTCCCTCATGTTCAATCTGGACCACTCATTCTAGGGGTTCAATCACCACCCTCCATCACACCCTCTCTCTCCCTATTTAATGTCTTGTACCCTCAAACCCTAATCCCAAGAAACCTAGGATTCCCCACCTCCACAAGCCCCCACATCCCCTCTCTCATCCGTATGTAAACTCCTTCTTCTCTTTTCTTCCTTTCTTCTTCTCTTCTCTTTCCTTTCTCCTTCTTCTTCTTCTTCTTCTTCTTCTTCTTCTTCTTCTTATTTTATTTGTTTTTGAATTCAATTTTTCAAACTAAAAAGGGGGGGGGGGAACTGGGAACCCTATTCACCTTGTGCAACCCCGGCGGCGCTCCACGGCAGCACCCCGCTGCAACTCCCTCGACGGCGAGCGGCTCCCTCTCCCTCTGCTCTTCCTCCCTCTGCTGTCCACAGCCCGGCGAGGCCACTCCCCATCCTCGACGCGTCCGGCGTTCCCGACAGCCCCTGTGCTCCCCGACTCCCTGTAACTCCGGCGTCGACGCTCGACTGTTCTCCCACCATCAGCCGGCCCCCGCTGCTGAGCAACTCCTCCATCACAACCACCATTTCACTCCGGCGGCCGAAGTCCCAGCCGGAGCTCTCTCTGCCGAACCCATCAACAACTCCCACCACCACCAACATCATCTCCTCCCTCTGTGCTTCTCCCCCTTCGGTCAGGCAGTGCTCCGGCACCGCCCCGGACAAGTCCCCGACTTCCCCTCTGTCTCCGGCGGCCACCCCGAGGGCCGCTGCACCCTACAGCCGACCACCGCTGCTCCTCCCTGCTGCATCCCCCGGTCCGGCGGCCGGCCAACGAGCCTCCGTCGACACCCCAGTGAGTATTCTTCTTCTCCCTCTTCCTTCTCTTTATCTATATATATATATATATATATATATATATATATATATGTATATATACATATGTATATACATGAGTATATATATATAATATGAATATGTATTGTAGGTATTTAATTAATGTGAATATAATTTTATATTGTTAATCAATGTATAAGTGTATGTAAATATTAGCATGTATATGTATAGCATTTAATTAATTAATGTATATACTAGTATATATTTTGTATATATTAATAAATGTATAGTATTGTGTATGTATTTTATATATATATACATATGTTCTCTATTTTTATGTAGGCAAACATATATATATATTTTGCATATACATATTTAATATCATATGTAAAATAATGTATTGGTATACATGAATATGTATAGTATATAAGAAATTAGTAATGTATATTTTAATATATGTACATGTATATTTTATTTTTCATTAAATGTTAAACATGTATTAAATATGTATTTTAGTATTTAATATTATATATATAATGTATTGGCATATATATATATGTGTATATATATCTTATAAACCCTTGGCATGTTTTTTAATGTATATACATATATATTGTATATGTGTTTAATTTGATAGATATAAATACGTGTTCTACTATAAGTATTTTAAATATATATATACTAAGCATATTTTCAAGGTATAATAAATTGGTATATATAAAACCGTATTTTGGTATAAATATATATATGTAGATTATATTTTCGTATTGGGTTGTATATATAATAAATTGGTATATTTACCTGGATATAGTATTGTATATTTTAATTGGTATATATGAGTATATATATGTAATTAGTCTATGTGTGTATTTTGTTAATTCGTATGTGTAGATATATTTTGTATAACCTTTAGTATATTTTTAATATATATATACATTGCATATGTATTTAATTTGATATATATAGATATATTGTAAGTATATATGTTATTAAGATATGTATATAAGTATTCCTATTAGATGACCCTAGTTGACTAGTGCCCTGCCTGGCATAGCCCTGAGGCCAGTATAATTCTTCTGTGTGTTAGGATAGCATCTGATACAAGTGTTGTAATTGTGATATGTTTATAGGACTGTTGGTTTACCCAGGGGATACTCTGGAACAGGACATCCATAAATACCAGCTAAGGACCCAAGGCAAGTACATTCTCTGATAATTTCCAATTCTTGATAATTTCTATAAGTTCAATGATCTTGAAATGTTACAACTGAATCTTTGACACTGTGCTACACGGACTAGTATATAGCCTGGATCTGCAGTCATGAGATGTTACCTTGATTATCGTATTGACATTGTACACGACATGTATATTAGACATCGTACATGATAGACTTGACTTGCTCGTGTATCGTGACGTGTCATGGTTGGATCCACAGTACTAGTTGGGGGCGGGGAAGTAGATAGTAAGAAATGTGATCATAACCTCTTATTGTAGTATAGAAAATTGTAAGTGTTAATCATGCTCTCCACCCATGATTAGCCAGGCCCTGTAGCTACCGTACATGTTCCCAAGCCGATCACATTTTGAAACTACTATTTCAAACACTTAGAATAGATTACAGTTCCCTATTTCAAATCATATACTACATCACCCGTATATGATACTGTTCCTTGTTCTTTCATTTTCATACATGCACTGACTGTATCATATTGCCTATTGCCTGTCTCTTTATATTACCTGTCTCTCTTAAATTGCCATTGCATTTATTTCACTGTCTTCTCAGTAGCTAGCATGACATGTTTTATTGTATTATAGACATTATCAATTAATGGAACTGTTATTTGAGAGTGTTGCTTTGCTCCTTCCTGACTGGAAATATTTTTCCAGACTATGCCTTAGAGGACCGCTGTCCGACACTTTATGGACCATATGGTGAGTAGCTGCAGACTTGGTAGTTAGTTGTGATTCTGGAAGGTCTAGCCGGGATTATTATTTATTGTTAGTTCTTTAAGTAGACATTTTGGTACCGGATTTGTCTCCGGCCTTTTGATGAGACTTGGATATTGTTAAGTTAGAATATTACTTGTGGACTTGTGTTGTGTTTAATTTTAATTTCTGTTTCGAAATCTTATCGTGCTGTAATCCTGTGATTGAGTATATGTTCATCTTATTTGTGTCATCCGTGCCTCCTAATGGAGATTGGATGCTTGCGTGACATTAGTTAGATAGTATCAAGACCTTGACAGCGTTCTACCGCCGATGCTGCGGCGTAGGCTGGACGTACCCACGCACTCGTGCCCCTAAACCGGGTGCGGGTCGTGACACGTTTTTAGTGGTGGCCCATGCAGGTCAGACTTCGCGAGTTGTGCGATGTCGTGGTAGTGTGGCATCTTTGCTTACACTACTGCGTGCCTGCAATAGGATCTAGGACATAGGATATTAGGACGAAAGCGAATACTCAATCACAATTTCTTGAGAGATTCCTGGGATGACCCCTGAGAATCTTATTTTAAATTCCAATTCAAATCATTTCCTTGTTCCGTCCATTCTCACTTGTTGATATTGAATTTGATTGTTGTTGATTAGGTATTAAGTTAGGATTTTGGTTTCATTGTAGGGTTTGATTTCATATCAAGATGAAATTGCAGACTGATTTATGGTATTATCTGATGACGCACGTCGATGAGGACAGTAAGAAAGATAACACTAGGGCTATTGGACTACAGAAGGTGGATTTAAATTTTTTTAATTGAAGATTGAAATTGAATTTCAATTTTTGAATTTTGAGAAGTAGAGATTATGTTATTAAAATTTTATTTTTGAGGAATTCAGATTCAATTTAATGAACATAGACACAATTGTAAGGATTTTTGGAAGTGATTAAGTTTTCATTTCAGTATTTAGATAATTGACCTTGAGGAAGTATATGCATTTTAAAAGTTTATTCGAGGAGTTACTTTGAGGAAATTTTTATTTGGAGGATAAAATCTTATAAGAGATATATTAATATATATAGTAGATAAGATGCATGTGTAAGGATATGTTGGCTTGAGCATGATTGAGATTTCACTGCCAACTGACTTGGGTGTCCATCTAGGATTATATTAGAGAGAGCAGTACTTAGTATAGTGTATTGGAATTGATATGCATTGAGTGATAAGAATAACTAGCATCAACTGTTGCAGTAGGTAAGGAAGCTAGCAGTGAGAGTGTTTGTGATAGAACTGTGATACCTAGGGGATAGAGATATCAGACCATGGATGCATCTTTGACCTGTGCAATCACAACTAGGGTTTATTCCAATCTTTTATCTTGAATGTTGCTTCTTTAGATCTGTACTGTCCTTCCTTGATGATATCGCATTTTGCCTAAATTGATTCTTTGGGATCTGTCTTCAGGATGTCGCCGCAGACACGATCTATGAGAGCGGGAACATCAGCTTTAGAGGGGTCTGCCACCTCTCCACCTGATGGACAGACAGCCGTAGTTCCTCCTACATCTTCGATGCACGTAGGAGTATCTGCACTTTTCGGGGATCCTCCTCCTCCACCTGTTAAGAAGATTGCCGCAGCTGTGACGGACAACCTTCCTCCTCCACCGACTCCGATTCCCGGAGGTTTGCCCATTGACGGAACGCAGATGTTTACGTTGATCCAAGGCATGGTAGATGCCCAGAGAGTGACGGCAGACGCTCAGCGAGTTCAAGCTGAGGCTCAGAGGGTACAAGCAGAAGCATACCAGGCACAAACCGAGCTGATGAAAGAAAACATGGAGAATGCTCATCAAGTGACTCTCCAAGCTTTGGAGAGAGTAGCACAGTACCAGCAGTTTCCTGGCCAGCAGCAGAGATCAGGCACTATAGTGGATTTCAAAAGGATGATGCCTCGAGAGTTCAAAGGCACCGAAGGGATACTCTACGCTGACGACTGGCTAGAGGATATAGAGAGAAGCCTGCGATTGACCCAGATTCCGGAGAACTTGCAGATAGAAGCCGCTGGCAGTCAGATGTTCGATATCGCACTCACGTGGTATCGCACGGAGCCGAGAATTACTGCGCAAGGACTTACTTGGGAGACCTTCAAGGAGCTCTTCAAGGAGAAGTTCTTTCCCGACGTGGCATTGGGAACCTTGGAAAGTCAGTTTCATGACTTGGTTCAAGGAAACATGTCGGTCGACGAGTACGCTGCAGAATTTTGTAGATTGAGCCGTTTTGCATCGTCTATGATTCGGGACCCAGGAGATCGAGCCCGAAAATTTAGAAAGGGACTGACAAGAGAGATTAAGTCGCGCACTTCTGGTCGGCGTACCGCTACCTATGAGGCTATCTTGATGGATGCTCAGATTGCAGAAGAGGATCTGGATCTCAGGCCTAAGAGGAGTCACAATACTATTGGAGATACAAATGATAGCGCAGGACCGGCCAAGCATCCCCGTATTCAGCACCAACAGCAGTACCAAGTACCATTTCATATTCAGCAACAACCATGGACATTTCAGCATCCACCGCAGTACCTAGCACCAGTTCCTATCCAGCGACAACCCTGGGCATTTCAGTATCAACAGCAGTACCCGGCACCAGTTCCTGTACAGCAGGATCAACGAACTTGTCACTTCTGTAAGAAGCCAGGTCACCTTTGGGAGAGCTGTAGAACGAGGCTGGGACTTTGTTTGCACTGTGGCGCTGCGGGACATCGAGTAAGGGATTGTCTTCGAGTTCCTTATCTTCCCGGCCCACGCGCAGCTTCAGATTATAGAGATCCAGTTAGGCTACCTGTGGAACCGTATATTGCTCAGCACCCGCAAAGGAAACCACCCCAGTAGGGCGGGCATTTGCGATGACGGTCGAGGAGACCGATACTGCAGGTAATGTGTTAGCAGGTTCTGTTCTTTCCTTCATTCTGTTCCTATCTATTTGATTCTTTCCTTCTTTCTGTTCCTACCTATTTGATTGATTGACTGATACCTTAGTACCGTAGCTTGTATGCATGATTTCTTGTTATGATGTAGTTAGTAGTACACCCTGATACAGAGACTGCAATACCATGACAAAGACACCATGATCGTACATATTCCCCTTAGATTGCATGTTGTATGATTGTAGGAAGATTTTTAGACCAGGATTATTAGGGTTTGACCATGACGAAGATTCATGAAGGGTTATGACTTGACAAGAGAGACAAGACGATTAAAATTCGAGGATAACCATTGATTTAAATCCAGGGTTAAGAAATTAATATTGCATAATTAATGGTTTATTAATTCCAGGAAAGATTATGACATGTTTAAGTTGGTTATTAATTTGGAAATTTTGGGAGATTTATCAATGTATTTATTTAATTGCAAGTTATGAATTTTAGAACTTTATATTTGGATGTCACATTTGGAGAGTCCTTAAATATCATATTGTTGAGTATTTTGAGGAGTGGATATTAAATTCCGGGTATTGAATTATTAACTCAAAACTTTCAAGAAAATTTTAATAAAAAGGGACTTGATTCTATTTCGAGAATTTTTCAGGAATACAAATAATTCAGAAATTTTTTGAAATTTGTGAGAAGACCTTGTAGATTATTAATTGATTCGTGGTTGATGAATTTAAATTTGAGGGAATAATAATGTGTATGATTAAATGCTACTTTGAGGATTTTGAATTTCGAGGACGAAATTCTTTTAAGGTGGGTAGACTTGTCACTACCACATTCTGAAAACAGGGGTATTTTTGACTTTTTGCAATATTTAATATTATTGTAGTTATAACTAATTAATTTGCATGAATAGTATATATTTAAATTAAATAACTGTGTGATGTGTACTTTAATATATTATATTATAGACAGTGTTCATTTGTGTTGTGATAGTAGACTTGACCTAGAAGCCCAGTAGATGCCCACCTGTCCGAATTGTAGAATCCTGTAATTAATTATTTTATCTAGAATTTAATATTTGGAGATTGTAATTAATTACTGTATTTTAATTAATTATTGCGCATTGCCTTTGTTTCGATATTTGGAGCGCTACCCTGACTTTTGTCTTCCAACAAATTTCACAATCTTGCCCTAGACGTGCCCGCCTTCCATTCTACTATTTTTGCAACTCATAATTTTGCTCCCTGTGCATTATTTCTGGCCGCACAAAAATCGTCGCGGACGTCATTTAATAAATTCCTATTTTGTATCGTTGTGCGTTCCAATTTAAATTGGAGACAATCTTGACCTATTTTTCGTGCGGCCCAAATTAGGGTAATATTCTGTTCTGAGTCTTCTTCAATATTGGTATTGATGACCTGACCTGATTTTGGCTCCATGTACTCATAATTAATTGTTGAACACAACTTGCATTTAATTCTATTTAAATTGAGGATAATATTTTTATCTGATTCTAAAATCCCAATTTAATTCTAGTGCCCTGCTAATTGAGCCCGTACCAGTCTTACAGTGCCCCCTGACCCTACAAAACACCGGACCCCGAATCGCCCGCCAAATTTTCGTCATTTTATGTGTTTGTGCAATTTTCCAAATTTAAGGGGGCTAAATTGCAAATTTGCATTTTGTGGCCTCACCCAATTGTTTGAACAATGAGGGAACCTAATATTTTATTTAAACTCTCACCCTCATTTCCCACATGAATTATTTCCCTCATGTTCAATCTGGACCACTCATTCTAGGGGTTCAATCACCACCCTCCATCACACCCTCTCTCTCCCTATTTAATGTCTTGTACCCTCAAACCCTAATCCCAAGAAACCTAGGATTCCCCACCTCCACAAGCCCCCACATCCCCTCTCTCATCCGTATGTAAACTCCTTCTTCTCTTTTCTTCCTTTCTTCTTCTCTTCTCTTTCCTTTCTCCTTCTTCTTCTTCTTCTTCTTATTTTATTTGTTTTTGAATTCAATTTTTCAAACTAAAAAGGGGGGGGGGGGAAACTGGGAACCCTATTCACCCTGTGCAACCCCGGCGGCGCTCCACGGCAGCACCCCGCTGCAACTCCCTCGACGGCGAGCGGCTCCCTCTCCCTCTGCTCTTCCTCCCTCTGCTGTCCACAGCCCGGCGAGGCCACTCCCCATCCTCGACGCGTCCGGCGTTCCCGACAGCCCCTGTGCTCCCCGACTCCCTGTAACTCCGGCGTCGGCGCTCGACTGTTCTCCCACCATCAGCCGGCCCCCGCTGCTGAGCAACTCCTCCATCCCAACCACCATTTCACTCCGGCGGCCGAAGTCCCAGCCGGAGCTCTCTCTGCCGAACCCATCAACAACTCCCACCACCACCAACATCATCTCCTCCCTCTGTGCTTCTCCCCCTCCGGTCAGGCAGTGCTCCGGCACCGCCCCGGACAAGTCCCCGACTTCCCCTCTGTCTCCGGCGGCCACCCCGAGGGCCGCTGCACCCTGCAGCCGACCACCGCTGCTCCTCCCTGCTGCATCCCCCGGTCCGGCGGCCGGCCAACGAGCCTCCGTCGACACCCCAGTGAGTATTCTTCTTCTCCCTCTTCCTTCTCTTTATCTATATATATATATATATATATATATATATATATATATATATATACATATGTATATACATGAGTATATATATATAATATGAATATGTATTGTAGGTATTTAATTAATGTGAATATAATTTTATATTGTTAATCAATGTATAAGTGTATGTAAATATTAGCATGTATATGTATAGCATTTAATTAATTAATGTATATACTAGTATATATTTTGTATATATTAATAAATGTATAGTATTGTGTATGTATTTTATATATATATACATATGTTCTCTATTTTTATGTAGGCAAACATATATATATATTTTGCATATACATATTTAATATCATATGTAAAAGAATGTATTGGTATATATGAATATGTATAGTATATAAGAAATTAGTAATGTATATTTTAATATATGTACATGTATATTTTATTTTTCATTAAATGTTAAACATGTATTAAATATGTATTTTAGTATTTAATATTATATATATAATGTATTGGCATATATATATATGTGTATATATATTTTATAAACCCTTGGCATGTTTTTTAATGTATATACATATATATTGTATATGTGTTTAATTTGATAGATATAAATACGTGTTCTACTATAAGTATTTTAAATATATATATACTTAGCATATTTTCAAGGTATAATAAATTGGTATATATAAAACCGTATTTTGG
Source organism: Iris macrosiphon (assembly GCA_036927795.1). Taxonomy (NCBI): domain Eukaryota; kingdom Viridiplantae; phylum Streptophyta; class Magnoliopsida; order Asparagales; family Iridaceae; genus Iris; species Iris macrosiphon. Next base: position 80,406,097 of record JAYESA010000015.1, on the reverse strand, counting down.
TATAAATATATATATGTAGATTATATTTTCGTATTGGGTTGTATATATAATAAATTGGTATATTTACCTGGATATAGTATTGTATATTTTAATTGGTATATATGAGTATATATATGTAATTAGTCTATGTGTGTATTTTGTTAATTCGTATGTGTAGATATATTTTGTATAACCTTTAGTATATTTTTAATATATATATACATTGCATATGTATTTAATTTGATATATATAGATATATTGTAAGTATATATGTTATTAAGATATGTATATAAGTATTCCTATTAGATGACCCTAGTTGACTAGTGCCCTGCCTGGCATAGCCCTGAGGCCAGTATAATTCTTCTGTGTGTTAGGATAGCATCTGATACAAGTGTTGTAATTGTGATATGTTTATAGGACTGTTGGTTTACCCAGGGGATACTCTGGAACAGGACATCCATAAATACCAGCTAAGGACCCAAGGCAAGTACATTCTCTGATAATTTCCAATTCTTGATAATTTCTATAAGTTCAATGATCTTGAAATGTTACAACTGAATCTTTGACACTGTGCTACACGGACTAGTATATAGCCTGGATCTGCAGTCATGAGATGTTACCTTGATTATCGTATTGACATTGTACACGACATGTATATTAGACATCGTACATGATAGACTTGACTTGCTCGTGTATCGTGACGTGTCATGGTTGGATCCACAGTACTAGTTGGGGGCGGGGAAGTAGATAGTAAGAAATGTGATCATAACCTCTTATTGTAGTATAGAAAATTGTAAGTGTTAATCATGCTCTCCACCCATGATTAGCCAGGCCCTGTAGCTACCGTACATGTTCCCAAGCCGATCACATTTTGAAACTACTATTTCAAACACTTAGAATAGATTACAGTTCCCTATTTCAAATCATATACTACATCACCCGTATATGATACTGTTCCTTGTTCTTTCATTTTCATACATGCACTGACTGTATCATATTGCCTATTGCCTGTCTCTTTATATTACCTGTCTCTCTTAAATTGCCATTGCATTTATTTCACTGTCTTCTCAGTAGCTAGCATGACATGTTTTATTGTATTATAGACATTATCAATTAATGGAACTGTTATTTGAGAGTGTTGCTTTGCTCCTTCCTGACTGGAAATATTTTTCCAGACTATGCCTTAGAGGACCGCTGTCCGACACTTTATGGACCATATGGTGAGTAGCTGCAGACTTGGTAGTTAGTTGTGATTCTGGAAGGTCTAGCCGGGATTATTATTTATTGTTAGTTCTTTAAGTAGACATTTTGGTACCGGATTTGTCTCCGGCCTTTTGATGAGACTTGGATATTGTTAAGTTAGAATATTACTTGTGGACTTGTGTTGTGTTTAATTTTAATTTCTGTTTCGAAATCTTATCGTGCTGTAATCCTGTGATTGAGTATATGTTCATCTTATTTGTGTCATCCGTGCCTCCTAATGGAGATTGGATGCTTGCGTGACATTAGTTAGATAGTATCAAGACCTTGACAGCGTTCTACCGCCGATGCTGCGGCGTAGGCTGGACGTACCCACGCACTCGTGCCCCTAAACCGGGTGCGGGTCGTGACAGATCGAACCAGAGGTCGAGAGAGAGAGAGAGAGACAGAAGAATCCGGAGCTCAGGCAAAGAGTAGGGATCGACGACTTTGGCATCGTGCATCCACCCTCTTCTGCAACCTTCGAAGCTGCTTCCTGTCTTCTACGACACTTCTTCATCATCGTGTGGTCCAAGGGCTAAAGTGATCGACTGCAGATCAGACACCTATAACAATATTTACCCAGATTAAATAAATTGTACTCCCACATCCTCGTATAGGATCAAATTGTACAAGTTTGTTTGTAAACCAAAGAAGGCGGGTTTCGTGTAAACCTTATATTATATACATCTTCATTCTTTCGTTTAATACCACAAACAAGATGGCGACTCTGCTGGGGATTACAGCTCAGAGGTAATATGAACGTGGCTGATTTTATGGACCCAACACCACTGGTGTACTTAGAGTTAAGTACGGGTGTTAAGTTGAGATGACAACCGATATCAGAGGTAATATGGACATGATAATCGGTGGCCGGACCAGAATGGTTTGTTCAGAGGTAATATGAACATGACAAACTCCCTGGGTTGTGACTCTATCGGGGATAGAGGTACACATCTGGCGACTCTGCTGGGGAATATATGACCTGTTCTCGAAAGAGCTATCTTCTTTGTGGTATTAAACGAAAGAATGAAGATGTATATAATACGATGTTTACACGAAACCCGCCTTCTTTGGTTTACAAACAAACTTGTACAATTTGATCCTATACGAGGATGTGGGAGTACAATTTATTTAATCTGGGTAAATATTGATATAGGTGTCTGATCTACAGTCGATCACTTTAGCCCTTGGACCACACGAAGATGAAGAAGTACCGTAGAAGACAGGAAGCAGCTTCGAAGGTTGCAGAAGAGGGTGGATGCACGATGCCAAAGTCGTCGATCCCTACTCTTTGCCTGAGCTTCGGATTCTTCGCTCTCTCTCTCTCTCTCTCTCTCTCTCTCTCTCGACCTCTGGTTCGATCTTTCTTGGAAGTTCGACCTTGTTCGATCCTTCTTTCAAAGTTTCGACCGTGGATCTGATATTGGTTTCCTTGACCAATTTTCCGACCTTTTCCTCTGTTGATAGAGGCCTCTATTTATAGAGTTTTAGTGACAGTGACAACTCCGTCGGTGTAGAAACCGAGGAGTGGAAAGTACAGCACCCTTTTACACAACGGTTAAAATATCCAATGCCTGCGTATAGATGATCCTTTGAATGAGCGTGTGACGCGGGTCCAACTAAGGGACAAAACGCGTATAATCGCTACGAAGATCACGGCGTAGAAGCCACGTAAGTAGGTATCCCTTGTGTAGAAGAGGTGGGCGTAGAAGCCAATGTCTGTCACCATGGCGTAGAAGCCAAGTAGGCATAGAAGCCGAGTAGGCGTAGAAGCCGAGTGGTCATATAGGCCGAGTGAGCACAGAAGCTGAACGGGCGTAGAAGCCAAGCGAGCACAGATCCTGAATGGGCGTAGAAGCCGCTGTAAAACGTGCCAGAGTGCTGATGTGGACGTTTTAGCCGGAATTACGGCTTTTGAAGATATAATCAAATCCCTTGCATTAAATGCCGAGATTTGCCACCATCCTGTGCATTAAATGCGGAGGCGTGTTTTGAAGGTCTGCAGCCCTTCTGTGCATCCGTCGCAGAGACGTGCCTCGAGAGAAATTGTCACCGCTCTGTGCAATTAGACGTAGAGACGTGCCTCGAGCCCCGTACGAGGTGCAGCTTTTGACGTGGCAGGCGGTTTGTCTGCTGCGGAGCGTAAACAGCTCATGTCTGCCTGTGTAAAACAAGGCAGCATATCCCCTTGTATGCGAAAGAGCAGTCTCCGCTGAGGGGATGTCAGTAAACGACGGTTCGGTGATATTTAATCAAATCCTCTGCATTAAATGCAGAGATCCGCCATCATACTGTGGGGCGCGTCCCGAGTGGTCTGCCATCGTTTCCAGCCGTCATCTAGGTAGCCGTGTAGTACTTTTTGTCAGGAGTCAGGGGTCAGGTTCATTGCAGGGTCTGACAGGTTCATTTCGGGGAAGACGAAGCGTTCCTCGTACGCTTTAACGCTGCTTTAAAAGCGGATGAGTTTACGCCATGGAGGCGATGGAGCACCCTGTCTATGCTGAAGCAGCCTGGACATACTGCACTTACGCGGATGGCCTTTCATATTTTACACTGTGTTTAGCGAAAAAAGCTCTGTTGCATGCTTGATGGCTCTGGGGTCCCCTGCTTACGCTGCCCTGCCTCATCATGTTGCGTAGAGCTATCCAGCGTATTTTTCATGCTTCCACAAGACCCCCTTCAAAGCTTTCAAATTCCTTGGAATTTGAAACGCTTTGAATGAAGCATGAACCGCTCTTCGTAACTCGAAACGTTTCTGAATGGAGCGTTGAAACGGTCGATGCTGACTTTATGGCGGATTTACTGGGGACCGGTGTGACCTCACTCGCCTATAAAAAGCTGAGGAGTTAACCTGTTCTTCCCGCATCCCTTTCGCCACACAAGGATGATCGTCGGAGTCCGTCGGGTCGATCTGAGGAAGAAGAAGACCATGTTCTTCCAGCATGTAAGGAGCCGAAAAAGACGGCGTCTTCGAGCAAGTGTCCACTGCAACGATGGATCATGGAAGGATATCTTAGCCTCCCTTGCTCGGGATAATCAACAACTTTATATGGCGGTTCTTCCGGGAGAAGGGAAGGGTCGCATTGGACCACACAGCTTGCCAGTGGTGTCTTCTCCCGTTATACTCTCGGGGATGAGAGAGAAGACAAACTGTAATAGCCGTCTTCCAGGGCTGAGTTGGGTTAAAAAATACCTCAACCCAATCTGCCATGGCGCACGGAGCATGGGATCTGCATAATTTATGCAAGCCCCAACTCTGTATTCTCCCGCCGTTGATCATTGCCATGTCAGTCAGTTTGCTGGAACTGACTGACTGCTGGAGAAGATGGATGAAGAATTGAAGCCCAGCGAGAACCTATCAGAACAGCTTCTGGGCGATCTTCAAACGACGATGGGGAGATCCTTTGTAGATGGGATTTCCCTCATATGTAATCATGAAAATGGAGAAAACCCTTGTAGATTGGATTTCCCTCATATGTAATCATGATTTTAATCTTTAATAAAGTCGTCTTTCTTCTCTGCATATGATCATTTTTGCCATACGTTGCTGTGAAGTCTAGATATGTGTAGCTTCGACACGTCTGATTCTTTACGTCGACTCTGATAAAAAGAGTATTAGGCCCTGTCCTTTACGCATAGTGAATAGTCCATAGAACGCTGTTGAGCATCTTGAACATTTAGAACTATCATATTGCTAGGACTGAGGAACCGCGTAGAATTCTGAACTGTTGCTTCTGATGAACAGAATTCCTTTGTTCAGACTTCATCTTTAAGAATGTTTTCTCGAAAATCCCTTGGAACAGGGTCGAGAAATGGCTGTCAATCAAGTGAGAAATGGCTGTCAATAAAGAGCTGGGGGTTGAATCCCTGGAAGCTTTCGGTGATTCTCTGCTTATCGTCAATCAAGTCAGGGGAATATATGAAATCCGGAATCCAGACCTCATCCCCTATCACCAAGCAACGGTCGAGATAGCCACGACGTTCAAAGTGTTCTTCCTAGAGCATATACCTCGATCTCAGAATCTGGAAGCTGATGCCCTAGCTAGTCTAGCTACGGATTTAGCCACTCCTATAAGAAGGCAGAATTCGGTAATCCTTCTTAAACAGAGATTTATTCTGTGTGAAGAACAACTTTCACATAGAACGCAGCTACGTTGTGAACACAGATCCCCAGCAGAGTCGCCATCTTGTTTGTGGTATTAAACGAAAGAATGAAGATGTATATAATACGAGGTTTACACGAAACCCGCCTTCTTTGGTTTACAAACAAACTTGTACAATTTGATCATATACGAGGATGTGGGAGTACAATTTATTTAATCTGGGTAAATATTGCTATAGGTGTCTGATCTGCAGTCGATCACTTTAGCCCTTGGACCACACGATGATGAAGAAGTGTCGTAGAAGACAGGAAGCAGCTTCGAAGGTTGCAGAAGAGGGTGGATGCACGATGCCAAAGTCGTCGATCCCTACTCTTTGCCTGAGCTCCGTATTCTTCTCTCTCTCTCTCTCTCTCTCTCTTGACCTCTGGTTCGATCTTTCTTGGAAGTTCGACCTTGTTCGATCCTTCTTTCAAAGTTTCGACCGTGGATCTGATATTGGTTTCCTTGACCAATTTTTTGACCTTTCCTCTGTTGATAGAGGCCTCTATTTATAGAGTTTTAGTGACAGTGACCACTCCATCGGTATAGAAACCGAGGAGTGGAATGTACAGCACCCTTTTACACAACGGTTAAAATAACCAATGCCTGCGTATAGATGATCCTTTGAATGAGCATGTGACGCGGGTCCAACTAAGGGACAAAACGCGTATAATCGCTACGAAGATCACGGCGTAGAAGCCACGTAGGTAGGTATCCCTTGTGTAGAAGAGGTGGGCGTAGAAGCCAATGTCTGTCACCATGGCGTAGAAGCCAAGTAGGCATAGAAGCCGAAATAGGCGTAGAAGCCAAGTAGGTATAGAAGCCGAGTAGGCGTAGAAGCCGAGTGGTCATATAGGCCGAGTTAGCACAGAAGCTGAACGGGCGTAAAAGCCAAGCGAGCACAGATCCTGAATGGGCGTAGAAGCCGTTGTAAAACGTGTCAGAGTGCTGATGTGGACGTTTTAGCCGGAATTACGGCTTTTGAAGATATAATCAAATCCCTTGCATTAAATGCCGAGATTTGCCACCATCCTGTGCATTAAATGCGGAGGCGTATTTTGAAGGTCTGCAGCCCTTCTGTGCATCCGTCGCAGAGACGTGCCTCGAGAGAAATTGTCACCGCTCTGTGCAATTAGACGTAGAGACGTGCCTCGAGCCCCGTACGAGGTGCAGCTTTTGACGTGGCAGGCGGTTTGTCTGCTGCGGAGCGTAAACAGCTCATGTCTGCCTGTGTAAAACAAGGCAGCATATCCCCTTGTATGCGAAAGAGCAGTCTCCGCTGAGGGGATGTCAGTAAACGACGGTTCGGTGATATTTAATCAAATCCTCTGCATTAAATGCAGAGATCCGCCATCATACTGTGGGGCGCGTCCCGAGTGGTCTGCCATCGTTTCCAGCCATCGTCTGGGTAGCCGTGCAGTACTTTTTGTCAGGAGTCAGGGGTCAGGTTCATTGCAGGGTCTGACAGGTTCATTTTGGGGAAGACGAAGCGTTCCTCGTACGCTTTAACGCTGCTTTGAAAGCGGATGAGTTTTACGCCATGGAGGCGATGAAGCACCCTGTCTATGCTGAAGCGGCCTGGACATACTGCACTTACACGGATGGTCCTTTCATATTTTATGCTGTGTTTAGCGGAAAAGCTTTGTTGCATGCTTGATGGCCCTGGGGTCCCCTGCTTACGCTGCCCTGCCTCATCATGTTGCGTAGAGCTATCCAGCGTATTTTTCATGCTTCTACAGTATCGAGACTATAACCCGTCCTTTATGGCATTATGCCAGTGATCATTTCGTGTATTTAAACCTGTGCAAAGCTAACTTGTGTCTTCGTGGCAGGGAAGGACATGGTAAGTATTGTGCAGGTGGTTCAGACGGGCAGGTAAATGTCACCGAACGGTGGCAAGTTCATTTGAGTAATTTTCATATAAATGCTTGCTTGTAAAATAAACTAAGGCAATATAGAAAGACTACAAATAATATGCGTGCTTCATATACACAACGTGTTGATTGGTATAGTTGGGTTAGCGCGCCTTCACCAGTACATTTTGATGTACTGACCCTCGTTGAAACAGGTTCCCCGCCCGCACCAAGGAGATCCTGCGAGGAGCTGAAGTCACTGCCCAATCCAGTCCAGTTGTCGGCACGTCCTGATCGTGCCATCTTTTGAAGCATTTTGAAGACCCATGAGCTAGCAAAACTTAACTGATGCAGCTCAGAGGAAAAGCCATTGTCCCGCATGGAGGTCCCTTATTTTGAGTTTTAGTAAATGATGTAATGCACATGACAACTATCTCATTTTGTGTTACTTTTTTAAGCCCGTGCGGCAACCTTCTGACTCGTTCAAGAGTTTGTAAAAAGATGTTCATTATAAATAAAGAGAACTTTTCCATGTTTCAACTTTGTGTTTCAATTTATCTGCGTACTCTGAATATGTGCTCGCTATGCAAGATACCTTAGCCTTGTGCGGTTCGCAACCTAGGGCCGCACGGCGTCACGTCCGGGGGACGACTATCGATTCCACAGAATCGGGACGTGACAATTCTAACCGAAATTATGGTATATAATGGACATAGGGCAAAGTTATTCCAAGAAAGAACTTCGAGTTAATTAAAAAAACAAAATTAATGAATAAAAAAGGGGTTAACTAGTATCTATTTTTTTAAATTATTTAATAGTGAAAACGAGTATAGACGTGTGATTCTAACCGAAATATGATAAATAACTGGCCTAGATTGGTGAAACGAGTATAGAAATGTGATTATAACTGAAATAAGTTATCAAATGCTCGTAAAATGGTGAAAACGTAAACGAATGATTTCGAATTGAAACATGGTACAATATGACCGTAGAATGATGAAAACAAGTTTAGATATTTAATTCTAATCGAAATATGGTATAAAATAGAGGTAGAATACAGATGAGTGATTCTAACTGAAATATGGTTAGAATGTGCATTGTTCAGTAAGAACGGATATAGATGGATGATTCTAACTAAAATATGACATAAAAGTGGCATATATTTGTGGAAACGAGTATTGAAATATGATATAATCAAAACAAGTTATCAAATGTCTTAGAATAGTGAAAAGAAGAAGTATAAATGAGTAATTATAACCGAAATACGGTATAGTATGAGTGTAGAATGCTGAAAATGTGTTTAGATTGGTAATTTTGACCAAAATATGGTATAAAATGGACGTAGAATAGTGGATACAAGTATAGATGGGTGATTCTAACTAAAATATGATATATAATAAGCGTAGAATGGTTAAAACGAGCATCCATGGATTGTTCTAACTAAAGAATAGGCAAGATTGATTAAAGCGAGTATATATTGGTGATTCTAACCAAAATTATGGTGTAGAATGAGCTTAGATTGCTAAAAACTATTATAAATAGGTGATTCTAACTAAAATATGGAATAGAATGATTGTAGAATAATGAAAACGAGTAAGGATGGATGATTCTAACTGAAATATGGTATAAAATAAATGTATAATGGTGAAAATGAGCATCTAGTGATTCTAACCGAAATTATGGTATAAAATAGGCGTAGAATGGTAAAAACGAGTATAAACGTATGATTATAACAGGAATATGGTATATAACTTGCCTAGATTGGTGAAACGAGTATAGAAATATGATTCTAACCGAAAGTAGGTATCAAAGCTAGTAAAATGGTAAAAACGAGTATAGAAGGGTGATTCTAATTAAAATATTATTTAGAATAAGCGTAGAATGGTTAGAATAAGTATCGATGGATAATTCTAACCGAAATATAGTGTAGAATATGCATAGATTTATGAAAACGAGTATATATGGCTAATTCTAACCGAAATTATGGTATATAATGAGCATAGACTGGTGAACACATGTTTAAATCGGTGATTCTGACCAAAATATGGTATAAAACAGACGTAGAATGGTAAAAACGAGTAAAGTTGGGTGTGAAATATGATATAGAATAATCGTAGAATGGTTAAAACGACCATGGATTGGTGATTCTAACAAAAATATGGTATAAAATAAGTGCTTGATGGTAAAAACGAGCATCTAGTGATTCTAACCAAAATTATGGTGTAGAATGGTAAAAACGTGTATCGACGTGTGATTATAACCGAAATATGGTTTATAATTGGCATAGGTTGGTGAAACGAGTATAAAAATATGATTCTAACCGAAATAAGCTATTAAATGCTCGTAAAATGGTAAAAACGGGTGATTCAAATCGAAATATTGTATAATATGATCGTTGAATGATGAAAACGAGTCTAGATCGTTGATTGTAATCAAAATATGGTATAAAACAGGGGTAGAATCGTGCAAGCGAGTATAGATGGATGATTCTAACAAAAATATGGTGTAGAATGTACGTAGATCGGTGAAAACGAGTAAAAATGGAAAAATTTAACCGAAATATGGTGTAAAAGTGGCACGGATTTGTGGAATCCAATAATGAAATATGATTATAATCGAAATAAGATATCAAATTCTCGTAGAATGGTGAAAACAAGTATAAGTCCTAACCAAAATATGGTATAGAATAAGCGTGGATTGCTGGAAAAAATCTTTAGATCGGTGATTCTAACCAAAATAGGGTATAAAATGGATGTAGAATTGTGAAAACGAATATAGATGGGTGATTCTAACAAAAATATGATATATAATAAATTTAGATTGGTTAAAACGAGTATAGATGAGTGATTCTAAATGAAACTATGGTGTATAATGCACCATAGATTGATAAAAACGAGTATGGACGGGTGTTTCTAAATGAAATTATGTTATATAAAGGGCTTAGATTGGTGAAAACAAGTATAAATAGGTGTTCCAAATTGAAATATAGAATATAATGAACGTAGAAGAATGAAAACAAGTATGGTTGGTTGATTTTAACCGAAATATGGTATAAAACATGTAGAATGATAAAAATGAGCATATATGTGTGATTGTAACTAAAGTTATAGTATTGAATGGGCATAGATGGTAAAAATGAATATAGACGTGTAATTCTAATCGAAATATAGTATATAACCCGCCTAGATTGGTGAAATTAGTATAGAAATATGATTCTAACCAAAATAGGGTATCAAATGCTCGTAAAATGGTGAAAACGAGTATAAACGAGTGATTCGTATTGAAACATGGTATAATATGATCGTAGAATGATAAAAATGAGTCTAGATCATTGATTCTAATCAAAATATACTATAAAAATGGGTGAAATCATAAAAAGGAGTATATATAAGTGATTCTAACCGAAATATGGTGTATAATGTGAGTAGATTGGGAAAAAAATGAGTATATATGGGTGATTCTAATCAAAATAAGATGTAAAAATGGCATAGAATTGTGGAGAACGAGTATTGAAATGTGATTATAATCGAAATAAGATATCAAATGCTCGTAGAATGGTAAAAACGAGTATAAATGAGTAGTTCTAATCGAAATATGATGTAGAATAAGTGTAGAATGCTGAAAACATGTTTAGATCGGTGATTCTAAGCGAATATAGTATAAAACAAATATAGAATGGTGAAAACGAGTATATATGGGGATTCTAACTGAAATATGATATAGAATGACCATATAATGGTTAAAATGAGAATAAATGGATGATTTTAAGCAAAATATGGTATAAAATAGGCCATAGATAGATAAAAACGAGTATATATTGGTGATTCTAACTAAAATTATTGTATAGATTGGTAAAAATAAGTATAAATAGGTGATTCGAACCGAAATATGGAATATAATTAATGTAGAATAATAAAAACGAGTATTTATGAGTAATTCTAACCAAAATGTGGTATAAAACGTATATTAACCAAAATTATGGTATATAATGGATATAAGGCGAAATTATTTCAAGAAAGAACTTCGAGTTAATTAAAGAAAAAAAAATGAATAAAAAATGGGGGTTAACTAGTATCCATTTTTTGTAATTGTTTAATGGTAAAAACAAGTATGGACGTGTGATTCTAACCAAAATATTGTATATAACCGGCCTAGATTGGTGAAACGAATATATAAATATGATTCTAACCGAAATAAGTTATCAAATGCTCGTAAAATGGTAAAAACAACTATAAACGTGTGATTTCGAAACGAATACATGGTATAATATGACCATAGAATAATGAAAACAAGTTTAGATCTTTTATTCTAATCAAAATATGGTACAAAATAAGGGTAGAATTATGAAAACGAGTATAGATGAGTGATTCTAACCGAAATATGGTTATAATGTGCGTTGATCGGTGAGAATGAGTATAAATGGATGATTCTAATAAAAATATGACATAAAAGTGGCATAGATTTGTGAAAATGAATATTAAAATATGATATAATCGAAATTAGGTATCAAATGTCATCAAATGGTAAAAACGAATATAAATGAATATTCTAACCAAAATACGATATATAATGAGCGTAGAATGCTGAAAATGTGTTTAGATTGGTGATTTTAACCAAAATATGGTATAAAACGGACGTAGAATAGTGAAAACAAGTATAGATGTGTGATTCTAACTAAAATATGATATAGAATGAGCGTAGAATGGTTAAATGAGCATCGATGGATTATTCTAACCGAAAGTATGGTGTAGAATAAGATTAGATTGGTGAAAACAAGTACAAATAGGTGATTCTAATTGGAATATATAATAGAATGATTGTAGAATAATGAAAACAAGTATGGATGGGTGATTCTAACCGAAATATGGTATAAAATAAGGGTATAATGGTGAAAATGAGCATCTGGTGATTCTAACCGAAATTACGGTATAGAATGGACGTAGAGTGGTAAAAATGAGTATAGACGTGTGATTCTAACCGAAATATGGTATATAACTTGCCTAGATTAGTAAAACGAGTGTATAAATATGATTCTAACAGAAATAAGGTATCAAATGCTCGTAAAATGGTGAAAACGAGTATATATCGATGATTCTAATTGAAAATAGCATTTGTTGAGGGCGCGTCTGAAAAGACTGGTGAGATGATCATGTCCTCCTCAAGGATCCAATCGTCAGGGTTCGAACTGCCGGAGCTGGTGCTGATGATTGGGATGCTGATCCTCCCGAAACGTTAGGCCTCTTCTGGCTACCAACTCGATCTATAATCCTCTGCGGTGTGAACTCATACCTCCTGGCTGCCCACATCACCGCGTCAAAGGTTTAAAACTCATGCTGCTCCACCGCCAAGATAATCTCTAAATGGAGTCCCTGCTGGAACCTCCTTGCCCTCTCCAACTCGGTCGCTACCAAAGTGGGAGCAAACCGGCTAAGCCTCGCAAACTCTGCCGCATAGCCGTCGACCGTCCTGTCCTCCTACCTGAGGTTGTTAAACCTCTGCTGAAGCTCGTAACGCGCCACCGTGTCAAAATACCTCGCCTGAAACCTCTAAGTAAAAACCTCACATGGAATCAATGTTGTAAGAAAAACCACCTGCGCTGCCCACCAGTCATGAGCCAAGTCCAGCAACTGTAGCCTCTCTACTGCTACACTCTCTCTAGCCGGAGTCCATGCTGCCTCCAAGATGGCCACAATGTTCTACAGCCATGCATCGGACAAAATCGCGTCCTCTGTGCCCAAGAAGTACGGAGGACTGAGACGTCTGAAGCTGGTCGTAGAATTATATATCTGAGAACCACCTCGCTCCAACGATGTCTGGACCGACTGAGTAAGTACGTCACTCCGGTGCTGCTGGGTTATTATAAAATCTCTTAAAGACATCCATTAGTGCTCGGACAATACCCTCTGGTTGTTCGGGCTGAACTGGGTGTACTAGCTCCACCGGTGCGGCATGTTGATCAGATACTACCGGTCGATCTACCTCGGGATCTACTCTAGACTGTCCCCCTGAATGATGAGGCCGATCTACAGGAATACGCTGGGCTCCCAAATTCTGACCCTCCTAGAGCTGTACATGATCCATCTGGCCGATAGTAACAGGAATAGTGCCCCTAAAAGTTAAGGACACAAGAGTCAATCGAAGAACATAATAGATCAACGAATAAGCAAGTATCAGATCAAGATTCAGGGATAGAGAAATATGACTAGGGATCAAGGGGGACAGTTTAGGATTAAGACATATAGCAACAACAACCCCTACATATCTGTAAAAACCAAATCTTCATGGACCACCACTAAAAATGTCACGCCGCGAAACTAGAATATTGGAGAGTGGGGACTGACAAGGCCAGATACGTATACTTAGAGCACACCGCTACTCCGCATATACGGTAAAGTTGTAAGACATGAGGGGTCACTACTACAAACCACCAGTCAAGCCTAGGTCCAACAACTCTAGTGTCTCAATCACAAAAACAATAAGATATAAAATAAGCTAAAATATAATAGTAAAGCATCCCAAACTATAATATACAAAGGATCATGATGCTAGTAAATGCAAAATGAATAAACTAGCCAGAATCTAAGTCATACATGATCAACCCTATGATAAGTCAATCATGCTAATACCCGTAGGCTAACAGATCAAACCAAAACACGAGCTAAACACATGCTCGATGGAAAAACGCCAACAAAAGTAGAATATACAACAGAGTGGGAAGGAAGAAAAGACACTCAAGCGGTCTGGTGCTCCTGGTTGTCACCATCATCTAGAAGGTACAGAAGAACCTCCGGTGCTGCTACTGGATCTGGCTATACAAAACTAGTGGAGTCAGACCTCAAATAGCAAGTACTACAAAGGAAGCCAATCTAGGAACTTAAACCAACAACACAAGCAATACAAATACTGAAAGTAAAGATTGAATGTAAATGACCTCAGGATAATAATAAAATATTGTAAACCAGCAAAAAGACATATCCTGAACTGATAAGCAATATAGAATAACAAGTGCAGAAAATAAAGGTGTGATCATGTAAAGCCTAGAAACCATCATCCATCAACCACGACAAAACATATAAGTACGGCTTGATACTTTAACTAACTAGGGTTATCACAATCCTAATTACTAAGAAATAATAATGCAACGCGATGCTAGAGTTCCTTCTAATCGCATGCCCCTGCAGTCCGTTAGGGATATCCATACACACAAACCTGTAGTTAGTAATAAGTACCTTAGACATTAGCAATTATCGAGTATCCATACTTTTCTAGGCCGAGTATCTTAGGTTCCATGAGCGGGCGACTGCTAGTGCACCTACAACAGGAGAGGTTGGTACTTCCTTGCAACCCTCTTCAGCTCCGTCGGTGGACGAGCTGTCGGTGACCGCTACTGGTGATCTCCAGAGGGGTACGTACTACGGTACAGGATCCTATGACGCCCTTGTTATGACGTAGTCCTCTAGGGCCTCCTTTGTAAGTACGTATTCCCCACATCCCTCGCAGGCGTATGCCTGAGTCCAGGAGACCATTGACCGTCAGATTGTGTGTCTCCGTGACAAGTTGATACGAAGGACAGACGAGCAGCCATCGTCTCAGCCATATACAGACGATGTGACGCTCATTGTATGATTTGATACGCTCGAACGCAACATCTTAGAGCTCAAGGATATGACCGATAGGACGGAGCGTAGTGTTACTAATCTTAGATCATCGATAGAGCACAACGTGACGGAGCTGCAGGCATCACAATTGTCCATAGGTGAGAGGCTGACGATGATGCATGATTCAATGGCTGCTAGCAGTACGATGTTATCTACGATGGATTTATACAACCATCGATTAGCAGTGTTGTAGCAGATACGTCCTCCTAGTGCTCCTTTATCGACACCAACTCCACCAACATCATTTTCTTTTTCATCGACATCGGTATCGATTTTACGAGAGTAGTATGAGTTGTACTTATCCTTGATGCGTGCCGGTGCTTATCCTCCTCCAGATCCGCAGTAGTTCCAAGTTAGGACAATTTACTGGTTGTTTGTGTTTTGATCCATGATATTGGGTCATTTATGAATATTATACATTTATTGAGGCTTTCAGACTTTGTTTCTTACACTCAGTTGTGTGGATATTTATTGCAATCTGTACGACAAGATTTTTCTTGAGACTCTGTTTGTAATTCCAATGTATCATTTTCTTTAAATTTTATTTTATTATTCATATTAAATGTATGTAAATTTACCGGTGTTGAGTTTTCCACCGAAGGGGTCGGTGAACCCAGGGAATTCATAACTGGAAAGGTAGAAACATGACTAGATATAATTTGATCATTATGATCCAGTCCAAAATTGTTGTAGATCGAACCAATCATGAGTTCCCAACCGTGGATCGAGTGAAATCCGATCCATAAATATGTAACTTCAAGAATATAAAAAGCTTTTATTGTGTCACTTAACGGAGGGTTGCTCAGGGTCTGTCTATTTTTATGAACTATGATATTGCAAGGATATATAACAAATTATATGACAAACTGCAAATATACTTTTAATTCATATTTTTTATAATTTTTTTTGTAGTTTAGCAACGTCGCTAAATACGTCGCTAATTACATCGCTAAATACGTCGTTAAATACGTCGCTATGTCACTAAATATGTCACTATTTTTGTCGCTAAACGTTGCTAAAATGGTAGTATTTACCAGGTCAGCAAAACATCGCTAAATGTGTTACAAAATATCGCTAAATAGAAAAAATTTAGCAACGTTTAGCGACAAATGACACGTCACTAAACGTCGCTAATTTGAAAAAATTTAGCGACGCCTAAATGTCGCTAGTAAACGTCGCTATAGCGATGTTTTCCCTGTCAGCGACTAACTAAAAAACGACTTCACTGAAACGTCGCTAAAACTTTTTAGCGACATTTTTATGTCATTTAGCAATATTTTCAGACATCGCTAATTTGACTTATTCTAGTAGTGTTAGCATAACCTAAAGTCTCCCCCAGGTACTCTGTCATCATCACCTGCCACGGTTATCCAGTCAGGAAGGAGCAAAGCAACATACAAATCTCACAGTGCTATACAATATGATGCAGGAAGATAATATAATACATAATAGATAAAAATGACAAGTAAACATGAAAAGATGGAGTACCTATCTACATGATCTAGCTACATGTAAAACGTGTCAATAGAACACTATCAAGCATGTAGGAGCTAGATCGGGATTAAGGCACATCAAGAATGATATGCTAGCAGTCACGCACACACGTAAATGGACATAAGACATGTCTTACGATAATGCTAGCAGTCATGTAGTGTCCAAGGATAGAAAAATTACATACCCTTCTAGTGTTTCCTCCTCCCGACACGACAAGACACAACATGTAACACGGTGCAAAAATAATAAACATGTATGAAATATCGTATAATAAAGTAAGATAGCATGTACTTGCCTCAATCCGCGTAATTGCTGTATTGGAAAGATTCTGCCTAGTAACCAAAGTCCACATGTTAGTTCCCATAGTGGTTTTATATGGTATTCGAGAAATTCTAATTAATTTCTTAATTCCAATCTATTACCTGCTAATTACTAACTAATTATAAATTAATTTCATTTAATAGGCTCTGACTAATTGCTAACTTAATTCCACTTTATCTACTAACTACATTATTTACGACAACTAATTATAACTTAATTTTAACATCTTAAATCCTGCTATTTATCACTACTGGTCCTTCAGCCCTGCTCCCAAAAGTCCGAGCTCTGGCCCAACACTCAGTCCAAACTTATTTGCTAAAGCTCATGTCTAGTCCTATGCACTTCATTAAGCCCAACACTAATTTACTGGCCCGAACTCTTCCTATTGGGTCTGACTCACTCGGGACCCAGACTGTAGTCCCGAACCCAAATTAGGTTTGGTTTTAGCTCGCAAGCTTTTGAGTCGTCCTAATTTTAAATGAGCATTTAGCTCAGCCCAAATTTCAACTAGGTCCATAACCTATGGTCCGCCCGGTCACTAGGCCTCAATACTAGCCTAATCCTCTAATGGATTCAAACTAACCCCTTGTATATTCAGGTGACTGTAAAGTGAATACCAAATCAACCATGATTATTTAAATACTAATTATATTCAAACGTCAGCTAAAGTAACCCAAATTTTCCGTTAGAGTTTATCTGAATTTAAATTCTTAGATCAGAACTAGTCCCGCCTACTCAAATCTCTATTGGACATAATTTAATTGATTTGCTGAAACTAATTTGAAGAACAAAGAATTATACCTCCGCTGCGTCGAATCAACTTGCAGACAGAGTCGTGTGTCCAACTGTGTCGGTTATCGTCACTCCTGTGTCCTACACTGTATTGGACTCCCGCAGGGGCAAAATATCGAACACCTTGTTTGCAAATACAAAGAGAAAATTTAGAGATCTATTGGAATCTCTAACGATCAAAACAATTCAAGAAATGAAAGGAATTTTCGAGATGACTTGCCGAGTCGTTATTGATGATCTATTGATCCTCGAAAGACCCGATCAGTGATCCACTGCCACGAGCGGTCCAATAACTCTGAATCGGTTTTCTCGACTACATAATCATTGAAATCTCTAGTTCAAGAATTAATCGTGAGGAAGGACAAGTTTGAATACTCACAAATGTCGGTTTGACAGAGCACCTAGCTTCTTGGTTTGAGTTGGACCTCTTGTTGACCGACCTATTTTCCGATCGAACTGAAGATCGTCAAGTCTCTGTTCAGTACCCCGAATTCACGTTATCAAGAATCAAATCAAAAAATATATCAAATTAGAACAGTCGATGAAAGAGAAGATCGGGTGAAGAGGTTGTTGATCTTATTGTGATAATTGTCGTCGACTTGCCACCAACGAACGATCGTCAACCGCCGACCATTGTTCCTCGTCGTCGAGAATAGATTGGAATCACCATTCGTCATCGAGGAAAGAGCTCCCTCTAGCGATGGAGAAGTATTGACCTGGCTCACCGGAGCTTGCTCGAGGTGGACCGCCATTGTCGAGAACTCTACGAGTTAGGTCTCGGAGAAGGGAGGAGGGTGATGGAAGTATGGATTTAGACAGGGCCCCGCCAATGGGTTGTTGGTGGAGAAGTAGAGGGTAGGGGCTCTATTTATAGCCGTCAAGTGGTGGTGGGAAGGTTCCCGATCCGGTAAGAGGCGGTAGAGAAAAAGCTTCATAAAGCACCAAGAATGGCCGGTTGGTTAGGGCGGTTGGGGTAAGTCGGTGATTGGAAGGACACTCTGAAAGGCTTCGAGAGACATCGGCTGAGGCCGTGGTTTGAAGTTTCGAGAGCCGTCGGGAATGCTTAGTCGAAGGCGGTGGAAACAGCTCTTTCAACTGAACAGAGTAGATGGTCGGCTAGGGGTTTGAATAATCGCCCATATCAGTTTCCGGCTCGGGTTTGAGTATAGGGACTGTAAGTCGTTTGGTTAGTTGCAGGCCACATCGGTTGCGGTCCAAGCGTTATGGGCCAAGTTATGGGATAATTAATCTGATTTTGTTGTTACATATGTTGTGTTATTCCTTTTCCAACTTTAATTAAGTGGTTGCTCCAATTATGTGTTTGCCATTGATTTAAAGTCAAAACAAACTGTGTATTTAATAAACAAAAGTGTAAAAAAAAATCCTAAACAGAAAATCTAAGTACAAATATTGTTTTGATTCTGCGGAGTTTGACGATGGAGGTCGAACACTGTAGTGGCTCCTTTACTCCATTGACGGACTAGCGAGGGAATGAGAATGCTTTCTTCTATTCTCTCCCTTGTGCATCTACAACTCCTTGTGGGCATACCACTCCACTATTTATAGCCATCGTACTAACGGGCTAAATATGCCGCATATGTTCCTCTGTTTGGTGGCCGCATTGGACTCCTTCAACAGAATACGGTTTCAATTGTGGCCGCCTACCACGGACAGGCTGCCACGTGGTCTTGGTTGGAATATGTTGTTGATAAGATCTCGGGATTATTTTTAACCTATTGTGTGCGTGACTTGGTCACCTGAACACGTGGTCAGCACTAATTGTCTGAAGATCTTTTCTGTTGTAACGCACTACTAGAATAAGACAAATTAGCAACGTCAGAAAATGTCACTAAAAAAATTCAGTGACATAATTAGCGACGTTTCAGTGAAGTCGCGTTTAAGCTTGTCGCTGACAGAAAAAACATCGCATCTCGATCTGGTTGTGTTCCTTCTACGTTATCTGATATGTTCGGTGGTTACTTAAGCGGACCAAACGTCGCTGTAGCGACGTTTTCTAGCGACGTATTTGCGTCGCTAATATTTTCATGTTAGCGACGTTTAGCGATGCAACGTCGCTACATTATCGATGTATTTTGTGTCGCTAAATTTTTTCTATTTAGTGACGTTTTGCAACACATTTAGCGACGTTATATTGACCTGGCAAATACTGCAATGTCAGTAATTTAGCAACATTCAGCGACGTATTTAGGTACGTAGTTAGCGACATATTTAGTGACAATCAGCGACGTATTTAGCAACATATTTAGCGACGTATATAAACGTCGCTAAACGTCGCTAAAGTTTCAGTGAAAATATATATATATATATATATATATATATATATATATATATATATATATATATATATAATGGTTTCCAAACCAATCTTTCTGCAGTTTATGAATTCATTAATTTATATAAATAGACCCGGAGCAACCCTCCGTTGAATTTTTTGGGTTCGTCGACCCCTTCTGTTGAACACTCAACACCGATAAATTAACATGCATTTAATATAAATAATATAGTAAAATTTGAAAAAAATGAAACATTAGGATTACAAACCGAGTCTGGAGAAAATCTCGTCGTAAAGAATACAATAAATATCCGCACAACTGAGTGTAAGAAATAAAGTCTGAAAGCCTCAAAAATAAAGAATATTCATAAATGACCAAATATCATAGGTCAAAACACAAACAACCAGTAAACTATCCTAACTAGGACTACTGCGGATCTCTAGGAGGATGACCACCGGCGCACATCAGGGATAAGAACAAATCATACTACTCCCATAAAATTGATACCGATCTCGATAGAGAAGGTAGTAACGTCGGTGGAGTCTGTGTTGATGAAGGCGCACCAGGAGGACGTATCTGCTCCAACTCTCCTAGTCGATGGTTGTATGAATCCATGGTAGATAACAGTCTCGTACTGCTATGAACCATTGAATCCTGCATCATCGTCAACCTCTCGCCCATAGACAACTGTGATGCCTACAGCTCCATCACGCTGCGCTGTATCGACGCTCTAAGATCAGCTGTCATATCCTTGAGCTCCATGATGCTGCGCTCGAGCGTATCAAATCGTGCGATGAGCGTCGCATCGTCCGCCTACGACTGGGACAGGGGATGCTCCTCCATCCTTAGCAGCAACTCGTCATAGAAAGACGTAATCTGACGGTCAACGGTCTCCTGGACTCTGGCCGACGCCTGCAAGGGCTGTGGGGAATACGCACTTGCCGTGGAGGCCCTAGATGACTGTGTCGCAACAAGGGAGCCATAGGATCCCGTACCATAGTACGTACCCCTCTCGAGACCACCAGCGACGGTCACCCACAGCTCGTCCCCCGACAGAGCTGGAGAGGGCTGCGAGAAAAAACCAGCCTCTCCCGCTGTAGGTGCACTAGCAGTCGCCCGCTCACGCAGCCTAAGATACTCGGCCTAGAAAAGTTTCGATACTCAATAATTGCTAATGTGTCTAAGGTACTTATTACTAACTACAAGGATATTTATTTGCATATTTTCTAAGTTATATTAAAATTAACACAAAGTAAAGTAATACTTATATAGGTCTGCGAGGCCCTCTCATCAATGAGATTTTTGCCCTTTTGATGGGTGGACAGGAAGATGGTCACCAAGTTGGCATCCTCACCCCTTTGTACCTGTTAAAAATATATTATTTAGTACTAAAATTAAATATTTTATCCTACTACCATTTATCGTACTTGTATTAAAATAATATATCTGAAATAAAAAATATACCAAACGACAAAAATATTCTGTCATCGGAATCGAGCCACCACACCATTATGTTGCCTTCTGCCTAGCCGCCTTGGCCTTCTCAGACCTTTCTTTGTACCTCGGATCGTCGAATCTAGTCCTCATCGCAGTCCACTACTCAGGCATAATCCAATCTTGGATCGGTTTTCCTTCACGATCACGAGCCTTCTGGTCATCCAGAGCATCACGGATCAGCTTGGCGGCAACGACAGGAAACATTTGCTCGATCAACTCGACCCGGTACGGTGGATAGAAAAACATTTGCTACAAGAAGTAATTTAGTAAGTTATATAATATGTATAAATTATATGATTGATATAATATACTTTTACCTTGAAGTGTGCAAACCAGAACGTATTTCTCTCATCTGGAGCATCAGAGTAGTTGATCCAAGGGACACAATAGTTGTACCTCAGAAAGTGGCCCAGGCGTCTCTGTACCGACGAGGGACGATATTTAACAGAGATAATTATTTTTATCAAAAAAGTGAATATATGATGAATAAAAAAATACATGATATATATGATGCTAAACCAACTAATTGACATACTTTGTACCGTCGGCCCAAATCTCCGTCCTAGTCTCGTCCGGAGGTGCGCATGGAGGATCTCGCTGATGCTGGGACGACGTCGGCTCAACCTCCACCATATTCTCATCTGTCTCCATGGTTCCGTCAGTAGGAGAAACGCTGGACGAGAGATTAGTCTCAGGCCTGGAACTACTCGTCCCCGGAGAGCTGCCACGTAACGTCGTCACAGTCGGAGATGTGACTGGTTTATATACTGGAGTACTTGGCGCCGAGGATCCAGAACCAACAATATGCAGTACTGGAGAAGCACTTTGTCTACCTCAGGATCTGTCGAATATTTTGCATCGTCCTGTCATACCTGGTAACAACATATGATGATAAAATAAATAAACTAATATATATAGTACATTCTACAGTCAAAATGTTATGCATATCTCACAGCATTAATAGAATTGCACAATAAATAACTAGTAGTGCCACAAGTCTAAATTGATAGTACATTGTACAGTCAAAATATAATACATGTCACAAGTCCAAATAAATTTATTTTATTTTTAATCATTTTTAGAAAATTTATCTTGTTCGCCTTCCTCGTCCTCCTCTTCTTCTTCCTCATCATCTTCACTTTCATCTACTTCGTCTTTATCTTCGTCTTCCTCTTCGGATAATTCTACCTCTTCTACATTATTATTCGTGTAATGAGTAACTTCCATTGAGTCTACATCTACAATATTTGTTACAAGAGGTAGCTCATCCTCCTAATAAGCTATTTCGTCAACGTCAAAGGTATTTCTAGTTTTAGTCTTGCATACTACCCACCAATTTGACCTCACTGTCCCCCTTTTAGGATAAGTTGTGAAGTACACTAGCTGAGCCAGACTTGATAGGATAAATGGTTCGTAGCCTTGATATCTACGCTTGTAGTTTATATCCACAAGACCATGCTTGTCAATTTTCTAACCTTGATTTTGAATCGGATCGAACCATTCACACTTGAATAGCACGATCTTAGCAGGTTTTATGTCATAATTATATGTCAACTCCACAATCTCTCGTAAGATGCCAAAGAAATTATTGCCTGGATCGACGTCTTTGTAGTTTGAAGATTTGATACACAAACAATTATTTTTGTAGAATCAAGATCCAGAAAGCTGTCTCTGATCGGAGCATTTATTGACTTGAACCTAAACCCATTCACACGGTAACTTGGCCATATATTTTGACGGCAGTAATTGGTCCCTTGGCTAGAGTTCTAATAGATTCAGTCTCGGGTGTTATTAGACGATCGACCTAAATACAAAAGTAGTGATAGTAAGTTATTTATTGTGCAAGTGCATACAGAAAAAGTAATTACCGAGCTCCTTACATATACGCTCAACCAAGAAGAAAAATGATGTCTCATTTCTTGTTCTACTTTTCGTCTGTTATGTAAGGTCTAACCGACCTCAGCTCATCATTATATGTGCTAAAAAATAACGAAGCAGCCGTTGATTAGTAGCATAATATTAGCTTATACTATTACATTAAGATATCGTAAATATGGATGTAATAATTACTTACCCCTCTAGCTTCTCCACATCATCCTCGTCACAATTGAGTAATATATACAACTGAGCAGCTCTTAGCTCGTCGTCATTCAAATATCTCTTTTTTATTTTCTCCGAAGGCTTTTCGGACGTATTGAATACTTTTGGTATTGCATCATTACAATCCTGATATCCGTCGTCGTTTCTCGGAGCTCTCGTTCTATTAGTAGCAATATGAGGTTTGAAATACATCGAGAAAAAGTTTGTAATCTCCTCGAGAACAGAAGCTTCACAAATAGAGCCCTCAACCCGTGCCTTATTTTTTACCTTTCTCTTTAGGTGTCACTACTACATTATCTAGGAAAGGGTATTTTAGTAATTTTATATTTAATTAAATATTGTGCATGATAAATAATTATTTGTTGTATTATTTAATTGTTGATAGATCTTAGTTATTTATTTTGGACTTATGTTAGTGGACATAACTAGTTTAGTTTAGACTCATGGACCAACATGAATTAATTGTTAGAAATTAGCCCATTTAGAAGGCCCATTGATCAGGAGATGGATTAAATTAATTAAACCATTAGACTAGAAGCTTCATTCCCTAATTATTTCTTCATGAGAGGCCCCAAGGGGTATATTGGACAATTCATAGTATCTTGAGGGAGGGAAAAGAGGGGCCGGCCTATATAGAGAGGGGGGGATTATTTCTCTCTCCTATTTTCATTTCAAAACTAGATCTAGAATTTACCTCAACCAAATTCCTTCATTCTCACTTCATTTCCCTACCAAATTTTATTTCAATTCCTTTCCAAATCACCATTGGAGGCTAGTAGAGCAAGAATCTAGAAGAAGGAAGCAAGGATCTACAAAAAGGAGCAATGATCTACAAGTTGGAGGCCAATTTCATCATATTTGGAGGTTTCATTGGGAATCCATCTCCCAATAGGTACAATTCAGTTTTTTTTCCTTAATTTAGGTTCTAAATCTGAGATTTAACCATGAGAAATCAACCCATATGCATAGGCTACCCATATGATTTGGTTTTGTGTTCATAGGAGGCCTATTGTGAAAGTTATGTTGCTTTTTGTGTCAATTTTGGGAGAATTCCGAGATTGATATTTGTTGTGTGTATCAATTGGTCCTATAGATCAATTTGGCATGTGCTTGTGTGTTTGGGGCTAGTATCGTATCCACAATTGGGTACATGTAGGTCGTATCCCAACAATTTGGTGATACGTATTGATTTGGGAGTTTTTCCTCCGACACGGGACTTTGTACATGTCATATTTTGACACAGACACGTAGAATTATATTTGACTCTTAGTATTGTTCGTAAATAATATATATGACTTGCTCGTGTCCTTCGGGGTACGTTTGGATGTGTGGAGGACTCATGTCGCAAGTGTATCCTAGATCTAGTGGGATACAGGATGATACGATCCATGTGTTTATGTAATTTAAATTATAGATCTATTTCTCTTGTCATTGTGATGTAAAATTATATATATATATATATATATATATATATATATATATATATATATATATATATATATATATATATATATATATATATATATATATATATATGTTGTGTAATTATATTTACGTAATATTGTGTCTTAGATCTATGTATTTATGTATGTACTATAAGTGTATATATTGTTAGGTGGCTATTCTTCTAATGGTAAGTATAATTATATATATTAGTATGTATAGATATGCATATGTTCAATAGATAATTATACGTTGTTATATTCCTATTTATATAACGTGTGTTACATATTATTGTATGATTATGTATAGGTAACAATATATGTATAGTTATATATATACAAAATACTATGTATGTGTGTATGTTACCATGTATTTATTATGTACATATTTTATTTGATGGTAGCTATGTATATATATATGATACTATATTGTAATATGTAATATTATGTACATATATGTATATCTTATAAGTATAAGCTATATGTATATGTAATTAGATATGGTGTTATGTATATACATATATTACTACATATATATATGTATATGAGGAGTATGAGTGTATGTATATTTATATGTAATAGTTGTATGTATTAGGTGTAAGTATATATTATATAGTGGTATGTATAAGTATATATATATATATATATATATATATATATATATATATATATATATATATATATATATATATATATATATATATATATATATATATATATATATATATATAATGGTTTTTAGCGACATCAGCAAAGGCGACAGCAGCGAAGTCGCAACAACAGCAGCAGCCGCTGTAGCAGGCAACAGTAGCAAAGGCGACAGCCGCAATAGCTGTCACCCCCACTTTTCAGATTAAGGGTATTTTCGTCTTTTTGTAATTAATGAGTAAATGATTGCATGATAATTAATTTTATTTAAATTACTGTGACTTTATTTGATTGTTGCACTTTATCGTTATTCGATAATTAGAACGCTACGCTAGCCATTGTCTTCCAACAGATTCACACCGTTGTCCTAGATATGCCATACCGTTAATTGATGCTTGTGTCCTACTTAAATCCAGCCCTTTGTACTTCTATTTAATTATAGAATACCTTCTTGCATTTAATTTTAATTAATTAAACAATAAATCTATTTCATGCAATTTTCTAATTGTTGGGCACTTTTATGCAAAAGTGCATTAGGTGTACACCCGTTGGACACGACACGTGATATAAATCCATTTCCTCCTTCATTATATTTTTCCATGATTTTTGGAAGTGTGTAATTTAACATCAACCCCTTGAAACCATGGATCCAAACCCTTAGACCAATGCAATTCTCGCAATTTCATTAAACCCATTCGAACCCTAGCCCATTAGAATATCTCCATAACAAGCCAAGGCCTTTTTCTAGTGTTGACCAAAGTCAACATATTCTAGGTCAAACCCAACATCACACACACACACACACACACACACACACACACACACACACACACACATATATATATATATATATATATATATTCCCTTTCCTTTTTTTTCTTTTATTCCCTTCAACCTAAATAACTCCCAGCCGAATTCCTTCTTCCTATCTTCCTGTTCACGTCCACCCTTTCCTTCCTTCGTCGGAGTTCAGATCCGCCGTCGTGACCTCGCCTGAAGCCGATCCTCCTCCTGTTTATCTCCTCCCCAAACTGATCCTGACCGGAACCCTGCCCTCCTCGACGCCCGGAGCAGTCGCCAACCGGCCTGCATAACTCGCCCCATCCCGCTGCGCTCAGAAGCCGCCGAGTCCTCCTTCGCTCGACCGGCGCCGCTGCCCACCTGATCGACTGCACCAAGATCTCGCCGGAGACGCTGCACTCCGCCTCGACTCGTCCCCCGCGGGCTAGACCGGACCGATCGACTGGAGCCACGAACACCGCTGCTAATGACCCGCCGAGCATGCGCCAGGTCGTTGGAGTCGACGACCGTCGGATCTCCAAACACGTCGTGACTAGCCCCGCCTAGATCTTGACTCACGACCGAGAGCTCGCCTGCTGCTGACGATCGACTTCGACGATCCGGGAGCCGCACCGTGAACCCGAGTAGCATCCCGCTACCACCTCCTTCGCGACGACCTCGACATCGAACCCTTCACTTTCACGTGCACAGGTTCGAACCCCTCGCATGCATGAACACGTACACGTATACACATATTCTTCGTAGTAATTCACATGTATTAGCCGTAGTGTATTCAGTATATGAATGGTATGTACGTATTGCGTATGTATTGTTATATGATAAACGTATTTTGTACACATATATATGTATGGTGTATCTCCATTTCATATATACATATGTATATGCCTTGAATATATATATATCCCAAAAATATGTTTAATATATATATATATATATATATATATATATATATATATATATACCTGTATTGTGCTCAATTAACATAAAGCATACGTATATGTATTATACGTGCATGCCTAGTACCTGTTTAATATATGTATATATGTACATAGTATAAATTGATTGGTATGTATATGCATATGTATATAAATATATATACAATATAAACCCTGTTAAGTATTTAAGTGCATACTTCTGTTATAATTGTAATTAATTAAGTATTGATGTTTATGATGGATAACAATAGGCGTTATATGCCCGTGTACTAGGTGACCCGAACAAATATTACGGATATCATAGCTATCTTGACCTGTGACCATGTAGTGTGTTAGAAGACTGTCATATGTACATGGACGTACTGGCAAGACCGTACCATTGACTGTCTGTTATACACAGCAACGACATACGTGACTGTAGAAGCATAAAAAATACGCTGTGAAGTTATACGCAGTAGTTCAATACTGTGTGGCGTAAGACATGACTTCAGAGCCATCGGTGTACAACAGAGCTTCCTCGCTAGTACATCGTAAAATATAGCTCCAAGAGCAACCCGCGTATAATGCAGTATTTTCAGACTGCCTCAGCAGATAAAGGTTGCTATCTCGCCTTTACGGCGTAAAACCCATTTGCTTTCTAATGCAATGGAAAGATTATACGAGGATCGCCTCGTATCCTTCAAAAGAGTTGTACGAGGAACACTTCGAATTCTGCGAATGAACCTGACTCCTGACAAAGGGTACATCACGACTATCCAGACGACGGCTGTAATGATGATGCGACACAGAGACCCAAACCGTCGTCTAGTGACATTTCCTTGATATAAACTGCTTTTACGCCTTCAAGGAAATACGCTCCCTAGTTTTATACAGGCAGATGTGAGCTTTTACGCTCAGCAAAAGATAAAACAAAACTGCCACGTCAAAAGATGCTCTCCGTACAGAGCTCGAGGCACGTCTCTGCATTAAATATGTAGAGTGGGGGCAGATCTCTGCATTTAATGCACGAGATTTGGTTCTACTTCCGAAGACTGGGTGAGACATGATTAAGGCTAATACGTCCACGTCATCTCTTCTACATATTACGCCATCAGGCTATTTTCAAATTTAGGAGCACGTTGTACGCTATCTCCTTGAAATATGCCGACCTGGCTATTTTCAGCTATAAGGAGTACACCGTATGCTATCTCCTCGGAATACGCCATCTCAGGCTATATATTTAGCATTGGTGAGTGACAAGACTATTCGG
Organism: Iris macrosiphon; assembly: GCA_036927795.1. Taxonomy (NCBI): domain Eukaryota; kingdom Viridiplantae; phylum Streptophyta; class Magnoliopsida; order Asparagales; family Iridaceae; genus Iris; species Iris macrosiphon. Next base: position 80,377,650 of record JAYESA010000015.1, on the reverse strand, counting down.
TCCAGAATACGCTCAAGACCTCAGTCAAGGAAGGAGAACTGGCTACCTCTATGCTAGCTACCCATCCATGTAGCATCAAGCTTCTACGCTCGCTTGGCTTCTACGCCAACTTAAACAACTACTTGGCTTCTACGCCTACATGTCAGCTATTGGGCTTCTACGCCTAACTGGTTTCTACGCCAACTTGACAGCTATCAGGCTTCTACGCTCACACCTCAGTTATTGGCTTCTACGCCAACTTTTTCTACGCGAGGGGCAGTTACCTACGTGGCTTGCATGTCGTGATCTTCGCAGCAGTTATACGCATTATCTCTTAATGGGATACGTGTCACATGCTTATTCAGAGGATCATCTATACGTGGGTGGCAGTTATTATAACCGCCTCGTAAAAAGTGCCATACTCTCCACTGTCCGGCTTCTATGCCGATTGGATGGTTACTGTCACTAAAACCCTATAAATAGGGACCTCTATTGACAGAGGTCCGAGTTCGAAGATTGGAGAGGAGAGGTCGAAAGGTCAAAAAATCTTAAAAGAAGAGAAGAGTCCAGAGCATAAACAGAGAGTAGTGATTGACGATTTTGGCATCAAGCATCCACTCCCCTGTGCAATCTTTGAAGCATCTCCTTCTTCTACAACACTTCTTCATCATCGTGTGGTCCAAGGGACAAAGTGATTGACTATAGATCAGACTCCTATAGCAATATTTACCCGGATTAAAATTTGTACTTAACATCCTCGTATAGGATTAATAGTACTTCTTGTTTGTAAACTCAAGAAAGGGTTTTGTATAAACCTAGTTTATTTCTTCCGTTTATTATCAAACACAAGATGGCGACTCTGCTGGGGACCTCTTTCTCATCTGACGAGTAAGCAATTGCTCAACACAATACAATATCAGTAGGATCAATAAAGAAGACCTTGGTCGTCTAGTTCGACCAATCTGCCTACGAAGATATACTTCGAGCAGGGGGTAGCTCTCACTCTCTCTCGGTCCAAGACAACAGGAAACTGCGTAAAGTGTGGATGCCCCGGACATCCCCTACCATTCCTGTCGACTCTCTGGCTTCTCCGACCAGCAAGGTTGTAGCTTCGCAACCTCCGTGCTCTGTACATAAAACTCTGTCTCCCGTCACTAACGGAATAGACACAACTTCTGGTAGTGCCTCAGTGCTAATCCAGAAGTCTACTCTGTGCTCCGTGCATAAAACTCTGTCTCCCGTCACTAACGGAATAGACACAACTTCTGGCAGTGCCTCAGTGCTAATCCAGAAGTCTACTCCGCGCTTTGCGCATAAAATTCAGTCTCTCGTCTGTGACGTGGCAGACAACATTTCTGATAATGCCTCAGTGCCAAATCAGAAATTCCAAACGCGCTCTGCGCATAAGAGTACATTTGCCCTCCGCAGAAAAGCAGATGGTCCCTGTAATCTACGCAAGGGAAAACAAGTGGCAGACTTCTCAGCATCTCGGCCTTTATGCCAGCAACAGAAGAATCTGCCCGCTCTCCAGATTATGCGAGAAGCGGATGGCCGATTGAGGGCTTCCTCAGTTTTACGCCAGCCTGAACAGATTTCCAAATTATGCCAGGTTAAACCCTTCAGCATAAAGAAAGCCCGGTTTGCGGAGAGACACACTCCTCGGGGATTATCTGCTACTCAGATGGCTAACCTGTTGTATACGGGTGGCAGGGGAAAAGTTATGGTTCCTAATATCCGCATGCTAATTGATGTAAACAAGAGGAATAAGCCTTCTTCTTCTTCTGCTATTAATTATCCTGACTTGCGTGAATATCTAATCCAGAAACGCAAGGATAGAGGACCTTCCAGCATGTCTATTATGCCTCCTAGGGAGCACTATTGTAATAGTCATAGGATTATGGTTAATTATTGCTGTTCTGAAGCAAAACAGTCGGTTTTCGACCGGTTGAACTACTCTCTGTCTTTCCAGGAAGAAGAGCCTGCATATGCATCAGTGAACATGGCTTCACATGTTCCTAGAGGAAGGTCGAATTCGAGACGTCATCCTTATAGAACTCCAAGCCAAAGGAGATTCAACAAACTCCTTGAGAACACTGAAGCCGGGGTATTCCGAAACGCTCGTTCGAGGTCACGGCAACCGGTTCCGTATTCTTCTGATTCCGACACTGGGGTCGCTAGTCTCCCGAGTCAGATGTTGAAAGTATAGAGTCATTTTCTACAAGGACCTATACTAGCCCTTCAATGACATCCAGAGAAATGGGGGTCTATGCCATTGAAGATGAACATGAAAAGGCTTCCTCGTTAGGAAGTACTGAGCAATGCATCACTGTGCTGGAGACATCTCTGAAAGAAATACAGTCCGTGATGAAGAATATGCACCAGATGATGCCGACTCAACACACAGCTGCTATAGCTCAAGCATCGGTCCCTCTGACTCAGATACGTGTGGGGGTGGACTTACCACCATCCCACGCAAATCAAGAGCCTGCTCTAGTTCAGGAGACAGTAACCCCTCCACTTCCTAATTTGGAGAATGTATTACCTTCTGTTGGGGTTACGATACAACCGATCTCTCACCACTCCGCGGTTCTTCTACCGACTGAAGATCCGATGCAGGCAGTACGGGAGTTGAAGGCCCAATTTGATACCTTAAGACATAAGGATCAGCTAAAGAAATTGGGAATCAACCAGCCGTACCCAGCTATCTGGGACGAGGTTCCTTTTCCTCCAAAATACAAGCCACAGACTATGGCTTTGTTCGAGGGAAAAACGTCACCAAGTCAATACATGAACTACTTCAGTATGATTACGGTGTTGCTATAAAGGAATGATGCCCTTCTCACTCGAGTGTTCAAAGGCTGTCTCTCGGGAGTGGCTTATCAGTGGTACCGTAGTCTTGCGGACAATTGCATTACTTCCTTTGAAGATTTCAAGACTTTGTTCTTTACGCGATTCTACGAAGGAGGGATGGACATGTCTATGTCCTCTCTCATCGAAGTAAAGCAGAAGGAGAAAGAGAACGTTCGTACTTTCATCGAACATTTTCGTCAAGCCACTTTGCAAATGCCTCCAGGAGTTCCAGACTCGGCATTGGTAGATATTTGCAGGAAGAATCTTCTTCCAGTGATCTCGGTGTTCACAGGACCATATCAGTTCCATGATTGGCCCTCGTTCAACATCTCAGCGGTAGCCGCCGAAGACAACAATCGGAAGGCACGTGATAATAGAATTATGATATCAGCCTCTGATAAAGGCAAGAGGTCATCCTCCAACAACGACCATCCCCGTGGTTCCAAAGGGAAAGAAACTCTGGCGATTAACACGTCCAGGCAAAAGACTGCGGCAACCACACAGATAAAACCTGGGACTTCAAGGCCCATTGAAGTGTACTCTTTTGACGACGATGATATTCCGAGCATATTCGAGTGTCTCGTCAAAAGCGGCAAGATTACCCTCCCTGAGGTAAAGCGGCCTAATGAAGTCGGCAGTACCAATAATCCCAAGTACTGCATTTTCCATAGGTACATACATCACCCCACAAAGGCGTTGTAGAAGCATGAAAATACGCTGGATAACTCTACGCAACATGATGAGGTAGGACAGCGTAAGCAGGGGACCCCAGAGCCATCAAGCATGCGACAGAGCTTTTTCCGCTAAACACAACGTAAAATATGAAAGGACCATCCGCATAAGTGCAGTATGTCCAGGTCGCTTCATCATAGACAGGGTGCTTCATCGCCTCCATGGCGTAAAACTCATCCGCTTTCAAAGCAGCGTTAAAGCGTACGAGGAACGCTTCGTCTTCCCCAAAATGAACCTGTCAGACCCTGCAATGAACCTGACCCTTGACTCCTGACAAAAAGTACTGCACGGCTACCCAGACGACGGCTGGAAACGATGGCAGACCAATCGGGACGCGCCCCACAGTATGATGGCGGATCTCTGCATTTAATGCAGAGGATTTGATTAAATATCACCGAACCGTCGTTTACTGACATCCCCTCAGCGGAGACTGCTCCTTCGCATACAAGGGGATACGCTGCCTTATTTTACACAGGCAGACATGAGCTGTTTACGCTCCACAGCAGATAAACCGCCTGCCACGTCAAAAGCTGCACCTCGTACGGTGCTCGAGGCACGTCTCTACGTCTAATTGCACAGAGCGGTGGCAGTTTCTCTCGAGGCACGTCTCTGCGATGGATGCACAGAAGGGCTGCAGACCTTCAAAACACGCCTCCGCATTTAATGCACAGGATGGTGGCAAATCTCGGCATTTAATGCAAGGGATTTGATTATATCTTCAAAAGCCATAATTTCGGCTAAAACGTCCACATCAGCACTCTGGCACGTTTTACAGCGGCTTCTACGCCCATTACCAGGATCTGTGCTTGCTTGGGTTCTACGCCCGTTCATCTTCTGTGCTCATTCGGCCTATATGACCACTCGGCTTCTACGCCTACTCGGCTTCTATGCCTACTTGGCTTCTACGCCTATTTCGGCTTCTATGCCTACTTGGCTTCTACGCCATGGTGACAGACATTGGCTTCTACGCCCACCTCTTCTACACAAGGGATACCTACCTACGTGGCTTCTACACCGTGATCTTCGTAGCGATTATACGCGTTTTGTCCCTTAGTTGGACCCGCGTCACACGCTCATTCAAAGGATCATCTATACGCAGGTATTTGTTATTTTAACCGTTGTGTAAAAGGGTGCTGTACTTTCCACTCCTCGGTTTCTACACCGACGGAGTGGTCACTGTCACTAAAACTATATAAATAGAGGCCTCTATCAACAGAGGAAAAGGTCAGAAAATTGGTCAAGGAAACCAATATCAGATCCACGGTCGAAACTTTGAAAGAAGGATCGAACAAGGTCGAACTTCCAAGAAAGATCGAACCAGAGGTCGAGAGAGAGAGAGAGAGAGAGAGAGAGAGAGGAATCCAGAGCTCAGGCAAAGAGTAGGGATTGACGACTTTGGCATCGTGCATCCACCCTCTTCTGCAACCTTCGAAGCTGCTTCCTGTCTTCTACGACACTTCTTCATCATCGTGTGGTCCAAGGGCTAAAGTGATCGACTGCAGATCAGACACCTATAGCAATATTTACCCAGATTAAATAAATTGTACTCCCACATCCTTGTATAGGATCAAATTGTACAAGTTTGTTTGTAAACAAAAGAAGGCGGGTTTCGTATAAACCTCGTATTATATACATCTTCATTCTTTCGTTTAATACCATAAACAAGATGGCGACTCTGTTGGGGACATCTTTCTCTTCTGATGAGGAAGTAATTGCTCAACACGATGCGGTATCTGTAGGAACCGTGAAGAAGACACTGGTCGTCCAATTCGACTAGTCTGCCTACGAAGATATGCTTCGAACCAGAGGTAGCTCTCACCCTCTCTCCGTCCAAGACAACAGGAAGCTGCGCAAAGTCCGGATGCCCAAGACATCCTCTACCATTCCTGTGGACTCTCCGATCTCTCCGATCTCTCCGACCAATGAGGTTGAAGCATTGCTCCCTCCATTCCCGGCACGTAAAATTCAGTCTCCCGCTACGCGCGGTACAAACGAAACTTCAGGCAAAGCCTCAGCGCTAACCCAGAAGTATCCACTACGCTCTACGTGTAGAAACCAGTCTCCCGCTACGCACGGTACAGACAAAACTTCGGGCAAAGCCTCAGCGCTAACCCAGAAGTATCCACTGTGCTCTACGCGTAGAAACCAGTCTTCCGCTCCGCGCGGTACAGACAAAACTACTGATGATGCCTCAGCGCCAAATCGGAAGTACAAATCACGCTCCGCGCAAGACAACATCTGACCTCTACGGGGAACCGGATGAGCACTGTGATCTCCGCAAGGGAAAGCAAGTGGCAGAGTACTCAACTTCTCGGCCTTTACGCGAGCGAGGGAACAATCTGCCTACCCTCCGGATTACGCGAGAAGCCGATGGCCGACTGAGGACCTCTTCAGCTTTACGCCAGTCTGAGCAATTCTCCAAATTACGCTAGGCGAAGTCCCTCGGCGTAAAACAAGCTCAGGTTACGGAAAGACACCCTCCCAAGGGGTTATCCGCCACCCAGATGGCCAACCTGTTGTACACAGGTGGCACAGGGAAAACCATGGTGCCCAACCTCCGTATGCCCACCAATGGGAACAGAAGGAACAAGCCATCATCTTTTTCTTCTGCAACTTCTCCTGAACTGCGCAAATATCTAATCCAGAAGCGTAAGGAGAGGGGACCTTCCAACATGTCTATTACGCCTCCTGGCGAGCACTGTTGTAATAGTCATAAGATTGTGATTGACTGCTGCTGTTCTAAAGCAAAACGGTCGATTTTTGACCGGTTGAGCTACTCTCTGTCTTTCCAGGAAGAAAAACCCGCGCATGCATCCGTAAACATGGCTTCACACATACCTAGAGGAGGGTCGAGCTCAAAATGTCATCCCTCTAGGCCTCCGAGCCGAAGGAGATTCAATGACCTCCTCAGGAACGTTGAAGCTGGGGTGTTCCAAAACACCCGTGCAAGGTCACAGCAACCAGCGTCGTACTCGTCTGATTTTGACGCTGGGGGTCGCCAGTCTCCCGGATCAGATGCGGATAGTATAGAGTCGACTTCTGCAACGACCTATACTAATCCTTCAATGACGCCCAGGGAAATGGGAGTTTATGCCGTTGAAGATGAACGTGAGGAAGCTTCACCGTCAAGAAACGCGGAACAACGCATCACTATACTGGAGACATCTCTAAAACAAATGCAATCCATAATGGAGAACATGCACCAGATGATGCTAACTCAGCACGCAACTGCCATGGCTCAAGCATCGGTCCTGCCAACTCAGATACGTGTCGGGGTGGACTTACCACCATCCAACCCGAGCCAAGAGCCTGCTCTGGATCAAGAGTCAGCAGTTCCTCCGCTTCCTCACTCGAAGAATATATTACCTCCCATTGGAGTCACGATACAACCAACTCCGCACTACACCGTAGTCCCGCTTCCAACCGAAAATCCGATGCAGGCAGTACGGGAGTTGAAAGCCCAGTTTGACACCTTGAAGTACAAAGATCAGCTCAAGAAACTGGGAATCAACCAACCTTACCCAGCTATCTGGGAAGAGATCCCTTTCCCTCCGAGGTACAAACCTCAGACTATGGCTCTGTTCGAAGAAAAAACATCACCAAGTCAGTACATGAACTATTTCAGTATGATGACAGTGTTGCTACAAGGGAACGACGCTCTCCTCACTCGGGTGTTCAAAGGCTGCCTCTCAGGAGTAGCCTATCAGTGGTACCGTAGCTTGGCGGACAACTGCATTACTTCCTTCGAGGACTTCAAAGATTTATTCTTCACGCGATTCTACGAGGGAGGAATGGACATGTCTATGTCCTCTCTCATCGAAGTCAAGCAGAGGGAGAAAGAGGAAGTTCGTACCTTCATCGAACGTTTTCGTCAAGCCACCTTACAGATGCCTCCAGGAGTTCCAGACTCTGCGTTAGTAGACATTTGCAGGAAGAACCTTCTTCCCGTAGTCTCGGTGTTTACAGGACCATATCAGTTCCATGATTGGCCCTCGTTCATCATCTCGGCCGTAGCCGCCGAAGACAACAGTCGCAAGGCGCGCGACAACGGCATCATGATCTCCGCCTCTGACAGAGGCAAAAGGTCATCTCCCAGCAGCGACCATCTTCGTAGCTCCAAAGGAAAAAAAGCTCTGGCGATCAATACGGCCAGGCATGTCACGACCCGCACCCGGAAATTGGGCATGAGTCGTGGGTACGTCCAGCCTACGCCGCAGCATCGGCGGTAGAACGCTGTCTAGGTCACAAACATAGTATATCCTGTCAATAGTCTCAACTCCTTACGGAGGACAATGATAAATCAAACACAGTTCTATAATATACTCAATCACAACTATAACATAATGGCACGATGAGAATTGAAAAGAGTTCTATTTAAACCAAACACAAGAAGTCCAACTCAAATCCTGGGTCTAAATGACCTCGCAAAGTCACAATTAAAAATAAATACATCTCAGTCTCAGTCTCAGTCTAAAACAATAATGCAGAAAGTAATCTAAGCAGGGGCAGGCAAGTTCTCCTCTAGGATAGGCACCTCCTCTGGGATTTCTGGGGTGAAATCCTCCTCTATTCCTGGACCGTAATGAGTAGGGCAAAAGTCCTCCAGGTTCTCTGAAAATGTTGTTATCCAGTCAGGATTGGAGCGAAGCACAAGCACTAACAGCAGTTTCATTAAATTGACAAAATCTATAAACAGTGTAAGAGATACATGATGGAAATAAAAGCTGAACATGTGAAGTACTGGAGAAATGAAATAGACAATAAAGCATCTAGCAATGAGCAATAAATAGTGAATGCTAGTACAGGTAAATCTGAATAGAGAGATAAAACATCTAGCTAAGTGTTTGAAATATTAGTTTATTATGTGATCGGCTTGGGTCTGGATCAGGCTGGTTATATATGATTAGCTATGATTCTTGAAGGTCAGGCTAACCATATGGTTAGCTATGATGCATGATAATGGTCAGGCTAATCATATATAACAGCTATGAGGCATGATGATGGTCAGGCCGCACCCGACGTGAGAAGTGGGGTGAGCTATGATGCATGGCAAGGATTTGGATATGATCACATAATCTACTAACAGTTCCCCATCCCCCAGCTAGCACGATGGATTCCAATCACGACTCCTCATGATGGGGATCTAGGGTGCTAACCCGTGTATCCATAGTGTCGGAATCAAGTATGTAATACACTACAATTTATAGAAATAATCAACAATGAAAACTGTCAGAGAATGTACTCGCCTGTGGTCCTGAGCAAAATGTGAGGATCGATGTCCAAAGTGAAATCACAATGACCTATATATAAGATAACAATGTTAAAATGATGTTTGGAATGGGGTGTTAGGCCATTTCTAGGTCTATACTAGGTGTTACTAAGTCAACTCTAGGTTTTTGGTCAAAACTAGTTAATACCTTGCTTCTAGGTTCATACTAGCTATTGTTAACTAATACTAGTTAAAACTAGGTTGTGACTAGGTTTCTAGGTCCATCTCATGAGTATCTAGATACTAGGTATCATATAGCTATATAGACTATGTAGTGAGTCATAATAATATATATATATGGCTTATAAATATACTTGCCCAATATATATATAGGATAGTGTTTATTTAGTGACTTAACTTATACCTTACTCACATGCTTAATACCATTAACCCACATCAATAGCCATACACTCTGATACTCCCTTTTTATGCTTATTTTCATGTCTACCAGGGTTATCTAGTATCTATCATGCAAGAGACCTACTTGCTATTTCTGACATACTGAACTGTCACACACATACCCATCTAGACACACACACACAGGCACTAATCACACAAATACTGATGTAGACATTGACTGGATCTCAACCTCAAAACCTGATACACATATACCCTCAGCCACAATAATACACTGCACACAAGCCCCTATCTAACTGATACTCCCACTAGTTCCACATTGGCACACACTGGCACAAAACACCTCTACACACACTGAAATCTGTACACATACATAGGCACACAGTGCATAGTTCTAGGATACACACTACACTAACTAAAACCCACACAGACATATAGGTGTTCTGAAATTCTGAGATACACACTGACCTCTCCATATCTGATACATACTCACCCAGGTTTTACACTGCACACAATGCACTAAACTGACAGTACACACACCTGATGTTCCCCTTTTTACTGAGAACACACACACTGTTTAAAAACTGAACACCTCACATAGCTAACACACACCCAAGTATCAATTCTACTCACACCTATGACTGATACACAGTTTAACAGATTTTCTCCCCAATTTAAATACCCTGCTACATCACCTTACACCCTCACAATTCACTCACCTTAACTCCATACTTGGATACACACATAGGGACACAGGAAATTCACAGTTTACACAACTGAAACTGCTACACACTACACAGTTCCTCACAGTCTTGCACAAGTCTGAATGCACATGGTTTCCCATCTCACTCTGCACACAGCCATATACACAGTTCTCTGACCAGATACACCTATACTGACACAGTACTAACTGCACTAATATAGCTCACTGCACATGCACAGGTTTTGGGATACTCACACATATATAATTCACTGAGACACTTAGGTTCTGATACACAACACACACATAAACTGATATCTGCTCATTTAAACCCTCAAGTTGCTGACCTACAGCCACACACATATACATATTCTTAACACAAAACACACACAGGAAAACATAGGGATACACAGGCATATGCACACAGCTAGTTCACATTCACACACACCCAGCCACATAGGTATTAATACACTGAACTCAGGGCTCTGATACACAGTTATAAAACACAGCATTAGCTAAACCATATAGGTAAACCAATGCACCAATGAGTGGCTAACAACTGAAATAAATTCCTACATTGTTACTCTAAAAATGATACCAACTGACACACTACTAATGATACTAACATGAAGTCCTACCCTATGATTTGCATATCCCTATCTACTGAACACATAAGTATTACACACACAGTATACAAAATCCTAACACAACCCCCAATACTGAGACGTACACGTTCAGTTTAACAGATTTCCCCTCTCTTCAAATACACTGGTACACACCTCACATACATACTGATATCTGCACAGTTACACAGTTCTAAAATACACTCTACACCACATTATCACACACACAGATGCACAGCAAAGAAATCAAACTCCTGTGCACAGAATCTCTCAAACCCGATACACAATGAAACCCAACACAGCCTGTACATACCCGACTGTACAGGAACTCCCCCTCTCTTCAAACACACACACCTACCACATCAAATTAAATATTTTAGAGTAGATTAAATGGGTGTTCTTCCCTTTTGGCATTTCATCAAACACCTGCAGTACAGAACGAAAATTTCTTAAAACCCTTGAATCCCTCTAACCAAAAACCCTAAAAAATCGGGTATCAACCTACCCACATGAGATGAAATCAGTCCACCTACAATACCTAGGGTTAGGGTTCCTGTTAATTGGGAAAAACCAACGAAATTCATCAAAACCCTAGATCTCCTAGGTTTTACCTGCAAAAATCCCTAAGATTCGAATCTACACAGCCAGGGGTGTTTCCTAATGGCCATTACCATCTAAAAACAGGAATTAAAGGAATAAAAACTAGGGTTTTACCTGCAGGGAAAGTTTCTTCAATAAGATTCTTCTTCTCCAAGGCTTCCTGACCCACGTTCCTTGCTTTGGAGGAAGAGAAAATGGAACCTAGGGTTAGGGTTTCGAATTTTTGGAGAGGGGAGATGGTTTCTCTTGTGGAGGCTAGGGTTTCTCCTGTCTATATGAAGGATGGCTTTGTGAGAAGCTTCCTTTATATATAAACCTAGTTCTAGGGTTTCCTTGCACAGCTTTAGGTTTAAACCTCCTGACTGCTCTCATGTAGAACCAAATAGACTCAGGTTAAGTCATTCTAGGGTTTTGAGGGTTCATCCAAAAATTAGAATTTTAGGGTTTTGCTAGAATAGGGTTTTCTAACTAGGGTTTACTCATTAGGGTTGTCCTAATGGATTTCTAGGGTTAGGCCTAAAACTAAATATTATTAACAATATAATTACTTTATAAAACTCAGCAGAATAATTAAATTCATAATTATTTAAAAGGGTGAAACTACAAAAAATACCCTTGCCTGGAAAAGTGGCAGTAACAAGTCTACCCTCCTAAAAGAAATTTCTTCCTCGAAATTGGACTGAACTATAACAAGAATGAAATCAGAAAGGATATACCTCAAGTCTAGAAGAGATACGGGTATTGCTCGCGCATCTCGTCTTCTCTCTCCCAGGTCGACTCCCCTGGAGAGTGATGTCTCCACGCTACGCGAACCAAGGGAATAGTTTGGTTCCGCAACACCTTCTCCCTGCGGTCCAAGATCTCTACGGGCTGCTCAGGGTAGCTGAGCGTCGGACCAACCTCAATCTCCGAGTGATCAAGTACGTGACTAGGGTCTGCCACGTACCGCCTCAGCTGTGACACGTGGAACACATTATGCACTCCCTCCAATGCAGGCGGCAAGTCCAGTCTATATGCCACTGCACCTACCCTCGCCAGAATACCGAAGGGTCCGATGTAGCGTGGGCTAAGCTTCCCGCCTCTGCCAAAACGAATCGTTCCACGCGTCGGAGAAATCCGTAGGAATACTAGATCGCCAACCTAAAACAAAACAGTCTCAACACACAGTCTAAACAAACAAACAAACACAACCAGAAAACAACAATCTATACCTGAAACTCAAGGGGTCTACGGTGGCTGTCGGCCCAATGCCGCTGTCTGTCCTGCGCCACTCGCAGTCTGTCTCTGATGAGTTTCACCTTTTCTGCTGCATCCACGACCATTTCTGGTCCTAGCAAGGCTCTCTCTCCAACGTCGTCCCACGATAGCGGTGTACGACACCTCCGTCCATAAAGAGCCTCAAACGGTGACATCTCGATGCTGGCCTGGTAGCTGTTGTTGTAAGCGAACTCTACCAGGTGCAGATGATCCTCCCAAGAACCTCCGAGATCTAAAACGCAAGTGCGTAGCATATCCTCGAGAGTCTGAATAGTCCTTTCCGACTGCCCGTCTGTCTGGGGGTGATACGCGGTACTGAACTTGAGCTGAGTGCCCAAGCTAGCCTGTAGACTCCTCCAGAAATGGGAAGTGAAACGACTATCCCGATCTGAGACGATGCTCACAGGAACTCCATGAATCCTAACAATCTGTCGCACGTACATCTCTGCTAGCTTCTCTGTCGACGTGCCCACCTTGAAAGGTAAGAAATAGGCTGATTTGGTCAACCTGTCCACGATGACCCAAATCGCGTCCTTCCCTCCTGGAGAACGGGGAAGCCCTGAAACGAAATCCATGGTCACGTGCTCCCACTTCCATTCTGGAATCGGTAAAGGTTGAAGCAAACCTCCTGGCCTCTGCCGGTCTGTCTTTACCTGCTGGCACACTAGACACCGAGATACGAAGCGTGCTACCTCGCGCTTTATTCCATACCACCATACGTGCTCCCTCAAGTCTCGATACATCTTGTTGGCACCGGGATGCATCGAGTACTGAGAGCGGTGTGCCTCCTGCAAAACCTCCTCTCGCAGTTCCCCACTAGGCACACATATCCTTGTGCCGTGCCGTAGAGAACCGTCATCTGCGATAGTAAAGTCATCCGACAATCCCATCTGAACCTGTGCTCTGATACTCCTCAGAGTCTCATCATCGTACTGCGCAGCTCTGATCCTGTCCATCAGTTCGGACTGTATCTGTAATCCCCACATCTGGATCTCAGTACGGGGAACTAACACCTCAATCTCCAAGCTCTCTAAATCAGCCAACAAATGCCTATCTGTTGTCAAGTACATAGCCATCGGATACCTGCTCAAGGCATCGGCGACTATGTTGGCCTTCCCTGGATGGTACTGCAATGAGATGTCAAAGTCCTTCATCAACTCTAACCACCTCCTTTGCCTCATGTTCAGCTCCTTCTGTGTGAATACGTACTTCAAGCTCTTGTGGTCTGTGAAGATTTTCACACGCTCTCCGTACAGGTAATATTTCCACAGCTTTAGAGCGAAGATAACTGCTGCCAACTCTAAATCGTGGGTGGGATAATTCTTTTCATGAGGGCGTAACTGCCTGGAAGCATAGGCAATTACCTTCCCGTGCTGCTGAAGAACACATCCCAGACCCTTCCCTGAAGCATCACTGTAGATGGTGAAACCGCCTGATCCTGATGGCAACGTCAAAATTGGGGCTGTCGTCAACCTCTTCTTCAGCTCATCAAATGCAGCCTGGCACTCCTCCGTCCACACAAAATCCACATCCTTCCTAGTCAGTCTGGTCATTGGCGCTGCAATCTTGGAGAAGTCTTGTACAAACCTCCTGTAATATCCTGCAAGCCCGAGGAAACTCCTGATCTCAGCTACCGAACTGGGGGTAGCCCATGACTCCACTGCCTCGATCTTCTTTGGGTTTACCGAGATTCCGTCACCCGATACCACATGCCCAAGAAATTCGACCTTGTCAAGGAAGAATTCACACTTAGAGAGTTTCCCGTATAGCTTCTCCCTCCTGAGAGTCTCTAAGACCAATCTTAGATGCTCTTCGTGCTCCTCCGGTGTCTTGGAATACACAAGAATATCATCGATGAACACTACCACGAACTTGTCAAGGTACTGGTGGAACACCTTGTTCATCAAGTTCATGAATACTGCCGGTGCATTGGTTAAACCAAATGGCATTACCATGAACTCAAACTGGCCGTATCTGGTCCGAAAAGCTGTCTTCGGCGTGTCTTCTTTCTTTACCTTCACCTGGTGATAGCCTGACCTCAAATCAATCTTCGAAAACACCCTCGCCCCGCTCAACTGGTCGAAAAGATCATCTATCCTCGGCAGCGGGTACTTGTTCTTGATAGATATTGTTCAAAGCTCTATAATCAATGCACATGCGCACCGTGCCGTCCTTCTTCGGTACGAACAATACCGGAGCTCCCCATGGTGATGAACTGGATTTGATGAAGCCTTTGTCCTGCAGCTCCTCAACTTGCTTCTTCAGTTCTGCCAGCTCGCTGTTGTTGACTCTATAGACGTATTGTGAAATGGGCTCCGCTCCTGGAACCAAGTCTATAGAGAATTCAACATCTCTGTCTGGCGGCAAGCCTGGCAACTCTTCTGGAAATACATCCAGGAACTCCGCTATCAGAGGATGTGGCAACTCCTCTTCTTCCGTCCTGGCTCCGCAAAATGTGCTCCTCCTCTGTTCCGCTGCTTCTCTGACGACCTCAAATTCCGGCTCTCCTGGTGGTCTAAACAATACTCTGCCTCTATAACAATCTATAGTAGCATGATGCCTACTCAACCAGTCCATTCCGAGTACAATATCGTACCCCGGAAGTGGCATGACAAGTAAGCTCACGCTCAAGTCTCGGCCTCCTACTGATACTCTTCGGTCCTTGCAGTGATCACGGACTAGGATAATACCTCCTCCAGTCATGATCTTGCAAGTCCTAGCTAATGGTTCTGTGTCTAAATGATGTCGAAGTGCATATGATACAGACACAAAACTATGGGAAGCGCCAGAGTCGAATAAGGTAAATGCAGGAATACAATCGAGAAGAACCGAACCTGTGATCAAGTCTCCTGCTGGCTCGATCTCCTCGACTGCCATGGCGTATGCTCGCCCCTGGGGTGCACCTCTCTGCTGCTGATGCTGGGCGAACTTCTGATTTTGCGGTGGAAGTGGTCCCCTCTGTTGTTGGCCTCCTGGTACGGTAGGTACCCTGCCTGGTCCTCTCTGGGCGGCTGCTCCACCCTGACCTGGACGAGTCCGAATGGTAGGGCAATCCTTCAGCTGGTGTGTCGTCGATCCGCAGTACAAACATGAGCCTAACCTCTTCCTGCAGTTCTCTCTGGTATGTCCTGTCTTCCCGCAGTACGCACACTGGATGGCGGGCTGGTTCTGTCTCTGTTGCTGCTGGACCTGCCCTCGGGCTGGTGCCTGATGCTGCTGCTGAAAGGGCCTCTGCTGCTGCTGAAAGTGTGGACGCTTGCCTGGTCCCGCACTACTGTTTGCTCCCCCGGAAACATCGCGTCCCCTCTTGGGTCTGAGGTCCAAGTCATCCTCGGCTACTTGGGCATCCATCAATATGCCCTCATAGGTAGCTGTGCGACGTCCCGACGTGCGAGACTTGATCTCTCTTGTCAGCCCCTTTCTGAATTTCCGGGCCCTGTCCCCCGGATCTCTAATCATCGATGGCGCGAAGCGGCTCAGGCGGGAAAACTCCGCGGCATACTCGTCGACGGACGAGCTCCCCTGGGCTAAGTCATGGAACTGACTCTCCAAAGCTCCCAGGGCGACATCAGGAAAGAACTTTTCTTTGAAGAGCTCCTTGAAAGCCTCCCAAGTGAGTCCCCCGCGCAAGAGCCTCGGCTCCGTACGAAACCACGTCAAGGCAATGTCGAACATCTGGCTGCCAGCGGCCTCGATCTTGAGCGCCTCTGGAATCTGCGCCAAACGCAAGTTCCTCTCGATGTCCTCTAGCCAATCATCGGCGTAGAGTATCCCTTCTGTCCCCTTGAACTCCCGAGGCATCATCCTCTTGAAGTCCACAATGGTGTCCGGCCTCTGTTGTTGCTGACCAGGTTGTTGCTGCTGCTGAGTGACTCTCTCCACAGCTTGGAGAGCCACTTGGTGAGCATTTTCCATGTTCACCCTCATCATCTCTGTCTGGGCCTGATGTGCCTCAGCCTGCACTCTCTGGGCCTCTGCCGACGTCCTCTGGGCATCGACCATGCCCTGTATCAAAGCGAACATCTGTGCCCCATCGACGGGCACACCTCCTGGATGCTGAGCTGGTGGTGGTGGAGGTGGTGGTGCCGTCGTAGCTGTGGGGACCCTCTGAACTGGTGGTGGAGGACCCCCGAATGCTGCAGACACTCCCACCTGTCCTGGAGATGTAGGAGGTGCTGCTGATGTCTGTCCGGCAGCGCGAGAGGTGGCAGACCTCTCTGAATCTGCTGCTCCGAGTCTCTGGGACCTTCTTGGCGGCATCCTTGAGACAGATCGAAAGATTCAATTAAGGCAATAGATATGATATCAAGGAAGGACAGAAAATTTCTAAAGGAATTAATCATTAAGAATAGTATCATAAGAATCAGAATTCCCTAATTGTGATCGAGCATATCCTTGGCCTAATTCCTATTTCCTAAAACAGTCTAAGACTATGACTGGACCTGCATGGGCCACCACTAAAAACGTGTCACGACCCGCACCCGGAAATTGGGCATGAGTCGTGGGTACGTCCAGCCTACGCCGCAGCATCGGCGGTAGAACGCTGTCTAGGTCACAAACATAGTATATCCTGTCAATAGTCTCAACTCCGTACGGAGGACAATGATAAATCAAACACAGTTCTATAATATACTCAATCACAACTATAACATAATGGCACGATGAGAATTGAAAAGAGTTCTATTTAAACCAAACACAAGAAGTCCAACTCAAATCCTGGGTCTAAATGACCTCGCAAAGTCACAATTAAAAATAAATACATCTCAGTCTCAGTCTCAGTCTAAAACAATAATGCAGAAAGTAATCTAAGCAGGGGCAGGCAAGTTCTCCTCTAGGATAGGCACCTCCTCTGGGATTTCTGGGGTGAAATCCTCCTCTATTCCTGGACCGTAATGAGTAGGGCAAAAGTCCTCCAGGTTCTCTGAAAATGTTGTTATCCAGTCAGGATTGGAGCGAAGCACAAGCACTAACAGCAGTTTCATTAAATTGACAAAATCTATAAACAGTGTAAGAGATACATGATGGAAATAAAAGCTGAACATGTGAAGTACTGGAGAAATGAAATAGACAATAAAGCATCTAGCAATGAGCAATAAATAGTGAATGCTAGTACAGGTAAATCTGAATAGAGAGATAAAACATCTAGCTAAGTGTTTGAAATATTAGTTTATTATGTGATCGGCTTGGGTCTGGATCAGGCTGGTTATATATGATTAGCTATGATTCTTGAAGGTCAGGCTAACCATATGGTTAGCTATGATGCATGATAATGGTCAGGCTAATCATATATAACAGCTATGAGGCATGATGATGGTCAGGCCGCACCCGACGTGAGAAGTGGGGTGAGCTATGATGCATGGCAAGGATTTGGATATGATCACATAATCTACTAACAGTTCCCCATCCCCCAGCTAGCACGATGGATTCCAATCACGACTCCTCATGATGGGGATCTAGGGTGCTAACCCGTGTATCCATAGTGTCGGAATCAAGTATGTAATACACTATAATTTATAGAAATAATCAACAATGAAAACTGTCAGAGAATGTACTCGCCTGTGGTCCTGAGCAAAATGTGAGGATCGATGTCCAAAGTGAAATCACAATGACCTATATATAAGATAACAA
This sequence comes from Iris macrosiphon, assembly GCA_036927795.1. NCBI lineage: Eukaryota > Viridiplantae > Streptophyta > Magnoliopsida > Asparagales > Iridaceae > Iris > Iris macrosiphon. The sequence goes on along the minus strand of JAYESA010000015.1, from coordinate 80,359,655 downwards.
TGTTAAAATGATGTTTGGAATGGGGTGTTAGGCCATTTCTAGGTCTATACTAGGTGTTACTAAGTCAACTCTAGGTTTTTGGTCAAAACTAGTTAATACCTTGCTTCTAGGTTCATACTAGCTATTGTTAACTAATACTAGTTAAAACTAGGTTGTGACTAGGTTTCTAGGTCCATCTCATGAGTATCTAGATACTAGGTATCATATAGCTATATAGACTATGTAGTGAGTCGTAATAATATATATATATGGCTTATAAATATACTTGCCCAATATATATATAGGATAGTGTTTATTTAGTGACTTAACTTATACCTTACTCACATGCTTAATACCATTAACCCACATCAATAGCCATACACTCTGATACTCCCTTTTTATGCTTATTTTCATGTCTACCAGGGTTATCTAGTATCTATCATGCAAGAGACCTACTTGCTATTTCTGACATACTGAACTGTCACACACATACCCATCTAGACACACACACACAGGCACTAATCACACAAATACTGATGTAGACATTGACTGGATCTCAACCTCAAAACCTGATACACATATACCCTCAGCCACAATAATACACTGCACACAAGCCCCTATCTAACTGATACTCCCACTAGTTCCACATTGGCACACACTGGCACAAAACACCTCTACACACACTGAAATCTGTACACATATATAGGCACACAGTGCATAGTTCTAGGATACACACTACACTAACTAAAACCCACACAGACATATAGGTGTTCTGAAATTCTGAGATACACACTGACCTCTCCATATCTGATACATACTCACCCAGGTTTTACACTGCACACAATGCACTAAACTGACAGTACACACACCTGATGTTCCCCTTTTTACTGAGAACACACACACTGTTTAAAAACTGAACACCTCACATAGCTAACACACACCCAAGTATCAATTCTACTCACACCTATGACTGATACACAGTTTAACAGATTTTCTCCCCAATTTAAATACCCTGCTACATCACCTTACACCCTCACAATTCACTCACCTTAACTCCATACTTGGATACACACATAGGGACACAGGAAATTCACAGTTTACACAACTGAAACTGCTACACACTACACAGTTCCTCACAGTCTTGCACAAGTCTGAATGCACATGGTTTCCCATCTCACTCTGCACACAGCCATATACACAGTTCTCTGACCAGATACACCTATACTGACACAGTACTAACTGCACTAATATAGCTCACTGCACATGCACAGGTTTTGGGATACTCACACATATATAATTCACTGAGACACTTAGGTTCTGATACACAACACACACATAAACTGATATCTGCTCATTTAAACCCTCAAGTTGCTGACCTACAGCCACACACATATATATATTCTTAACACAAAACACACACAGGAAAACATAGGGATACACAGGCATATGCACACAGCTAGTTCACATTCACACACACCCAGCCACATAGGTATTAATACACTGAACTCAGGGCTCTGATACACAGTTATAAAACACAGCATTAGCTAAACCATATAGGTAAACCAATGCACCAATGAGTGGCTAACAACTGAAATAAATTCCTACATTGTTACTCTAAAAATGATACCAACTGACACACTACTAATGATACTAACATGAAGTCCTACCCTATGATTTGCATATCCCTATCTACTGAACACATAAGTATTACACACACAGTATACAAAATCCTAACACAACCCCCAATACTGAGACGTACACGTTCAGTTTAACAGATTTCCCCTCTCTTCAAATACACTGGTACACACCTCACATACATACTGATATCTGCACAGTTACACAGTTCTAAAATACACTCTATACCACATTATCACACACACAGATGCACAGCAAAGAAATCAAACCCCTGTGCACAGAATCTCTCAAACCCGATACACAATGAAACCCAACACAGCCTGTACATACCCGACTGCACAGGAACTCCCCCTCTCTTCAAACACACACACCTACCACATCAAATTAAATATTTTAGAGTAGATTAAATGGGTGTTCTTCCCTTTTGGCATTTCATCAAACACCTGCAGTACAGAACGAAAATTTCTTAAAACCCTTGAATCCCTCTAACCAAAAACCCTAAAAAATTGGGTATCAACCTACCCACATGAGATGAAATCAGTCCACCTACAATACCTAGGGTTAGGGTTCCTGTTAATTGGGAAAAACCAACGAAATTCATCAAAACCCTAGATCTCCTAGGTTTTACCTGCAAAAATCCCTAAGATTCGAATCTACACAGCCAGGGGTGTTTCCTAATGGCCATTACCATCTAAAAACAGGAATTAAAGGAATAAAAACTAGGGTTTTACCTGCAGGGAAAGTTTCTTCAATGAGATTCTTCTTCTCCAAGGCTTCCTGACCCACGTTCCTTGCTTTGGAGGAAGAGGAAATGGAACCTAGGGTTAGGGTTTCGAATTTTTGGAGAGGGGAGATGGTTTCTCTTGTGGAGGCTAGGGTTTCTCCTGTCTATATGAAGGATGGCTTTGTGAGAAGCTTCCTTTATATATAAACCTAGTTCTAGGGTTTCCTTGCACAGCTTTAGGTTTAAACCTCCTGACTGCTCTCATGTAGAACCAAATAGACTCAGGTTAAGTCATTCTAGGGTTTTGAGGGTTCATCCAAAAATTAGAATTTTAGGGTTTTGCTAGAATAGGGTTTTCTAACTAGGGTTTACTCATTAGGGTTGTCCTAATGGATTTCTAGGGTTAGGCCTAAAACTAAATATTATTAACAATATAATTACTTTATAAAACTCAGCAGAATAATTAAATTCATAATTATTTAAAAGGGTGAAACTACAAAAAATACCCTTGCTTGGAAAAGTGGCAGTAACAAGGCAAAAGACGGCGGCAACCGCACAAGCGAGACCCGGGACTTCCAGGCCCGTCGAAGTCTACTCTTTCAACGACAATGATATCCCGAGTATATTAGAGTGTCTCGTCAAAAGTGGCAAGATCACCCTTCCTGAGCTAAGGCGGCACCAAGAAGTCGGCAGTATTGACGACCCCAAATACTGCATCTTCCACAGATACGTATATCACCCGACAAAGGCATGTTACATACTGAAAAGGAAGATCCAGGGGTTAATCGATGCTAAGGCCATCACTCTGCACAACACCGAAAAGACGGTCACGGCCAACATGATCTCTCTGCGGTTTGGCAATCTTCCTTCCCAAGAAGTCTCGGACGGTGTCACACCCATTTCCCGGACCACGATGAACATCATCAATCTCCCTCCAGCTAGGGGTCAAAATCATGACCTGGTACCACTAACCACCCGGCAGGGCGAGATTATGTGGGTTCATCCGGATTTGGTGTCATAGCTCGAGGAGGAGACTAAAGCTACTAAGGCTACGTCTAGAAAGAGCTCCAAATGCAAACCATGCCATATGGTCGCAACTTCTTCGATATCAGACGAAGACGAGGTATTTGCTGCAACCCGTTCAGGGAAAGCCTACTTCAACGACTACGGAGCAAGTCAGGAAGATGCACCGGCGGACGCCTCAGTGTGCTTCGATAAACCAGTGAAAAACATTCCAAACAAAGGTTTAGAGAAACCATACAACTTCGATATCCTGGCCCAACTGGCTAATACACCAGCCAGGCTGTCCATCTTCGAGCTACTCAGGCTCTTCCAAGACACTCGTCTAGCCCTGAGTGAAGCACTGATGCAGGCGGAGGCATGATTGACCCAGCTCAAGTCTCCCGACGAAGAACCCGTGGCGTGACCTTAATGCCACAGTGTAATAGAAGTGGTCCCAAATATCACTTTCACTCAAGACGACATGCTGTTAAAACATAACAGGCATGACAGGCCCCTCTATTACACCAGGTATGTCGGTTCCATGGAGGTCAATCGGATTCACATAGATCCGGGGTCGTCGATCAGCATCATCCCTCACAGTCTGCTCAGACCGCTCAGGATTCCTACCAGCGAATTGGCTTACACCTCCACTACAATCGTGGGTTTCAACGCCGAAAGAAGTAAGCCGTTGGGGAAAATTCGCCTGAGGATCCAGATTGGCAACCTCAGATCAGTGGCCACATGTTACGTCATCGATTCAGAGGTGTCCTACAACATTTTGCTGGGAAGATCGTGGATCCACGACCACAACATCGTTCCCTCAACTCTACATCAATGTCTTAAATATGTAGACCCCCAAGGAACCGTACAAACGGAGGTTGCTGACCTAAACCCATTTAAAGGAGTAGAATCCTACTATTCCGATGCCGTGTTGTACTCTCAAGACCACACGGAAGAAGTGTCAAGCGAGGCAGAGAAGGAATCCCACCGGGAGCCAGAAGAACCCTCTGCCATACTACCGCTGTCAATCAGAGTGAAAGGACGAAGCACTCGTCCAAAAACCATGGAGCCTATGGCTATTCACCTGAACAAGACCAGGTCAGGAAAAGAGAGTGATCCTCTAGTGATCACTTTGAACCAGAAGCCTCCACCCTTGGTCATCAACCTTCGGCGCAACAGGCAGTCGACTGATGTAAATGTAACCAGGAACGTAGTTCCAGATGATAATAAACATCCTCTTCGCCAGTATATTGACGCTCGTATTCCAAATCAGGAATACCATCCCCATGACGAGGTAGAACCCATAGCAAAAAAATTCTTGGAAGTTATGAACTCCTACCGTCCGTTTATCTGGGAAGTAGCGTCATCATCCAACGTCGTCTCGATGTATGGACCACATGAGGATTCTATCTTCATTGTCCCGCCTACCTGCAGCAGTCAGCGTTCAATAGTCTTCGGCCGCATGCGCAATCAACCGACTGTCCGGGAAGACTCTTTCAATGACGATATTGGAAAAATACAAGTTCACCGATACAGCCCGCAAGCGTTGAGGATCATGCAAAACATGGGCTACGACTTGAAGCGGAAGCCAGGCCTCAACTACGGAAGAGGCAGACGAATGCCGCTGCGCGGCAACCCCTACTACCAACGAACTCATTTCGGGTTAGGGTATGCCACCTCCTCCAAATCAGACGAGGATATCATTTTCTCTTCTCAGAACGGTTCGTCGCCCTCTGACTCACCTGATGCTCTCGAACAGACATTATCAGTGAATATGGTAGTGACAGATCCCTTTGAAGCAGATGAACAGGATTCTGAGCCGTTTGAGGATGACTCTTGGGCCTAACAAATGGATACGTAGTGGAAATTTCGCTTCGAGCAAAGAGAACCTCCCACCAAAGACGAAGTTATCCAGGTTGATGTTGGGGGTGAACTTTCGCCGAAGCCGATATTTAACAGTAATAATTTTTCCCCAGCTGAAAGGGAAGAAGTTATCCAGCTGATAAAATGATATATCGACGTCTTTGCATGGGATTACGAGGATATGCCAGGCCTTGACCCGAAGGTGGCTACTCATAAACTCAATATATTGGCCGATTCAAAGCCTGTGAAGCAGCACCAACGCCGGTTCTGCCCGCACATGATGGATGCCATCGAAGCTGAAGTCAAGAAGTTGATAGCCTGCGGTTTCATCCAGGAAGAACAACATCCCGACTGGGTCGCCAACGTTGTTCCAGTCATGAAGAAAAATAGGAAAATACGTATCTGCATCGATTATCGAGATCTGAATGCAGCCTGCCCCAAGGATGAGTTCCCTCTTCCCATCACGGACATAATGATCGACAACACCTGCGATTTTGAACGCATGTCTTTCATAGACGGATTCTCAGGATACAATCAGATCAAGATGCATCCTGAAGACGAGAAGCACACTGCCTTCCGGACACCGTTGGGGGTATATTGCTATACGGTCATGCCCTTCAGATTGAAGAACGCCGGGGCTACATACCAACGGGCTATGAGTAACATATTCCATGAGCATTGACGCAAAACAGTAGAATATTACGTGGACGACATAGCCGTCAAGAGCCGCCTCAAAGATGATCACATTCAAGACTTGAGGATGGTATTCGAGTTAATGCGCCAACATCAACTCAAGATGAACCCTACGAAGTCCTTTCTAGGTGTATCTAGCGGCAAATTCCTGGGATTTGTCATCACCGCCAAAGGCATTCAAGTGGACCCTGACAAAGTCCAGGCCATCGTAGAAATGCGACTGCCCCGTAATCTGAGGGAACTCCGAGGATTTTAAGGCCGTCTGGATTATATCCGAAGATTCATATCCAACCTCTCAGGGAGATGTCAGCCCTTTTCTCATCTCATGAAGAAGGGTGTATCCTTTGTATGGGACGAAACCTGTCAGCAAGCGTTCGGAGATATCAAGCGCTACCTCACCAGTCCGCCAGTTCTGGTGCCTCCCGTCATGGGAAGACAATTCTTGCTATACGTTCGAGCGATGAATCATTCGCTAGGGGCTCTTCTCGTACAGAAGAACGATATGGGTCATGAGCAGGCTATCTACTACCTCAGCAGGATGATGGTCGGAGCCGAACACCGGTACAACCTAGTGGAGAAAGAATGCTTGGCTCTGATGTTCGCTATCCAGAAGACGCGGCACTATGTCATCGGCCAGACTATTCATATCATCTCCAGGATCAACCCTCTTCGAGTACTGATGAGCAAGCCAAGTGCTCTTAATTCTCGACTCGCAACTTGGGCGATGCTGTTAACACCATATGACATGGTATACGTCCCGCAGAAGTCCATCAAAGGCCAAGCGCTGGCCGACTTCCTAGCTGCTCATCCGATCCCGGAGGCCTCCAAATTATACGAGGACATTCCCGACGAAGTTGCAGAATGTAATTCCGCAATGAAAAGTGACACATGGCAACTGTTCTTCGACGGCGCCTCCAGGACTGGTCCCAAGGGAAACGTGGTTTCAGGGGTAGGAATCGTCCTGGTCACTCCTGATAAACTCGTCATCTACCGAGCATATTCTCTTAGCGAGCCATGCTCCAACAATGTGGCAGAGTACAACGCTCTACTAATCGGGCTCCAAGTCGCTAAAGAGCTGGGGGTTGAATCCCTGGAAGCTTTCGGTGATTCTCTGCTTATCGTCAATCAAGTCAGGGGAATATATGAAGTCCAGAATCCAGACCTCATCCCCTATCACCAAGCAACGGTCGAGATAGCCACGATATTTAAAGTGTTCTTCTTAGAGCATGTACCTCGATCTCAGAATCTGGAAGCTGATGCCCTAGCCAGTCTAGCTGCGGATTTTGCCACTCCTATAAGAAGGCAGAATTCGGTAATCCTTCTTAACAGAGATTTATTCTGTGTGAAGAACAACTTTCACATAGAACACAGCTACGCTGTGAACACAGATCCCCTAGAAGAGACTGGAGAAGTCCCTTCATAGATTTTGTGGCATACAGAATCTTGCCGGAGGACCCCAAAGAAGCAGTATCCGTCAAATGACGATCATTACGCTTCTACTTCGATGCATCTTCACAATGCCTATATCGCCGGACCTACGACGAGCTACTATTGAGATATCTCCCTGACGACGAAGCACAGCAGATTATCCGGGAAGCTCACGACGGCGTGTGCGGAGCGCATCAACCCGGTCCTAAGCTACAGGATCGTGTCAGGGGAATGGGCTATTACTGGCCCACTATGATCGCAGACGCGATCAACTATGCAAGACAATACAGAGCCTGTCAGGTTCATGCAGACTTCATACATCAACCGTCTGAATATCTACATCCTATGGTTGTATCATGGCCTTTCGAAGCATGGGGTATGGATATCATTGGTCCTATTCACCCGTCTTCTTCCAGAGGTCACCGGTTCATACTGGCCATCACGGATTACTTCTCCAAATGGGCAGAGGCGATCCCTCTTGCTGAGGTAAAGGCGTCTAATGTGATCAGCTTCATCAAGCATCACGTCATTTATCGCTTTGGGATTCCCCGAAGGATAATCCATGATAATGGGCCTCAGTTCATCAGCCAAGCGTTTCATCGATTTTGCGATAAAAATCGGATACACAATATTGCCTCTACGGCATATTATCCAGCTGCTAATGGTTTGGCGGAAGCTTTCAACAAAACCATTATCAAACTCTTGAAGAAGTTCGTCTCTTCAAACAAGAGAGATTGGGATGAGAAGCTGGGCGAATGTCTCTGGGCATACCGCACAACGGTACGAACACCGACAGGTTGTACCCCATTTCACTGGTCTACGGGAGCGAAGCAGTTCTTCCTATTGAAATCCAGATCCCGTCACTCAGGATAGCCGTGACTAATGAGCTGACTCAAGAAAAGAATGACCTGTTAAGGCTTCTTGAGCTAGAAGGATTAGACGAGAAACACCTCCAAGCTCAACAACGCATCGCGCTCTACCAAGCACGCATTTCCAGAGCTTTCAATCATAAAGTAAAGGAAAGAGTGTTCAAAGTCGGCGAGCTAGTTTTAGCCGTAAGAAGGCCGATGATTCTTACTCACAGGAGTAAAGGCAAATTCTAGCCCAAGTGGGAAGGCCCTTATGTGATCGAGATAACGTTCTCAAACGGCGCCTACAGGTTAGCCCAGCCTAATGGAGACCTGTTAATGGCTCCTATCAACGGCAAATTCCTGAAAAGGTACTATGCTTAATCTCCTCTGCTCAAGTAGAATATAGCGAGAATCTCAATTCTGACAAAACTACTTCCAAAAATCAAAACTAGTTGGGTCATAATCTATCATGTCCATATAACCTCTGAATAGATATGCTCGACTAATTTGGAAATACAATACCTATCACGTCCATACTACCTCTGATAGTGTCTTGTCTACAAACTTTAGTCAAAGCATATTCTATCATGTCCGTATGACCTATGAATAGATATATCCTACCAAAGCATATTCTATCATGTCCGTATGACCCCTGAATAGATATGTCCTGCTAAAAGTTTATCGAGAGTCTATCACGTCCATACTACCTCTGATATCACTCTCGCCCAAACCTGTCATTTACATTCCGAAATGATGGGTCCACAAAAGTTAGAAAATAGTCGCTTTTATTTACTCCCAAAGAGAAAAGAGAGCAGAATTACATCTGGGAAGCAAAAAGAAGAAAGGGTACATCATTGTGGGGGAGCGATCAGATCACGAATCAGCTGTACCAGTGCAGCTATCCTCTAATTCCTGAAAACCAAGGCATCAGCACGGGCCCACTCCAGCCGTGCCTCGAGGTTACTCACGAAAGACAGCTCGGCCCTTGCCCGAAGAGAGCCAGCACGGGCAGCTTCTGCACGCTCCAAATCCCGTTGTGCTGTGCTCAGTCGACCAGTCGCTACATCTAGAACTGCCAACTACTAAGAAGCCCACTCCTCTGCCAGGGCGAGTTTTTTCTTCAGCTTGCGGGCCCTCGCTACGTTCCCTTCGTGCTCGGATTGGCACTTCATCTGAAGAGCAAGAGCCTCCTCCATGACAGCTTTTCTTTCATCCATCTCCAGCTTATGTGTTTTGATGGAGTTGTCTAGGCTTTCCAGCTGTTTAGTAAGCCGCGCAGTCATGAGGTCGTATCTGGCCTGGACCTCAGCATAAAATCTACCCCGAGTCAGCTGCAAGTATTCGTTAATAGGTTGCTCCAAACCATTAACCATCGCCTCCAGGGCGTCAGCTACCCCAGAATCGTCGAACTCCCTGACAGCCCCGATCGAAAACTGAGAAGCCTTCTTCAGACGCTCGAAGTCTAGATTCTTCGCCAACACCATTGATATCAGTATTTTCAAACTGGTGTAAAAGAGGCTGGTATGTTGCTCGGTCAGCGCAACTAGATCCGATTGAACGCCAGGAGTGGCCGCGATATTTGCAAGTCCCCCTCCAGGGATAATTACAGACGAGGTGGCCACAGCCGCCGCCCCGACGGGTGGTGCGACCGAAGGAGGTGCGACAACGGCGGTCGAAGTCATCGGCATACTCACGAGAGACGAGGTCACGATAATGGGTTCGTCCTCCTCTTGAGATGATGAAACCACTCCGGGCGAGCTGGCCCCCGAAGATATTTCCTCCTCGAAGTCGGGCGCCTCCATATCATCGCCAGGAGACGGAGCAGAGCCAGAAGGCGCTTCAACGCTATACTCTCCGTGGACGCCGTCCCCTGAAAAGAGGACAAGAAAGTTGATATCAATATGATGGTAATCTTTCTAAAAGGAGACATAAAGATGACATTTACCCGTAGCCAACGGTATATATGTCGCATCTGCAGCCGATGTAGCTAAATCACGTCTTAATGACGCAATGCAAACTGTCATACCTGGAGAAGGGGGTGGGCCAACCGACATCGCCAGGTGCTCTACCAAGCCTTCACCAAGACGCAGTCGAGGTTCATCAACTGGAATCTCGCTAGGCATGCTCACGGACACGGCAGGAGTTTCATCCGTTGCTGGTCTAGGAAAAGATTCTCTCATTTGCCTCGGCCACGCAGGTGATTTCGTTCCACTACCGGAGGCAGTGGCAGCAACGGCAGACTCAAGCAGGGGTTCTCCTGCGCCGCCAGCCGGAACTGTAGAAGGTCCCTCTCTAAAAGGCGAGGAACCTCCAACCAAAGAATCATCCCCAACAGGGGAGACAGCAGGATCCTCTCTAGGAGCCTCAATACCAAGGACGCGGAGAGGACGAGCAACCGTCTCCTTCCTCCTCTTACGAAGAGAAGCCTCCTTGGGAGCGGAAGCCCTTCGCTTCCCAGGGACTACCAAAGCCCCCACGGGCGGAGGCACTTCACACCTCGGCACCGACACCAGAGGCTCATCCGGAGTGTCGAACTCCTCACCCTCGTCAGAAGAAACCGAGGGGACTTCGACTCTTCCCCCAGGCTTGGGAGAAGGCACCCTAAAGCTTCCACGCATGTCAAAATCGCGATGGAAGGTGTTGATCGCCACATAGAACTGGGCATACGAATGGAGGATGCGTAGCTCCGTGGAGGTTGTAACGAGCGGCACGATAAAGATGGCTCCCGTGCAACCCATGATAAAATACCGCCATCCTCTGGCTCCATCAATGAGTCCGCCCCTGGACCTGAAGCTGGTAACGGCATTGCCCACGTGCAACTGATCATACCCAAATTGCTTGGCGAACCGACTGGGCAAGTAGGGCTCGAAAAAGCAATGATCTTCGCTTTTGTACAGCAAATGGAAGGGTCTGATGCAGACCAACCAATTAAAAGCTTCCAGAGAAAGATTGGTCTTATCTTCACCTAAATCCTTAAGCCAAATCCCCGATTGATTGCGATGCACGGAGGGGACGATGCATAGGAGCTTCCAGCCGTGGCTGAGGTTCAACACCAGCCGACAGTCTAAAACTGTGTTCACGTTCCAGGGAGAGTCCTTGTAGTTTAGCAAGAAACTACCCCCCGAACTACTCCCAGAGCCGGGAGACATCACCCGGGGGTTGTGGAGAATTAACCATCCCATCAAGTATAGGTATGGTAATTCTACCCTGGAAAAGCTATCACGCCGAGCTTCATCGACGAGCAGCCCATCAGTCATGGCCCTCAGGCTAGCCTATATATGGCACACCATGGCAGGAAGCAAGCCCAGTCTTGCCCCGAACACCAGACGCACGGCAGGCCACAGGATGTTCCGGTGAATGCGGTCCGCGGACGCGATGCCGGGTACCACTACTCGACGCAGCCATATGGAGAGGAAACCATCCAGCCGGGCTTCCTTAGACAGAGGCCTACGGTAGCGCCTCAAGTAACTGTAGGCCTTAGTGCCTTCATGATGCTTTCCTACCCCGTTATTGAGAATCTGATCTGGAGCCTTAGCATCCTCCATAAGATCCTCGACGACCTGGGCACTGAGCACGCCCAAACAATTCACGGGCTCATTCTTGCCCCTCGAGACTTTCTCTAACTTGGCGGCCCTGGCCCGGTGGAAGAAGAGGTAGGACATCCACTTAGTGGTGTGAGCCAAATCAGAAGGCTCTTCATAAAAAGCGGTGCACGCGAAGTAGTGGCATATCAGCTCCTGATACACCTCCACAACCCGAGGGTCCGAGTCATCCAACTCCCGATTGGTGGGAACATACTCTTCATATGGGGTATCCCCCATCGGCAGCCTCGAGATCACTGCCATCTCATGGAGGGCCAACCCCAACTCCCCCAGTGGAGTGGTGAAGGTCCCGGTGAGCGAAATGTATTGCTCCATCAGTGCCAGAAACAGATTAGGGTTGGGAGGCAACCCAACACTCGTCGCACTCACGGTAGCATACAGCCCAATGCCCTCGAGCTCTCTCCGAAAATGCTTCAAGGCCCAGTCAACTAGGCAAGCCCATCGGAGGTTTTGTGGGGTGATCCACCCATTGCACCGAGGATTCTCCTTGGGGTATACCCCCCCTCGCCCCATGAAGTCGTTACAGAAAGTCGACAATTGGACCGGCTGGATCACTGAACTGTCTTCACTCGGGACGCTGCCCGGGCACAGTCCCCTGAACACCGTCACAACGCCGGAAGGACGGCTGACAAACGACCCCTGGTCAGCTCCTTTCAGATGAAAGATCTTCCCCGGCTTGCCGTAAAGATCGGGAGTCAGCGTCCATGACATCCTCCTGGAATGTGCCGCATGGAAGAAAGCCGAGATGGGATAATCTCTCGGCATCGTTGGCAGATACAAGACCACACTCTCGGCGGGGAAAACCCAAGGTTCTCTCTTGGGCTTCGTTTGGGACTGTTTGTCAATCATGTCCCCAAAGAGAAAAGCCGGCTTGATGTACTGGTCCCCGTCTATGTACGTCAGGGGCTCTCCGTTAATCATGTTCAGCAAAGTCCGCTCACCCTGAGCCGATAACAAGATCTCCCTTCCCTCAGGATACTGGGGTCCGAAGATAGAAAATGTCACATGGGACAATCCTCCAAATAGTTTGAGTGCAGCATCCCGGCAGCGGAACCTATCACCTCGGCCAGTGGAGACTCATACAAGTTAACTGCGAAAGTGCAAGGAAAACACATCATTACGAATCTTGCAACATAAAGATCAAGAAACGACAGTCTGTGCTTTACGCCAGACTGCCAAAATTCTAGTTATTACGCCGGAGGTCCCATCCACAAGCGTAAAACTAAAATTTTATGGTATACACCAAGTTTTCAGCAGTCAGAGCTTTTACGCTCAGAACTGCGAAAATATGGAGTTTTTACGCTGGTACATTAGAAATGTGGGCATAAAAAGATGAAAACGTCTCCGTGCGTCATCTTCCTCAAAGAGGCTATCAGCACAGAAGACGACCTAGCGCGGTCACGTTCAACGTGTGCGAAGGATTTTTCGTCATTCTTTGTCATCCCAAAGGCTCTACCTCTAAGCCCGGGTGCGCTGCTCGTCGGCGGGATGCTTCGCTCAGAAGAAAGTTCATCTTGCCCGACCGAAGACTCCCTCGCTGGGGCAGAAGAACGAGAAGAAGAACCTATACCCTTTCCCTTGGTGGAGGGGATTTGTTTCGGCCCCATTTCTGAAAACTCGGAGTGCTCGGAGAAAGAACGAGGGGAAAAAACTCAAGCAGTCGAAGGCTCTCTTTCGCAGAAGACGGATAAAAAGTTTTTCTCTCAAAAGCTTGGGATATATATAGAGTTCGGGTCGACTCCTCGAATCCTCGGACGGACTCCTCGAAACCCGAACCAAATCTCCTAATTAATATTTGGTTATGATTGGGTCCTACGTCAGCCTATTATTCAGAGAAGGCGGACAGTCAGCGAATTCGAAAAGTTTTTTTTTGCGCAAAGCAGTTCAGCGGTTCCTACGCTAAAGAGCTTTCTACGCTCGACAGTAGTAGATCTACGGTTTTACGCTCGCAAGCTATAAGTCTATGGTTTTACGCTCGGATGCCTTTGTGCTCGGTAGCTTTTATGCTCGAGAGGCTACAAACCTACGACTTTACGCTCAGCAGATACCAAATCGATGATCTCACGCTCGGTGGCGCTCAGTTTACGCTCAGAAGCAACAGATCCGCAACTTCACGCTCGGAGAAATTTTTGTTTCAGAAGCTGTAAATCTATAGTTCTACGCTAAGGAGCTTTCTACGCTCGACAGCTACAAATCTACGGCTTTACGTTCGACGGCTACAAGTCGGGTTTTACGCCCAGATGCCTTTGTGCTCAGTAACTTTTATGCTCGAGAGGCTACAAACCTACGACTTCACGCTCAGGAACCACAAGTCTATGATTTCACGCTCGATGGTGTTTAGTTTATGCTCAGAGGCTGCCAACTAATGATTTCACGCTCCACGACTTCTCGCACATCTGAAAGATACGCCGGCCAGATTTCGCATATCCGAACAGTCCTCAAGGTGGTCGATTACGAGAGTTCACACAGAAGATACTCCTTCTTGACCTCAAAATATCCCAAGTACCCGAAGCATACAGAGTTCAAAACATTGAGAAATTACTCTCCTCGGGTCAATTGGAGGTTCATCCAGACTCCAGTCTAAAATATTTTATCTGTCAAAGATGGCAACTCAGTTTGACAGCCATTTCTCGACCCTGTTCCAAGGGATTTTCGAGAAAACATTCTTGAAGATGAAGTCTGAACAAAGGAATTCTGTTCATCAGAAGCAACAGTTCAGAATTCTACGCGGTTCCTCAGTCCTAGCAACAGGACAGTTCTAAATGTTCAAGATGCTCAACAGCGTTCTATGGACTATTCGCTATGCGTAAAGGACAAGGCCTAATACTCTTTCTATCAGAGTCGGCGTAAAGAATCAGACGTGTCGAAGCTACACATATCCAGACTTCACAGCAACGTAGGGCAAAAATGATCATATGCAGAGAAGAAAGACGATTTTATTAAAATCAAAATCATGATTACATATGAGGGAAATCCTGTCTACAAAGGGTTTTTTCTTCATTTTCATGATTACATCTGAGGGAAACCCCGTCTACAAAGGGCTTCCTCATCATCGTCTGAAGATCGCACCGAGAATCTGTTCTACCGGGTTCTCGCATCGGTGCAGGTCTTCCTCTTCTTCGAATATGGTTCATCAACTTCCACAGTCATGAACAAGAAGATGGTTGCTGGCGGGAGGATACAGCATGGGCCTACCTAAAGTTCTTCAGGGCCCATCCTCCACACGCCATGATCGATCCAGTTGAGGCTTCTTTAAGACCCAACTCGACCAAGGACAGCAGTTACAGTTTGTCTGCTCTTGTCCGCAGAGGTCTCAGGGAGAAGACACCACTTGCAAGCTGTGTGGTCCAATGCGACCCTTTCCTTCTCCCGGAAGAACTGCCATATAAAGTTGCTGATTATCCTGAGCAAGGGAGGCTAAGATATCCTTCCATGATCCATCGTTGCAGTGGACATTTTCTCGAAGACGCCGTCTTTTTTGGCTCCTTACATGTTGGAAGAACATGGTCTTCTTCTTTCTCAGGTCGACCCGACGGACTCCGGCGATCATCCTTGTGTGGCGAAAGGGATGCGGGAAGAACAGGTTAACTCCCCAGCTTTTTATAGGCGAGAGAGGTCACACCGGTCCCCAATAAATCTGCCATAAAGTCAGCATCGACCGTTTCAACGCTACATTCAGAAATGTTTCGAGTTACGAAGAGCGGTTCATGCTTCATTCAAAGCATTTCAAATTCCAAGGAATTTGAAAGCTTTGAAGGGGGTCTTGTAGAAGCATGAAAAATACGCTGGATAGCTCTACGCAACATGATGAGGCAGGGCAGCGTAAGCAGGGGACCCCAGAGCCATCAAGCATGCAATAGAGCTTTTTCCGCTAAACACAGCGTAAAATATGAAAGGACCATCCGCGTAAGTGCAGTATGTCCAGACCGCTTCAGCATAGACAGGGTGCTTCATCGCCTCCATGGCGTAAAACTCATCCGCTTTCAAAGCAGCGTTAAAGCGTACGAGGAACGCTTCGTCTTTCCCGAAATGAACCTGTCAGACCCTGCAATGAACCTGACCCCTGACTCCTGACAAAAAGTACTGCATGGCTACCCAGACAAAGGCTGGAAATGATGGCAGACCACTCGCGACGCGCCCCACAGTATGATGGCGGATCTCTGCATTTAATACAGAGGATTTGATTAAATATCACCGAACCGTCGTTTACTGACATCCCCTCAGCGGAGACTGCTCTTTCGCATACAAGGGGATACGCTGTCTTGTTTTACACAGGCAGACATGAGCTGTTTATGCTCCGCAGCAGACAAACCGCCTGCCATGTCAAAAGCTGCACCTCGTACGGGGCTCGAGGCACGTCTCTACGTCTAATTGCACAGAGCGGTGACAGTTTCTCTCGAGGCACGTTTCTGCGACGGATGCACAGAAGGGCTGCAGACCTTCAAAACACACCTTCGCATTTATTGCACAGGATGGTGGCAAATCTCGACATTTAATGAAGGGATTTGATTATATCTTCAAAAGCCATAATTCTGGCTAAAACGTCCACATCATCACTCTGGCACATTTTACAGCGGCTTCTACGTCCATTCAGGATCTGTGCTCGCTTGGCTTCTACGTCCATTCAGGATCTGTGCTCACTCGACTTCTACGCCTACTCGGCTTTTATGCCTACTTGGCTTCTACGCCTATTTTGGCTTCTATGCCTACTTGGCTTCTATGCCATGGTGACAGACATTGGCTTCTATGCCCACCTCTTCTACACAAGGGATACCTACCTACGTGGCTTCTACGCCGTGATCTTCATAGCGATTATACGCATTTTGTCCCTTAGTTGGACCCGCGTCACACGCTCATTCAAAGGATCATCTATACGCAGGCATTGGTTATTTTAACCGTTGTGTAAAAGGGTACTGTACTTTCCACTCCTCAGTTTCTATACCGATGGAGTGGTCACTGTCACTAAAACTCTATAAATAAAGGCCTCTATCAACAGAGGAAAAGGTCAAAAAATTGGTCAAGGAAACCAATATCAGATCCACGGTCGAAACTTTGAAAGAAGGATCGAACAAGATCGAACTTCCAAGAAAGATCGAACCAGAGGTCGAGAGAGAGAGAGAGAGAGAGAGAGAGAGAGAAGAATCCGGAGCTCAGGCAAAGAGTAGGGATCGACGACTTTGGCATCGTGTATCCACCCTCTTCTGCAACCTTCGAAGCTGCTTCCTGTCTTCTACGACACTTCTTCATCATCGTATGGTCCAAGGGCTAAAGTGATTGACTGCAGATCAGACACCTATAGCAATATTTACCCAGATTAAATAAATTATACTCCCACATCCTCGTATAGGATCAAATTGTACAAGTTTGTTTGTAAACCAAAGAAGGCGGGTTTCGTGTAAACCTCGTATTATATACATCTTCATTCTTTCGTTTAATACCACAAACAGGCGTGTTATGTACTAAAGAGGAAAATCCAGGAGTTGATCGATGCTAAGGCCATCACTCTGCACAACAACGAGAAGACGGTCACAGCCAACATGATCTCTCTTCAATTTGGTAATCTGCCTCCTCAAGCAGTTCCGGATGGTGTTGTACCTATTTCCTGGACAATGATGAACATCGTTAATCTCCCTCCAGCCAGAGGTCAAAATTATGACCTAGTACCCATGACTACCCAGCGCGGCGAGATTATGTGGGTTCATCCAGATCTGGTGTTAGAAATCGAGGAAGAGACTCAAGCTACTAAGGCTAAGTCCAGAAAGAACTCGAAGCATAAACCATATCATATGGTTGCGGTATCCTCGACATCAGAAGAAGAGGTTTTGGCTACTGGAACCCGTTCAGGGAAAGCCTACCTCAAAGACTATGGAGGAAGTCAGGAAGATGCATCAGCAGACACTTCAGCTGCCAAGCCTTCAGAACCTGAGCCCGTCGTACCAGAGGCAGGTCCTTCTAGACCGACTTCGATGGACAAAGGCAAGCAAAAAGAAGTGCGCTTTGACAAACCTTTAAAGAACATTTAAAATAAAGGTTTCGAGAAGCCATATAACTTCAACATTCTGGCCCAATTGGCTAATACACCAGCCAGATTATCCATATTTGAACTACTCAGGCTCTCCAAAGACACTCGTCAGGCCCTGAGTGAAGCATTAATGCAGGCGGATGTATACTTGACCCAGCTCAAATCCCCTGATGAAGAACCTGTGGCATGTCCTCAATGCCATAGCGTGATGGAGGTGATCCCGAATATCACTTTCATCCAAGATGACAAGCTGTTGAAACACAACAAGCATGACAGACCCCTCTATTACACCGGATATGTCGGTTCCATGGAGGTTGACCGGATTCATATAGATCCGGGATCGTCGATCAGCATCATTCCTCATAGTCTGCTTAGACCGCTGAAGATTCCTACCAGCGAATTGGCTTACACCACTACTACAATCGTGGGCTTCAACGCCAGGAAAAGTAAGCCGTTGGGGAAAATTCGTCTGAGGATCCAGATTGGTGACCTCAGATCAGTAGCTACATGCTATGTCATTGATTCAGAGGTATCCTACAACATCCTGCTGGGCAGACCGTAGATCCACGACCATAATATCGTTCCTTCGATTCTACATCAATGCTTCAAATATGTAGATGCCCAAGGAATAGTACAAACGGAGTTCGCTGATCTTAACCCGTTCAAAGGAGTATAATCCTACTACGCCGATGCCATATTGTACACCCAAGGCTACATGGAAGAGGTGTCAGGCAAAACAGAGGTGGAATCCCCCCAAGAGCCAGAAGAACTCTCTTCCAAGCAACCTCTGTCAATCAAGGTGAAAGGGCGAACTACACGTCCAAAAGTCAGGGAACCCCTGGCTATCAACCTGAACAAAACCAGGTCAGGAGAAGGAGGTGATCCTCTAGTGATCACTTTAAACCAGAAGCCTCCACCTTTGGTCATCAACCTTCGGCGCAACAAGCAGTCGACTAATGTAAATATAACCAAGAACGTGGTTTCTGACGATAATAAAAATATAAACTCAAGAACCATCCGCGTAATGCAGTATGTCCAGGCTGCTTCAGTGTAAATAGGGTGCTTCATCGCCTTTATGGCATAAAAACTCATCTACTTTCAATGCAGCATTGAAGTGTATGAGGAACACTTCGTATTCTTTGAAATAAACCTGTCAGATCATGCAATGAACCTAACGTCTGGACTCTTGACAAGAGTACTGCACGACTACCCAGACGACGGCTATAATGATGGCACGACACTATAACCCAGGCTGTCATTTACCACCATTTCCTTTGTGTAAACCGCTTTTTCGCGTACAAAGGAATACGCTGCCTAGTTTTATACAGGCAGATGTGAGCTGTTTACGCTCCGCAGAAGACAAACAACCTGCCACGTCAAAAGCTGCTCTTCGTATAGAGCTCGAGGCACGTCTCTGCATTTAATGAGCAGGGCGGTGACAGGTTCTCGAGGCACGTCTCTGCATTTAAAGCGCCAAATACTGACAGATGCTCGAGGCACGTCTCTGCATTTGAGGCACAGAAGGGTGGCAGACCTTCAAAACACGCCTCTGTATTTAATGCGCAGGATGATGGCGGATCTCCGCATTTAATGCAGGAGATTTGATTAAATGTCGCCGAACCATCGTTTAGTGACATCCCCTTTGATCCTCGTAATTTGAAACGCTTTGAATGAAGCATGAGATGTTCCTCGTAATTTGAAACGCTTCTGAATGGAGCCTAAAACTTTCAAGGCTGATACGTTCTTTCAAGGCTATCTTTATGGCAGAGTTATTGGGGATCGGTGTGATCTCTTTCGCCTATAAAAGGCTGAGGAGTTAACCTGTTCTTCCCATATTTCCTTCACCACACAGAGATGATCGCCGGAGTTCGTCGGGTCGACCTGAGAAAGAAGAAGACCATGTTCTTCCAGCATGTAAGGAGCCAAAAAAGACGGCGTATTCGAGCAAATGTCCTCTGCAAAGATGGATCATGGAAGGATATCATAGCCTCCTTTGCTCGGGATAATCAGCAACTTTGTATGGCGGTTCTTCGGGAGAGAGGAAGGGTCGTATTTGACCACATTTTCGACCTTTGGTTCGATCTTTTTTTGAAGTTCGACCCTTTTACTCTATTTTTCTCGACCCTCGACCTCTGTTGATAGAGGTCTCTATTTATAGAGTTTTAGTGACAGTGACCACTCAGTCGGTGTAGAAACTGAGTAGTGGAAAGTACAGTACCCTTTTACACGATGGTTAAAACAACTGTTGACCGCGTATAGATGACCTTTTGAATGAGCGTGTGACGCGTGTCAATTAAGAGACAACGCGTATAACTGCTGCAAAGATTACGGCGTAGAAGCCACGTAGGTAGGTATCCCTCGCGTAGAAGAGGTTGGCGTAGAAGCCAATAGCTGTCACCCTGGCGTAGAAGCCAAAGAGTTATCAAACCGGCATAGAAGCCGAATAGGCGTAGAAGCCGAGCAGGCATAGAAGCCGAATGGGCGTAGAAGCCGAGCAGGCATAGAAGCCGAATGGGCGTAGAAGCCGAGCAGGCATAGAAGCCGAGTGGGCACAGAAGCAGAGCAGGCAAAGAAGCCGAGCATGCATAGAAGCCAATGGACGTAGAAGCCGCTGTGTGACGTGCCAGAGTGATGATGTGGACGTCTTAGCCGAAATTACGGCTCTTGCAGATATAATCAAATCTCTTGCATGCGGTGCCTTCTCCCGTTACCTCCGTGGACGAGAGTAGATAGACTAGCTCTGTCCAGGATTGGGTTGGGTGAAATACCTCAACTCAATCTGTGATGACGTTGGATGCAAGAAAGCAGATTTAGCCTACTTTTCTGTTGGAGGATGGGTCTATACCCAGTTTTGTATCCTCCCGCCGTTGACCAATATGTCAGTCAGTTTGCGGTAACCGACTGACTGCTGGAGAAGATGGATAAAGAATTGCCGCCCATGCGAGAACCTGGCAGAACAGATTCTGGGTGCGATCTTCAGACGACGATGAGGAAGTCCTTTGTAGACAGGATTTCCCTCATATGTAATCATGAAAATGAAGAAAACCCTTGTAGACTGGATTTCCCTCATATGTAATTATGATTTTAATCTTTAATAAAGTCGTCTTTCTTCTCTGCATATGATCATCTTGTCATACTTTTTTTTTGCTGTGAAGTATGATATGTGTAGCTTCGACACGTCTGATTCTTTACGCCGACTCTGTTTAGAAAGAGTGATAGGTCCTGTCTTGTCTTTTATGCATAGCTAGGGATGCGCAGAAAGCCGCTTAGCATTCGAGTGTTCGAACTGTCCTGCTATTTTAGGAGTGAGGAACCACGTAGAATTCTGAACTGTTACTTCTGATAAACAAAATTCTTTGTTCAGACATCATCTTCAAGAATAATTTCTCAAAAATCCCTTGAAACAGGGCGAGAAATGGCTGTCAAACCGAGTCGCCATCTTGAATTGTAGATAAAATATTTAGACTAGAGTCTGGATGAACTTCCAATCGACCCACGGAGAAGAGTATTTTTCGATGTTGAACTCTGTATGCTTTGGGTACTTGGGATATTTTGAGGTCAAGAAGGAGTATCTTCTTGTGTGAACTCCTGTAATTGACCGCCTTGAGGATCGTTCAGATGTACGCGTACTCTGGCCGGCGTATCTTTCAGATGTGCGGAAAGTCATAGAGCGTAAAATCATAAGTTTGCAGCCTCTGAGCGTAAACTAAATGCCACCGAGCATGAAATCATAGACTTGTAGTTCCTGAGCGTGAAGTCGTAGGTTTGTAGCCTCTCGAGCATAAAAGCTACCGAGCACAAAGGCATCCGGGCGTAAAACCATAGACTTGTAGCCTGTGAATGTAAAACCGTAGATTTGTAGTTGTCGAGCGTAGAAAGCTCCTTGGCGCAGAACTGTAGATTTGTAGCCTGTGAAAAGGAAATCTTTCGAGCGTGGAGTTGTGGATCTGTTGCCTCTGAGCGTAAACTAAACGCCATCGAGCGTGAGATCATAGATTTGTAGCTGCTGAGCGTGAAGTCGTAGGTTTGTAGCCTCTCGAGGGTAAAAGCTACCGAGCACAAAGGCATCCGGGCGTAAAACCATAGACTTATAGTCTCTCAGCGTAAAACCGTAGATCTGTAGCTGTTGAGCGTAGAAAGCTCCTTGGCGTGGAAACTGTAGATTCATAGCCTCTGAAAAGGAAATCTTCCGAGCGTGAAGTTGTGGATCTGTTGCCTCTTAGCGTAAAAGCCACCGAGCGTGAAATCATAGATTTATAGCTTCTGAGCGTGAAGTCGTAGGTTTGAGCCTCTCGAGCATAAAAGCTACCGAGCACAAAGGCATCCGGGCATAAAACCATAGACTTATAGTCTCTCAGCGTAAAACCGTAGATCTGTAGCTGTCGAGCGTAGAAAGCTCCTTGGCGTAGAACCACGAATCTGCTATGCACGAAAAACTTTTCGAATTTGCCGACTGTCCGTCTTCTCTGAGTAATAGGCTGACGTAGTTCCCAATCATAACCGAATATTAATTAGGAGATTTGGTCCGGGATCCGAGGAGTCCATCCGAACTCTATATATACCCCAAGTTTATGAGAGAAAAACTTTTCATCCGTCTTCTTCAAAAGAAAGCCTTCGACTGTTCGAGTTCTTCTTCATTTCCTCTCCGAGCATTCAGAGTTTTTTTAGAAATGGCGCCGAAACCGGACTCCTCCTCCTCTAAGGGAAAGAAGGTCGACTCTTCTTCTCGTTCTTTTGGCCAAGCGAGAGCGGCTTTGGTCGGGCAAGGCAAACTTTATTCTGAGCAGAGCACCCTGCCGACGAGTAGTGCACCCGGCATGAAAGGTAGAGCTTTTAGGACAAAAAAGAGACCGACGAAAAATCCTTCTTACATGTTGAACGTGACCGCGCTAGGTCGTCTTCTATGCTGATAGCCTCTTTGAGGAAGATGATGCACGGAGGAATTTCATCTTTTACGCCCACATTTCTAATGTGCCAGCATAAAAACTCTAGATTTTCGCAGTTTGAGCGTAAAAGCTTTGACTGCCGAAAATTTGGTGTATACTATAAAATTTGAGCTCTACGCTTGTGGATGAAAATTCCGGCGTAACAACTCAAATTTTGGCTGTCTAGCGTAAATCACAGACTGTATACTGCCAACTTTGAATTTTACGCTTTTGGATGAAAATTTTGGCATAAATGATCAAGTTTGTACAGTCTTGGCGTAAAGCACAGACTGTTGCCTTTTGGCATATGCTGCAAGAGTATTATGTCTAGTATAGGAACTGATATGTTTTTCTTGCACTCTTGCAGTTAACTTGCATGAGTCTCCACTGGCCGAGGTGATGGGTTCTGCTGTCGGGATGCTGCATTCCAACTACCTGGAGGATCTGTCCCACGTGACATTTCCCATCTCCGGACCCCAGTATCCTGAAGGAAGGGGTTTCCTGATATCGGCTCAAAGTGAGCTAACGCTGTTGAGCATGATTAATGGAGAGCCCCTGGCGACCGTAGACGGGGAGCAATATATAAAGCCGACTTTTCTCTTCGGGGACATGATTGACAAGCAGTCCTAGACGAAGCCCAAGAAAGAACTCTGGGTTTTCTCTGCCGGTAGCTTGGTCTTGTATCTGCCCAAGATGCTGAGGGACTATCCCATCTCGGCATTCTTCCATGCTACACATCCCAGGAGGATGTCATGGGTGCTGACTCCCAATCTTCACGGCCGACCGGGGATTATATTTTACCAGAAAGGATCTGGTCAAGGGTCGTTTGTCAGCCGTCCTTCCGGCTCTGTGGTACCGTTCAGGGGATTGTTCCCGAACAGTGTCCCGAGTGAAGACAGTTCAGTACTCCAGCCGGTGCAACTACCGACTTTCTGTAATGACTTCATGGGTCATGGAGGGGTATACCCCAAGGTGAATCCTCGGTGCAATGTGTAGATCACCCCAACAAATCTTCGATGGGCTCGCTTAGTCGACTGGGCCCTGAAGCACTTTCAAAACGAGCTGGAGAGCATCGGTCTGTATGCCGCCGTGAATGCCACCAGTGTTGGGTTGCCTCTCAACCCCAACCTGTTTCTGGCCTTGATGGAGCGATATATCTCGCTCACCGGGACTTTCGCCACTCCACTGGAGGAATTGGGATTGGCCCTCCACGAGATGGCAGAGATCTCGAGACTGCCGATGGGGGATACTCCTTATGAGGAGTATGTTCCCACCAACCGGGAGCTGGAGGATTCAAACCCTCGGGTAGTGGCAGTTTACCAGGAATTGATCTGTCACTACCTGGCGTGCACCGCCTTTTATGGTGAGCCTTCTGATTTGGCTCATACCAACAGATGGACGTCCTACCTCTTCTTTCACCGGGCCAGGACTGCTCAGCCGGAGAAAGTCTTAGAAGGCAAGGATCAGCCTGTGAATTGTCTGAGCGCGCTTACTACTCAGGAAATCGACGATCTCATGGAAGATGCCAGGGCTCCAGATCAGATCCTCGACGAAGGGGTAGGAAGATATCTTGCAGGCACTAAGGCCTACAGTTATCTGAGGCATTGCCACAGGCCTCTGTCCAAGGAAGCTCAACTGGCTGGCTTCCTCTCTATATGGCTGCACCGACTGGTGGTACCCGGCATCGCATCTACGGATCGCATTCACAGCAATACCTTGTGGCCTGCAGTGCGTCTGGTGTTCAGGGCGAGACTGGGCTTGCTACCTGCCATGGTGTGCCGCATACAAGCTGGCCTGAGGGCCATGACTGAGGGGCTGCTAGCCGATGAAACTCGGCATGATAGCTTTCCCAGGGTTGAATTACCATACCTGTATCTGATGGGATGGTTAATTCTCCATAACCCCAGGGTGATGTCTCCCGGATCGGGCAGTAGTGCGGGGGGTAGTTTCTTGTTGAACTACAAGAAATCCTCCTGGAATGTGCTCACAGTTTTAGACTGTCGGCGGGCGTTGAATTTCGGCCACAGCTGGAAGGTCTTCTGCATTGTCCCCTCCGTACATCGCAATCAATCGGGGGTTAGGCTTGAGGATTCAGGTAGAAAGAAGACCACTCTTTCTCCTGAAGCCTTTAATTGGTTGGTCTGCATTAGACCTTCCCACTTGCTGTACAGAAGTGAAGACCAGTGCTTCATTGAACCCTACCTACCTAGTCAAATTGCCAGGTAGTTTGGGTATGATCAGTTGCACGTGGGCAACGCCGTCACCAGCTTCAGGTCCAGAGGTGGACTCATTGATGGAGCGAGGGGATTGCGATATTTTATCATGGGCTGCACTGGGCAATTTTTACTGTGCCCGTTGTTTGTGGTATTAAACGAAAGAATAAAGATGTGTATAATACGAGGTTTGCACGAAACCCGCCTTCTTTTGTTTACAAACAAACTTGTACAATTTAATCCTATACGAGGATGTGGGAGTAAAATTTATTTAATCTGGGTAAATATTGCTATAGGTGTCTGATCTGCAGTCAATCACTTTAGCCCTTGGACCACACGATGTTGAAGAAGTGCCGTGGAAGACAGGTAGCAGCTTCGAAGGTTGCAGAAGAGGGTGGATGCACGATGCCAAAGTCGTCGATCCCTACTCTTTGTCTGAGCTCCGGATGCTCCTCTCTCTCTCTCTCTCTTGACCTCTGGTTCGATCCTTCTTGAAAGTTCGACCTTGTTCGATTTTTAGAGTCTCGACCCGTGGATTTGATATTGGTTTCCTTGAGCAATTTTCTCCTCGTTCGATCCTTCTTTCAAAGTTTCGACCTCTGTTCGCCATTGATAGGGGTCTCTATTTATAGAGTTTTGGTGACAGTGACCACTCCGTCGGTGTAGAAACCGAGGAGTGGAAAGTACAGCACCCTTTTATACGACAGTTTAAAATAACCAATGCCTGCGTATAGATAACCTTTTGAGTGAGCATGTGACGCGCGTCCAACTAAGGGGACAAAATGCGTATATCTGCTGCGAAGATCATGGCGTAGAAGCCACGTAGGTAGGTATCCCTCGTGTAGAAGAGGTTGGCGTAGAAGCCAAATGACTGTCACCATGGCGTAGAAGCCAAGTAGTTATCAAACCGGCATAGAAGCCGAAAATAGGCGTAGAAGCCGAGTGGTCGTAGAGGCCGAGTGGTCATAGAGGCCGAGTAGGCATAGAAACCGAATGAGCACAGAAGCTGAGAGGGCGTAAAAGCCGCTGCGTACCATGCCAGAGTGCTGATGTGGACGTCTTAGCCGGAATTACGGCTTTTGAAGATATAATCAAATCTCTTGCATTAAATGCAGAGATTTGCCACCATCCTGTGCATTAAATGCGGAGACGTGTTTTGAAGGTCTGCAGCCCTTCTGTGCATCCGTCGCTGAGACATGCCTCGAGAGAAACTGTCACCGTTCTGTGCAATTAGACGTAGAGAAGTGCCTCGAGCCCCGTACGAAGTGCAGCTTTTGACGTGGCAGGCGGTTTGTTTACTGTGGAGCGTAAACAGCTCATGTCTGCCTGTGTAAAATAAGGCAGCGTATCTCCTAGTATGTGACAGAGCGGTTTATGCTGAGGGGATGTCAGTAAACGACGGTTCGGTGATATTTAATCAAATCCTCTGCATTAAATACAGAGATCCGCCATCATACTGTGGGGCGCATCCCGAGTGGTCTGCCATCGTTTCCAGCCGTCGTCTGGGTAGCCGTGCAGCACTTTTTTTTTGTCAGGAGTCAGAGGTCAGGTTCATTGCAGGGTCTGACAGGTTCATTTCGGGGAAGACGAAGCGTTCCTCGTACGCTTTAACGCTGCTTTGAAAGCGGATAAGTTTTACGCCATGGAGGCAATGAAGAACCCTGTTTACGCTGAAGCGGCCTGGACGTACTGCACTTACGCAGATGGTCCTTTGAGCTTATACTTCACGCTGTATTTAGTGGAAAAAACTTTGTTTGTACGCTTGATGGCTCTGAAGGCCTCTGTTTACGCTGCTCTGCATCAATATGCTGCGTAGAGTTTCCCAGCGTATTTTTCATGCTTCTACAAGACCCCCTTCAAAGCTTTCGAATTCCTCGAAATTTGAAACGCTTTGAATGAAGCATGAACGACCCCTCGTAACTCGAAACGTTTCTGAATGGAGTGTTGAAACGGTCGATGCTGACTTTATGGCAGATTTATTGGGGACCGGTGTGACCTCTCTCGCCTATAAAAGGCTGAGGAGTTAACCTGTTCTTCCCACATTTCCATCACCACACAAGGATGATCGCTGGAGTCCGTCGGGTCGATCTGAGGAAGAAGAAGACCATGTTCTTCCAGCATGTAAGGAGCCAAAAAAGACGGCGTCTTCGAGCAAGTGTCCACTGCAACGATGGATCATGGAAGGATATCTTAGCCTCCCTTGCTCGGGATAATCAGCAACTTTATGTGGCAGTTCTTCCGGGAGAAGGGAAGGGTCGCTTTGGACCACACAGCTTGCATGTGGTGTCTTCTCCCGTTATACTCTCGGGGATGAGAGAGAAGACAAGCTGTAACAGCCGTCTTCCAGGACTGAGTTGAGTTTAAAACACCTCAACCCAATCTGCCATGGCGCACGGAGGATGGGATCTGTGTAATTTATGTGAGCCCCAACTCTGTATTCTCCCACCATTGATCATTGCCATGTCAGTCAGTTTGCTGGAACTGACTGACTGCTGGAGAAGATTGATGAAGAATTGAAGCCTAGCGAGAACCTGTCAGAACAGCTTCTGGGCGATCTTCAGACGACGATGGGGAGATCCTTTGTAGATGGGATTTTCCTCATATGTAATCATGAAAAATGAAGAAAAAACCATTATAGATTGGATTTCCCTCATATGTAATCATGATTTTAATCTTTAATAAAGTCGTTTTTCCTCTCTGCATATGATCGTTTTGCCATAAGTTGCGGTGAAGTCTGAATATTGTAGCTTCGACACGTCTGATTCTTTACGCCGACTCTGATAGAAAGAGTATTAGGCCCTGTCCTTTACGCATAGCGAATAGACCATAGAACGCTGTTGAGCGTCTTAAACATTTAGAACTGTCCTGTTGCTAGGACTGAGGGACCGCGTAGAGCTCTGAACTGTTGTTTTTACTTCTGATGAACATAATTTTTGTTCATACTTCGTCTTCAAGAATGATCTCTCGGAACTCCCTTGGAACAGGGTCGAGGATTTGGCTGCCAAACTGAGTTGCCACCTTGATAGATGAGATATTCAGACTAGAGTCTGGATGAACCTCCAATTTTGACCCGAGGAGAGTAATTTCTCAATGCTTGAACTATGTATGCTTCGGGTACTTGGGATATCTTGGGTTCAAGAACGAGTATCTTCCGTGTGAACTCTTTGTAATTGACCGCTTTGGGGACCATTCAGATGTACGCGTAATCTGGTCGGCGTATCTTTCAGATGTGCGGGAAGTCGTGGAGCATGAAATCATTAGTCTGTAGCCTCTGAGCATAAACTAAACACCATCGAGCGTGAAATCATAGACTTGTGGTTCCTGAGCGTGAAGTCGTAGGTTTGTAGCCTCTCGAGCATAAAAGCTACCGAGCACAAAGGCATCTGGGCGTAAAACCATAGACTTATAGCTGTCGAACGTAAAGTCGTAGATTCGTAGCTGTCGAGCGTAGAAAGCTCCTTAGCGTAGAACTGTAGATTTGTAGCTTCTGAAATGAAAATTTCTCCGAGCGTGAAGTTGCGGATCTTGTTGCTTCTGAGCGTAAACTGAGCGCCATCGAGCGTGAGATCATCGATTTGGTATCTGCTGAGCGTAAAGTCGTAGGTTTGTTGCCTCTCGAGCATAAAAGCTATCGAGCACAAAGGCATCCGGGCAAAAAACCATACACTTATAGCTTGCGAGCTTAAAACCGTAGATCTGTTGCTGTCGAGCGTAGAAAGCTCCTTTAGCGTAGGAACCGCTGAACTGCTTTGCGCGAAAAAACTTTTCGAATTCGCTGACTATCCGCCTTCTCTGAATAATAGGCTGACGTAGGACCCAATCATAACCCAATATTTAATTAGGAGATTTGGTTCGGGTTTCGAGGAGTCCGTCCGAGGATTTCGAGGAGTCGACCCGAACTCTATATATATCCCAAGCTTTTGAGAGAAAAACTTTTCATCCGTCTTCTGCGAAAGAGAGCTTCCGACTGTTCGAGATTCTTCCCTCGTTCTTTCTCCGAACACTCAGAGTCTTCAGAAATGGCGTCGAAACAAATCCCCTCCACCAAGGGAAAGGGTATAGGTTCTTCTTCTCGTTCTTCTGCCCCAGCGCGAGAGTCTTCGGTCGGGCAAGGTGAACTTTCTTCTGAGCGAAGCATCCCGCCGACGAGCAGCGCACCCGGCCTTAGAGGTAGAGCCTTTTGGATGACAAAGAATGATGAAAAATCCTTCGCACACGTTGCACGTGACCGCGCTAGGTCGTCTTCTGTGCTGATAGCCTCTTTGAGGAAGATGACGCACGGAGACGTTTTCTTCTTTTACGCCCACATTTCTAATGTGCCAGCGTAAAAACTCCATATTTTCGCAGTTTTGAGCGTAAAAGCTCTGACTGCCGAAAACTTGGTGTATACTATAAAATTTTAGTTTTACGTTTGTAGATGGGACCTCCGGCGTAATAACTAGAATTTTGGTAGTCTGGCGTAAAGCACGGACCGTATACCGCCAATTACGCTTTTGGATGTGACTTCCGGTGTAGAATGACCAAATTTGTTCAGTCTTGGCGTAGAGCACAGAATGTCGTTTCTTTGCAAGATTTGTAATGGCGTATTTTCCTTGTACTTTTGCAGTTAACTTGCATGAGTCTCCACTGGCCGAGGTGATGGGTTCCACTGCCGGGATGCTGCACTCAAACTATTTGGAGGATCTGTCCCACGTGACATTTCTTATCTCCGGGCCCCAGTATCCTGAAGAAGGGAGATCTTGATATCAGCTCAGGGCGAGCAGACGTTGCTGAACATGATTAACGGAGAGCCCCTGACGTACATAGACGGGGACCAGTACATCAAGCCAGCTTTTCTCTTTGGGGACATGATTGACAAACAGTCCCAGACAAAGCCCAAGAGAGAACCCTGGGTTTTCCCCGCCGAGAGTGTGGTCTTGTATCTGCCAACGATGCCGAGAGATTATCCCATCTCGGCTTTCTCCCATGCGACACATTCCAGGAGGATGTCGTGGACGCTGACTCCCGATCTTCACGGCAAGCCGGGAAAGATCTTTCATCTGAAAGGAGCTGACCAGGGGTCGTTTGTCAGCCGTCCCTCCGGCGTTGTGACGCTGTTCAGGGGACTGTGCCCGGGCAGCGTCCCGAGTGAAGACAGTTCAGTGATCCAGCCAGTCCAATTGCCGACTTTTTGCAATGACTTCATGGGGCGAGGGGGGTATACCCCAAGGAGAATCCTCGGTGCAATGGGTGGATCACCCCAACAAACCTCCGATGGGCTTGCCTAGTTGACTAGGCCTTGAAGCATTTTCGGAGAGAGCTGAGGGCATTGGACTGTATGCTGCTGTGAGTGCGACGAGTGTTGGGTTGCCTCCCAACCCTAACCTATTTCTGGCACTGATGGAGCGATACATTCCGCTCACTGGGACCTTCGCCACTCCACTGGGGAGTTGGGGTTGGCCCTCCATGAGATGGTAGTAATCTCGAGACTGCCGATAGGGGATACCCCATATGAAGAGTATGTTCCCACCAATCGGGAGTTGGAGGACTCGGATCCTCGGGTTGTGGAGGTGTATCAGGAGCTGATGTGCCACTACTTCGCGTGCACTACTTTTTATGAAGAGCCTTCTGATTTGGCTTACACCACTAAGTGGACGTCCTACCTCTTCTTCCACCGGGCCAGGGCCGCCAAGTCGGAGAAAGTCTCGGGGGGCAAGAATGAGCCCGTGAATTGTTTGGGTGTGCTTAGTGCCCAGGTCGTCGAGGATCTCATGGAGGATGATAGGGCTCCAGATCAGATTCTCAATGACGGGGTAGGGAAGTATCCCGAAGGCACTAAGGACTACAGTTACTTGAGGCGCTGCCGCAGGCCTCTGTCTAAGGAAGCCCGGCAGGCTGGCTTTCTCTCCATATGGCTGTGTCGAGTCATGGTGCCTGGCATCACGTCCGCGGACCGCATTCACCGGAATATCCCGTAGCCTGCCGTGCGTCTGGTGTTCGGGGCAAGACTGGGCTTGCTCCCTGCCATGGTGTGCCGTATTTAGGCTGGCTTGAGGGCCATGACTGATGGACTGCTCGTCGATGAAGCTCGGCGTAATAGCTTTCCCCGGGTGGAATTACCATACCTGTACTTGATGGGATGGTTCATTCTCCACAACCCCCGGGTGATGTCTCCCGGCCCTGGTAGTAGCTCGGGGGGTAGTTTCTTGCTAAACTATAAGGACTCTCCCTGGAACGTGAACACAGTTTTAGACTGTCGGCTAGCGCTGAGCCTCGGTCATTGCTGGAAGCTCCTCTGCACTGCCCCCTCTGTACATCACAATCAGTCTGGTATTAGGCTTGAAGATTTAGGTGGAGAGAAGACCAATTTTTCTCCGGAAGATTTTAATTGGTTGGTCTGCATCAGACCCTCCTATTTGCTGTACAGAAGCGGAGATAATTGCTTCTTCGAGCCCTACTTGCCCAGTCGGTTCGCCAGGCAGTTTGGGTACGATCAGCTGCACGTGGGCAATGCCGTCACCAGCTTCAGGTCCAAGGGCGAACTCATTGATGGAGCCAGAGGATGGCAGTATTTTATCATGGGTTGCACAGGGGCCATCTTTATCGTGCCGGTCGTCACACTCTCCACGGAGCTGCACATCCTCCATTCGTATGCTCAATTCTATGTGGCGATCAACACCTTCTATCGCGATTTTGACATGCGTGTAAGCTTTAGGGTGCCTTCTTCCAAGTCTGGGGGAAGAGTCGAAGTCCCCTCAGTTTCGTCTGACGAGGGTGAGGGGTCCGTCACTCCGGATGAGCCTCTGGTGTCGGTGCCGAGGTGTGAAGTGCCTCCGCCTGCAGGGGCTTTGGCAGTCTCTGGGAAGCGAAGGGCTCCTGCTTCGAAGCAGACTTTCCCTCGTAAGAGGTAAAAGAAGACGGTTGCTCGTTCTCTCCGGATTCCTGGTATTGAGGCTCCTAGAGAGGAACCTGCTGTCTCCCCTGTTGGGGATGTCTCTTTGATTGAAGGTTCCTCGCCTTTCGGAGACGGACCCTTAGTTTCGGCTGGCGATGCCGGAGAACTCCTGCCTGAGGCTGCCGTTGCTGCCACCGCCTCCGGTAGTGGAACGAAGTTGCCCGCGTGGCCGAGGCAAATGAGAGAATCTTTCCCTGGACCGGCAACGGATGAAACTCCTGCCGTGTCTGCGAGCATGCCTAGCGAGATTCCGGCTGACGAGCCTCGACTGCGTCTTGGTGAAGGCTCGGTAGAGCACCTGGTGGTGTCGGTTGGCCCACCTCATTCTCCAGGTATGACAGTTCACATTGCGTCATTAAGGCGTGATTTAGCTACATCGGCTACAGATGCGACATATATACCGTTGGCTACGGGTAAATGTCATCTTTTATGTCTCCTCTTAGAAAGATTACCATCATATTGATATCAACTTTCTTGTCGTCTTTTCAAGGGACGGCGCCCACGGAGAGCATAGTGTTGAAGCGCCTTCTGGCTCTGCTTTGGCTCCTGGCGATGATACGGAGGCACCCGACTTCGAGGAGGAAATATCTTCGGGGGCTAGCTCGCCCGGAGTGGTTTCGTTATCTCAAGAGGAGGACGAACCCGTTGTCGTGACCTCGCCTCTTACGAGTATGCCGATGACTTCGACCTTTGTTGTCGCACCTCCTTCGATCGCACCACCCGTCGAGGCGGCGGCTGTGGCCACCTCGTCTGCAATCATTCCTGGAGGGGGACTCGCCAATATCGCGGCCACTCCTGGCGTTCAATCGGATCTAGTTGCGCTGACCGAGCAACATACCAGCCTCTTTTACACCGGTTTGAAAACGATGATATCAATGGTGTTGGCGAAGAATCTAGACTTCGAGCGTCTGAAGAAGGCTTCTCAGTTTTCGATCGGGGCGGTCAAGGAGTTCGGCGATTCTGGGGTAGCTGACGCCCTGGAGGCGATGGTTAACGGTTTGGAGCAACCAATTAACGAATACTTGCAGTTGGCTCGGGGCAGCCTTGAAGCTGAGGTCCAGGCCAAATATGACCTCATGACTGCGCGGCTTACTAAACAGCTGGAAAGCCTAGATGACTCCATCAAAGCACATAAGCTGGAGATGGATAAAAGAAAAGCTGTCGTGGAGGAGGCTCTTGCCCTTCAGACGAAGTGCCAATCCGAGCATGAAGGGAACGTCGCGAGGGCTCGCAAGTTGAAGGAAAAACTCGCTCTGGCAGAGGAGTGGGCTTCTCAATCGTTGGCGGGTCTAGATATAGCGACTGGTCGACTGAGCACAGCACGACAGGATCTGGAGCGAGCAGAAGCTGCCCGTGCTGGCTCTCTTCGGGCAAGGGCCGAGATATCCTTTATGAACAATCCCGAGGCACGGCTGGAGCGGGCCCGCGCTGATGCCTTGGTTTCCAGGGATGAGAGGATAGCTGCACTGGTGCAGCTGATTCGTGATCTGACCGCTCCCCCACAATGATGTACCCTTTCTTCTTTTCTTGCTTCCCCAGATGTAATTCTGCTCTCTTTTCGGAATAAATAAAGCGAATCTTTTCTGACTTTGTGGGCCCATCATTTCGGAATGTAAATGACAGGTTTGGGCGAGAGTGATATCAGAGGTAGTATGGACGTAATAGACTCTCGATAAACTTTTAGCAGGATGTATCTATTCAGAGGTCATACGGATATGATAGAATATGACCCAACTAGTTTCGTTTTGGAGGTAGTTTTGTCAGAATTGAGATTCTCGCCATATTCCACTCGAGCAGAGGAGATTAAGCATAGTACCTTTTCAGGAATTTACCGTTGATAGGAGCCATTAACAGGTCTCTATTAGGCTGGGCTAACCTGTAAGCGCCGTTTGACAACGTTGTCTCGATCACATAAGGGCCTTCCCACTTGGGCTGGAATTTGCCTTTACTCCTGTGAGTAAGGATCATCGGCCTTCTTACGGCTAAAACTAGCTCGCCGACTTTGAACACTCTTTTTCTTACTTTATGATTGAAAGCTTTGGAAATGCGTGCTTGGTAGAGCGCGATGCGCTGTTGAGCTTGGAGGCGTTTCTCGTCTAATCCTTCTAGCTCTTGAAGCCTTAACAGGTCATTCTTTTCTTGAGCCAGCTCATTAGTCACGGCTATCCTGAGTGACGGGATCTGGATTTTAATGGGGAGAACTGCTTCGCTCCCGTAGACCAGTGAAAATGGGGTACAACCTGTCGGTGTTCGTACCGTTGTGCGGTATGCCCAGAGGCATTCGCCCAGCTTCTCATTCCAATCTCTCTTGTTTGAAGAGACGAACTTCTTTAAGAGTTTGATAATGGTTTTGTTGAAGGCTTCCGCCAAGCCATTAGCAGCTGGATAATATGCCGTAGAGGCAATATTATGTATCCGATTTTTATCGTAAAATCCATAAAACGCTTGGCTGATGAACTAAGGCCCATTGTCATGGATTATCCTTCGGGGAATCCCAAAGCGATAAATGACGTGATGCTTGATGAAGCTGATCACATTAGATGCCTTTACCTCAGCAAGGGGGATCGCCTCTGCCCATTTGGAGAAGTAATCCGTGATGGCCAGTATGAACCGGTGACCTCTGGAAGAAGATGGGTGAATAGGACCAATGATATCCATACTCCATGCTTCGAAAGGCCATGATGCAACCGTAGGATGTAGATATTCAAACGGTTGATGTATGAAGTCTGCATGAACCTGACAGGCTTTGCATTGTTTTGCATAGTTGATCGCGTCTGTGATCATAGTGGGCCAGTAATAGCCCATTCTCCTGATACGATCCTGTAGCTTAGGACCGGGCTGATGTGCTCCGCATACGCCGTCGTGAGCTTTCCGGATAATCTGCTGTGCTTCGTCGTCAGAGAGACATCTCAATAGCAGTCCGTCGTAGGTCCGGCGATATAGGCATTGTGAAGATGCATCGAAGTAGAAGCGTAATGATCGTCTTTTGACGGATACTGCTTCTTTGGGGTCCTCCGACAAGATTCTGTATACGACGAAATCTATGAAAGGACTTCTCCAGTCTCTTCTAGGGGGATCTGTGTTCACAGCGTAGCTGCGTTCTACGTGAAAGTTGTTCTTTACGCAGAATAAATCTCTGTTAAGGAGGATTACCGAATCCTGCCTTCTTATAGGAGTGGCTAAATCCGCAGCTAGACTGGATAGGGCATCAGCTTCCAGATTCTGAGATCGAGGTACATGCTATAGGAAGAACCCTTTGAATGTCATGGCTATCTGGACCGTTGCTAGGTGATAGGGGATGAGGTCTGGATTCCGGACTTCATATATTCCCCTGACTTGATTGACGATAAGCAGAGAATCACCGAAAGCCTCCAAGGACTCGACCCCCAGCTCTTTGGCGACTTGGAGCCCGATTAGCAGAGCGTTGTACTCTGCCATATTGTTGGAGCATGGCTCGCTAAGAGAATATGCTCGGTAGATGATGAGTTTATCAAGAGTGACCAGGACGATTCCTACCCCTGAAACCACGTTTCCCTTGGGACCAGTCCTAGAGGCGCCGTCTAAGAACAGTTGCCATGCGTCACTTTTTATTGCGGAATTACATTCTGCAACTTCGTATAATTTGGAGGTCTCCGGGATCGGATGAGCAGCTAGGAAGTCGGCCAGCGCTTGGCCTTTGATGGACTTCCGCGGGACGTATACCATGTCATATGGTGTTAACAGCATCGCCCAAGTCGCGAGTCGGGAATTAAGAGCACTTGGCTTGCTCATCAGTACTCGAAGAGGGTTGATCCTGGAGATGATATGAATAGTCTGGCCGGTGACATAGTGCCGCGTCTTCTGGATAGCGAACATCAGAGCCAAGCATTCTTTCTCCACTGGGTTGTACCAGTGTTCGGCTCCGACCATCATCCTGCTGAGGTAGTAGATAGTCTGTTCATGCCCAATATCGTTCTTCTGTGCGAGAAGAGCTCCTAGCGAATGATCCATCGCTCGGACGTACAGCAAGAATGGTCTTCCCATGACGGGAGGCACCAGAACTGGCGGACTGGTGATGTAGCATTTTATATCTCCGAACGCTTGCTGACAGGTTTCGTCCCATACGAAGGATACACCTTTCTTCATGAGATGCGAAAAGGGCTGACATCTTCCCGAGAGGTTGGATATGAATCTCCGGATATAAGCCAAACGGCCTTGAAATCCCCGGAGTTCCCTCAAATTATGGGGTGGTCGCATTTCTACGGTGGCCTGGACTTTGTCAGGGTCCACTTGGATGCCTTTGGCGGTAATGACAAATCCCAGAAACTTGCCACTAGATACACCCAGAAAGGACTTCGTAGGGTTTATCTTTAGTTGATGTTGGCGCATTAACTCGAATACCGTCCTCTAGTCTTGAATGTGATCATCTTTGAGGCGGCTTTTGACGGCTATGTCGTCCATCTAACATTCTACCATTTTGCGTAAATGCTCATGGAATATGTTACTCATAGCCCGTTGGTATGTAGCCCTGGCGTTCTTCAATCCGAAGGGCATGACCGTATAGCAATATACCCCCAACGGTGTCCGGAAGGCAGTGTGCTTCTCGTCTTCGGGATGCATCTTAATCTGGTTGTATCCTGAGAATCCGTCCATGAAAGACATGCGTTCAAAACCGCAGGTGTTGTCGATCATGATGTCAGTGATGGGAAGAGGAAACTCATCCTTGGGGCAGGCTGCATTCAGATCTCGGTAATCGATACAGATACGTATTTTCCCACTCTTCTTCATGATTGGGACAACGTTGGCGACCCAGTCGGGATGTTGTTCTTCCCGGATGAAACCGCAGGCTATCAACTTCTTGACTTCAGCTTCGATGGCGTCCATCATATCCGGGCGGAACCGGCGTTGGTGCTGCTTCACAGGCTTTGAGTCGGTCAATATGTTGAGTTTATGAGTAGCCACCTTTGGATCAAGGCCTGGAATGTCCTCATAATCCCATGCGAAGACGTCGATATACTCTTTTATCAGCTGGATAACTTCTTCCCTTTCAGTTGGGGAAAGATTGTTATTGATAAAGATCGGTTTTGGCGAAAGTTCACCCCTAACATCAACTTGGGTAACTTCGTCTTTGGTGGGAGGTTCTCTTTGCTTGAAGAGGAATTCCCACTGCGTATCCATTTGTTGGGCCCAAGAGTCATCCTCAAACGGCTCAGAATCCTGTTTATCTGCTTCAAAGGGATCTGCCACTACCATATTCACTGATAATGTCTGTTCGAGAGCGTCAGGTGAGTCAGAGGGCGACGAGCTGTTCTGAGAAGAGGAAACGGTATCCTCGTTCGATTTAGAGGAGGTGGCATACCCTAACCCGAAATGAGTTCGTTGATAGTAAGGGTTGCCGCGCTACGGCGTTCGTCTGCCTCTTCCGTAGTTGAGGCCTGGCTTCCGCTTAAAGTCGTAGCCCATGTTTTGCATGATCCTCAGCGCTTGCGGGCTGTATCTGTGAACTTACATTTTTCCAGCATCGTCATCGAAAGGATCTTCCTGGACAGTCGGTTGATTGCACATGCGGCCGAAGAATATTGGACGCTGACTGCTGTAGGTAGGCGGGACAATGAAGATAGAATCCTCATGTGGTCCATACGTCGTGACGACGTTGGATGATGGCGCGACCTCCCAGGTATACGGATGGTAGGAGTTCATAACTTCCAAGAATTCTCGTGCTATGGTTTCTACCTCGTCACGGGGAGTGAATTCCTGTTTTGGGATGTGAGCGCCAATATACTGGAAAAGAGGATGTTTATTATCATCTGGAACTCCCTTCCTGGTTGTATTTACATCAGTCGGCTGCCTGTTGCGCCGAAGGTTGATGACCAAAGGTGGAGGCTTCTGGTTCAAAGTGATCACTAGAGGATCACTCCCTTTTCCTGACCTGGTCTTGTTTAGGTGAATAGCCATAGGCTTCATGGCTTTTGGACGAGTGGTTCGTCCTTTCACTCTGATTGACAGCAGTAGTGTGACAGAGGGTTCTTCTGGCTCCCGGTGGGATTCCTTCTCTGCCTCGCCTGACCCTTCTTCCATGTGGTCTTGAGAATACAATACGGCATCGAAATAGTAGGATTCTACTCCTTTAAACGGGTTTAGGTCAGCAACCTCCGTCTGTACTGTTCCTTGGGGGTCTACATATTTAAGACATTGATGTAGAGTTGAAGGAACGATGTTGTGGTCGTGGATCCACGGTCTTCCCAGCAAAATGTTGTAGGACACCTCTGAATCGATGACGTAACATGTGGCCACCGATCTGAGGTTGCCAATCTGGATCCTCAGGCGAATTTTCCCCAACGGCTTCTTCCGGCGTTGAAACCCACGATTGTAGTGGAGGTGTAGGCCAATTCGCTGGTAGGAATCCTCAGCGGTCTGAGCAGACTGTGAGGGATGATGCTGATCGACGAACCTGGATCTATGTGAATCAGATCGACCTCCATGGAACCGACGTACCCGGTGTAATAGAGGGGCCTGTCGTGCCTGTTATGTTTTAACAGCATATCGTCTTGAGTGAAAGTGATATTTGGGACCACTTCCATTACACTGTGGCATTGAGGACATGCCACCGGTTCTTCATCGGGGGACTTGAGCTGGGTCAAGTATGCCTCCGCCTGCATCAGTGCTTCACTCAGGGCTAGACGAGTGTCTTGGGAGAGCCTGAGTAGCTCGAAGATGGACAGCCTGGCTGGTGTATTAGCCAGTTGGGCCAGTATGTCGAAGTTGTATGGCTTTTCTAAACCTTTGTTTGGAATATTCTTCACAGGTTTATCAAAGCGCACTTCTCTTTGCTTCCCCTTGTCTGCCAGAGTTGGTTTTGAAGGACCGGCATCTGGTATGACGGGGTCTGGTCCTGAAGGTTTGGCAGCCGAAGCGTCCGCCGGTGCATCTTCCTGACTTGCTCCGTAGTCATTGAGGTAGGCTTTCCCTGAACGGGTTGCAGCAAATACCTCGTCTTCGTCTTATGGCAAAGAAGTTACGACCATATGGCATGGTTTGTATTTGGAGCTCTTTCTAGACGTAGCCTTAGTAGCTTTAGTCTCCTCTCCGAGCTCTGACACCAAATCCGGATGAACCCACATAATCTCGCCCTGCCGGGTGGTTAGGGGTACCAGGTCATGATTTTGACCCCTAGCCGGAGGAAGATTGACGATGTTCATTGTGGTCTGGGAAATGGGTGTGACACCGTTCGAGACTTCTTGGGAAGGCAGGTTGCCAAACCGCAGAGAGATCATGTTGGCCGTGACCGTCTTCTCGGTGTTGTGCAGGGTAATGGCTTTAGCATCGATTAACCCCTGGATCTTCCTTTTTAGTATGTAACACGCCTTTGTCGGGTGGTGCACGTATCTGTGGAAGATGCAGTATTTGGGGTTGTTAGTACTGCCGACTTCTTGGGACCGTCTTAGCTCCGGAAGGGTGATCTTGCCACTTTTGACGAGACACTCGAATATTCTTGGGATATCGTCGTCGTCGAAAGAGTAGACTTCGACGGGCCTGGAGGTCCCGGGTCTTGCTTGTGCGGTTGTCGCGGTCTTTTGTCTGGCCGTATTGATCGCTAGAGCTTCTTTTCCCTTGGAGCTGCGAGGATGGTTGCTGCTGGGAGATGACCTTTTGCCTCTGTCAGAAGCGGAGATCATGATGCCATTGTCGCGCGCCTTGCGACTATTGTCTTCGGCGGCTACTGCCGAGATGATGAACGAGGTCCAATCATGGAACTGATATGGTCCTGTAAACACCGAGACTATGGAAAGGAGGTTTTTCCTGCAAATGTCTACTAACGCCGAGTCTGGAACTCCTGGAGGCATCTGTAAGGTGGCCTGACGAAAACGTTCGACGAAGGTACGAACGTCTTCCTTTTCCCTCTGCTTGACTTCGATGAGAGAGGACATAGACATGTCCATTCCTTCCTCGTAGAATCGCGTGAAGAATAAAGCTTTGAAGTCTTCGAAGGAAGTAATACAGTTGTCCGCCAAGCTACGGTACCACTGATAGGCTACTCCTGAGAGGCAGCCTTTGAACACCCGAGTGAGGAGGGCGTCGTTCCCTTGTAGCAACACCGTCATCATACTGAAATAGTTCATGTACCGACTCGGTGATATTTTTCCCTCGAACAGAGCCATAGTCTGAGGTTTGTACCTCGAAGGGAAAGGGACCTGTTCCCAGATAGCTGGGTAAGGCTGGTTGATTCCCAGTTTCTTGAGCTGATCTTTGTGCTTCAAGACGTCAAACTGGGCTTTCAACTTCCGTACTGCCTGTATCGGATTTTCAGTCGAAAGCGGGACTACGGTGTAGTGCGGAGTTGGTTGTATCGTAACTCCAACGGGAGGTAATGCATTCTCTGAGTGAGAAAGCAGAGGAACTGCTGACTCTTGATCTAGAGCAGGCTCTTGGCTCGGGTTGGATGGTGGTAAGTCCACCCCCACACGTATCTGAGTCGGCGGGACCGATGCTTGAGCCATGGCAGTTGCGTGCTGAGTCAGCATCATCTGGTGCATGTTCTCCATTATGGATTGCATTTGTTTCAGAGATGTCTCCAGCGTGGTGATGCGTTGTTCCGCGTTCCCTGACGGTGAAGCTTCCTCGCGTTCATCTTCAATGGCATAAACTCCCGTTTCCCTGGACGTCATTGAAGGATTAGTATAGGTCGCTGCAGAAGTCAACTCTATACTCTCGGCATCTGATCTGGGAGACTGGCGACCCCCAGCGTCTGAATCAGACGAGTATGACGCTGGTTGCTGTGACCTTGCACGGGTGTTTTGGAATACCCCAGCTTCAGCGTTCCTGAGGAGGTCATTGAATCTCCTTCGGCTCGGAGGCCTAGAGGGATGACGTCTTGAGCTCGACCCTTCTCTAGGTGCGTGTGAAGCCATGTTCACGGATGCATGCGCGGGCTCTTCTTCCTAAAAAGATAGAGAGTAGCTCAACCGATCGAAAACCGACCATTTTGCTTTAGAACAGCAGCAATTAATTACAATCCTGTGACTATCACAACAGTGCTCGCTAGG
Source organism: Iris macrosiphon (assembly GCA_036927795.1). Taxonomy (NCBI): domain Eukaryota; kingdom Viridiplantae; phylum Streptophyta; class Magnoliopsida; order Asparagales; family Iridaceae; genus Iris; species Iris macrosiphon. Next base: position 80,318,761 of record JAYESA010000015.1, on the reverse strand, counting down.
AGGTGTAATAGACATGTTGGAAGGTCCCCTCTCCTTACACTTCTGGATTAGATATTTGCGTAGGTCAGGAGAAGTAGAAGATGATGGCTTGTTCCTTCTGTTCCCACCAGTGGGCATGCGGAGGTTGGGCACCATGGTTCTCCCTGTGCCACCTGGGTACAATAGGTTGGCCATCTGGGTAGCGGATAATCCCCGATGAGGGTATATTTCCGCAACCTGAGCTTGTTTTACGTCGTGGGACTTTGCCTGGCATAATTTGGAGATTTTCTCAGACTGGCGTAAAGCTGAAGAGGTTCTCAGTTGGCCATCGGCTTCTCGCGTAATCCGGAGAGTAGGCAGATTGCTCCCTCACTGGCGTAAAGGCCGAGAAGTTGAGTACTCTGCCGCTTGCTTTCCCTTGCGGAGATCACAGCGCTCATCTGGTTCTCCGTAGAGGTCATATGTTGTCTTGCGCACGGAGCGTGATTTGTACTTCAGATTTGGCGCTGAGGCATCATCAGAAGTTTTGTCTGTACCGCGCGTAGCGGGAGACTGATTTTTACGCGTAGAGCGTAGTGGATGCTTCTGGGTTAGCGCTGAGGTTTTGCTCGAAGTTTTGTCTGTACCGCGCGCAGCGGGAGACTGGTTTCTATGCGTAGAGCGTAGTGGATACTTCTGGGTTAGCGCTGAGGCTTTGCCCAAAGTTTCGTCTGTACCGCGCGTAGCGGGAGACTGAATTTTACGTGCTGGGCACGGAGGGAGCAATGCTACAACCTCATTGGTCGGAGAGATCGGAGAGTCCACAGGAATTGTAGAGGATGTCTTGGGCATCCAGACCTTGTGCAGCTTCCTGTTGTCTTGGACGGAGAGAGGGTGAGAGCTACCCCCGGTTCGAAGCATGTCTTCGTAGGCAGACTGGTCGAATTGGACAACCAGTGTCTTCTTTACGGTTCCTACAGATACCGTATCGTGTTGAGCAATTACTTCCTCATCAGAAGAGAAAGACGTCCCCAGCAGAGTCGCCATCTTGTTTGTGGTATTAAACGAAAGAATAAAGATGTGTATAATACGAGGTTTGCACGAAACCCGCCTTCTTTTGTTTACAAACAAACTTGTACAATTTAATCCTATACGAGGATGTGGGAGTACAATTTATTTAATCTGGATAAATATTGCTATAGGTGTCTGATCTGCAGTCGATCACTTTAGCCCTTGGACCACACGATGTTGAAGAAGTACCGTGGAAGACAGGTAGCAGCTTCGAAGGTTGCAGAAGAGGGTGGATGCACGATGCCAAAGTCGTCGATCCCTACTCTTTGCCTGAGCTCCGGATGCTCCTCTCTCTCTCTCTCTCTCTCTCTCTCTCTCTCGACCTCTGGTTCAATCCTTCTTGAAAGTTCGACCTTGTTCGATTTTTAGAGTCTCGACCCGTGGATTTGATATTGGTTTCCTTGACCAATTTTCTCCTCGTTCGATCCTTCTTTCAAAGTTTTGACCTCTGTTCCCCATTAATAGGGGTCTCTATTTATAGAGTTTTGGTGACAGTGACCACTCCGTCGGTGTAGAAAACGAGGAGTGGAAAGTACAACACCCTTTTATACGATGGTTTAAAATAACCAATGCCTGCGTATAGATGACCTTTTGAGTGAGCATGTGACGCGCATCTAACTAAGGGGACAAAACGCGTATATCTGCTGCGAAGATCACGGCGTAGAAGCCACATAGGTAGGTATCCCTCGTGTAGAAGAGGTTGGCGTAGAAGCCAAATGACTGTCACCATGGCGTAGAAGCCAAGTAGTTATCAAACCGGCATAGAAACCGAAAATAGGCGTAGAAGCCGAGTGGTCGTAGAGGCCGAGTGGTCATAGAGGCCGAGTGGGCGTAGAAGCCGAATGAGCACAGAAGCTGAGAGGGCGTAGAAGCCGTTGCGTACCGTGCCAGAGTGCTGATGTGGACGTCTTAGCCGGAATTACGGCTTTGGAAGATATAATCAAATCTCTTGCATTAAATGCAGAGATTTGCCACCATCCTGTGCATTAAATACGGAGGCGTGTTTTGATGGTCTGCAGCCCTTCTGTGCATCCGTCGCTGAGACGTGCCTCGAGAGAAACTGTTACCGTTCTGTGCAATTAGACGTAGAGACGTGCCTCGAGCCCCGTACGAAGTACAGCTTTTGACGTGGCAGGCGGTTTGTTTACTGTGGAGCGTAAACAGCTCATGTCTGCCTGTGTAAAACAAGGCAGCATATCTCCTAGTATGTGACAGAGCGGTTTACGCTGAGGGGAAGTCAGTAAACGACAGTTTAGTGATATTTAATCAAATCCTCTGCATTAAATGCAGAGATCCGCCATCATAATGTGGGGCGCGTCCCGAGTGGTCTGCCATCGTTTCCAGCCGTCATCTGGGTAGCCGTACAGCACTTTTTTTTGTCAGGAGTAAGAGGTCAGGTTCATTGCATGGTCTGACAGGTTCATTTCGGGGAAGACGAAGCGTTCCTCGTACGCTTTAACGCTGCTTTGAAAGTGGATGAGTTTTATGCCATGGAGGCGATGAAGAACCCTGTTTACGCTGAAGCGGCCTGGACGTACTGCACTTACGCGGATGGTCCTTTGAGCTTATAATTCACGATGTGTTTATCAAAAAAAACTCTGTTTGCACGCTTGATGGCTCTGAAGGCCTCTGTTTACGCTGCTCTGCATCAATATGCTGCGTAGAGTTTCCCAGCGTATTTTTCATGCTTCTACACCCGTCATCACACTCTCTACGGAGCTGCGCATCCTCCACACGTATGCCCAGTTCTATGTGGCAACCAATACCTTCCATCGCAATTTTGACATGTGTGGAAGTTTTAGGGTGCCTTCTTCCATGCCTGGGGGAAGAGTCGAAGTCCCCTCGGTTTCTTCTGACGAGGGTGAAGAGTCCGTTACTCCGGATGAGCTTCTGGTATCGGTACCGAGGGGTGAAGTACTTCCGCCTGCAGGGGCTTTGGTAATCTCTGGGAAGCGAAGGGCTCCTGCTCTGAAGGAGACTTCCCCTCGTAAGAGGAAGAAGAAGACGATTCCTCCTCCTCTCCGGATTCCTGGTATTGAGGCTCCTGGAAGTGAGCCTGCTTCTCCCCATGTTGGGGATGATTCTTTGATTGGAGGTTCCTCGCCTTTTAGAGAGGGACCTTCTACAGTTTCGGCCGGCGGTGCCGGAGAATCTCAGCTGGAGGTTGCTGTCGCTGCTACTGCTTCAGGTAGTGGAACGAGGTCGCCTCCGGGGCTGAGTATAGTAAGATTCCGTATACCTTTATGCGAATCGGCATCGGGAGAGTCCCCTGCCATGCCTGTAAGCGCATCTAGCGAGATTCCAGCCGATGAGCATCGGTTAGAATTTGACGAGGACCTGGAAGACTATTTGCCAGCGTCAGTTAGCAGACCCCCTTCTTCCAGGTATGACAGCTTGCTTAGCATCATTAAGAAATAATTTAGCTGTACTGGCTGCAGATGCGATATATATGCCGTCGGCCATGGGTAAATGTCGTCTTCACGCCTCTTCTTTAGGAAAATTAACATTATGTTGATATTAACTTCCTTTTGTCTTCTTTTCAGGGGAAGACCTCTTCGAGGAGGGCAATGTATATGCGCCCTTCGGCTCTGTGTCAGGTCCTGGCGGCGACACGGAGGTGGCTGATTTTGAAGAGGAAACATCTTCGGGTGCCGGCTCGCCTGTCGACGAGATTCCGATATCTCAAGAGGAGGACGAGCCTGTCATTGCGACAATGCTTCCTTCGAGTACGCTAGTATCTTCGTCCGATGTTGGCGCTTCTTCTTTCGTTGCACCACCTGTTGAGGCGACGGCCGTGGCAACATCGTCTACGGCTGTTCTTAGAGGAGGACTCGCCCATATCGAGGCCACTCCCGGCGTCCATTCAGATCTAGCCGCGCTGACCGAACAGTACACCGGCATCTTCTATACCACTTTGAAAATGTTAATATCAATGGTGTTGGCGAAGAATCTGAGCTTTGCGTCGCTGAAGAGGTCCTCCCGGGCCGCGATAATGCCGATCCGAGAATTCAACGACACTGGGGTAGTTGACGTGCTAGAGGAGATAGTTAATAGTTTGGAGCAACCCATTAACGAATACTTGCAGCTAGCTCGAGACAATGTTGAAGATCTGGTCCAGGCTAGATACGACTCCATGACTATGCGGCTTGCCAAACAAATGGCAGGCGTAAATAAATCCATCCAGACACATCAGCAGGAGATGGATGAAGGAAAAGCCGTCTTGGAGGAGGCCATTGCTCTTCAAACGAAGTGCCAGGCCAAGCATGAAGGGAATGTAGCGAGGGTTCGCAAGCTGGAAACGAAACTTGCTCAGGCAAAGGAGTGGGCTTCTTAGTCGTCGGAAGCTCTAGCTGTGGCGGATGGCCGATTGGGCATAGCACAACAGAACTTGGCGCGTGCAGGAGTCGCCCGTGCTGGTTTTCTTCGGGCTAGAGCCGAACTGTCCCTCCGGAGCAACGATAAGGCACGGCTGGAGCGGGCTCGCGCTGATGTCTTGGATTCCAGGACTGAGAAGATGGCCGCACTGGTGCAGCAGCTTCGCGACCTGACCGCTCCCCCCCAATGATGTACTTTTGCTTTTGCTTTTCAATGTATTTTTTCTCTTTTTTGGGAATAATAAAGAGGCTTTCATCTGACTTTGTGGACCCATCATTTCGGAATATAAATGACAGGTTTGGGTAAAAGTGATATTAGTGGTAATATGGACGTGATATACTCTCGGTAGGCTTTAGCGGGGCATATCTATTCAGAGGTTATATAGACATGATAGAATATGCTTTGACAGAACATATCTATTCAGAGGTTATATGGACATGATATAATACGATCCAACTAGTTTTGTTTTGGAAGTAGTTTTGTCAGAATGATGTTTTCGCCATATTCCACTTGAGCAGAGGAGGTTAAGCATAGTACCTTTTCAGGAATTTGCCATTGATAGGAGCTATTAGCAGGTCTCCATTAGGCTGGGCTAACCTGTAAGCGCCATTTGAGAACGTTGTCTCGATCACGTAAGGGCCTTCCCATTTGGGCAGGAATTTGCCCTTACTCCTATGAATAAGAATCATCGACCTTCTTACGGCTAAGACTAGCTCGCCGACTTTGAACACTCTTTTCTTTACTTTTTGATTAAAAGCTCTGGAAATGCGTGCTTGGTAGAGCGCTATGCTCTGTTGAGCTTGAAGGCGTTTCTCGTCTAATCCTTCCAGCTCTTGAAGCCTTAATAGGTCATTCTTTTCCTGAGTCAACTCATTAGCGACTGCTATTCTGAGTGACGGAATTTGAATTTCGGTGGGAAGAACTGCTTCACTCCCGTAGACCAATGAGAATGGGGTGCAACCTGTCGGTGCTCGGACCGTTGTGCGGTATGCCCAGAGACATTCTCCCAGCTTCTCGTTCCAATCTCTCTTGTTCGAAGAGACGAACTTCTTCAAGAGTTTGATAATAGTTTTGTTGAAGGCTTCCGCCAAACCATTAGCAGCTGGATAATATGCCGTAGAGGCCACATTTTGTATCCGATTTTTATCGTAAAATCGATGAAATGCTTGGCTGATGAACTGAGGCCCATTGTCATGGATTATCCTTCAGGGAATCCCAAAGCGATAAATGACGTGATGCTTGATGAAGCTGATCATATCAGATGTCTTTACCTCAGCAAGAGGGATCGCCTCTGCCCATTTGGAGAAGTAATCCGTGATGGCCAGTATGAACCGGTGACAACGTTGTGGAGTGTTACGGAATTTGAGCCACAAGAGGATTCTATCCTTATTGTCTTGGATGTGATTATCCTTACGACGACTTTTGATAGCTATATCATCCACGTAATACTCCACAGTTTTGCGTAAATGCTCATGGAATATGTTATTCATAGCTCGTTGATATGTAGCTCCGGCATTTTTCAGTCCAAAGGGCATAACCGTATAGCAATATACCCCCAATAGTCTTCGGTCGCATGTGCAATGAACCGACTGTGCCAGAAGATCCTTCCAATGATAATGCTGGTAAAATACAGGTTCACAGATATAGTCCACAAGCTTTGAAGATTATGCAAAGAATGGGTTATGATTTGAAGCTGGAACCAGGCCTCAACTATGGGAAAGGCAGACGAATGCTGTTGCACGGTGATCCCTACTGTCAACAAACTCGTTTTGGGTTAGGGTATACCACCTCCTTTGCAACTTCTGAGTCAAATAAGGATATCTTTTCCTATTCTCAAGATAGCTCGATGTCCTCTGGCTCATCGGATGATCTCGAACGAGCATTATCAGTAAATATGGTATTGACAGATTCCCTCGAACCAGACGAGCAAGAATCTGAACCGTTCGAGAATGACTCTTGGGCTCAGCAAATGGATACACAATGGGAATTCCGATTTGAGCAGAGAGAACCTCCCACTGAAGATAAAGTTATCCAAATCGACGTTGGGGATGAACTTTCGCCAAAGCCGATATTTATCAGCAACAATCTTTTCGAAGAAGAAAGGAAAGAAATAATCCAGCTGATAAGAGAATTATCAACGTTTTTGCGTGGAATTATGAGGATATGCCAGGTCTCGATCCAAAAGTCGGTACTTATAAGCTCAATATATTGCCCAATTCGAAGCCTATGAAGCAACATCAACGCCGATTCTGTCCAGACATGATGGACGCCATCGAAGCTGAAATCAAGAAGTTGATAGCCTGCGACTTCATTCCGGAAGAACAACATCCTGACTGGGTCGCCAATATTGTACTAGTCATGAAGAAAACAGGAAAAGTACGTATTTGCATCGATTTCCGAGATTTAAATGCAGCCTGCCCCAAGGATGAATTTTCTCTTCCCATCACAGATGTCATGATCGATAATACATGCGGTTTTGAACGCATGTCTTTCATGGACGAATTTTCAGGATACAACCAAATCAAGATGCATCCTGAAGACGAGAAGCATACTGCCTTCCGGACGCCATTGGGGGTATATTGCTATACGGTTATGCCCTTTGGACTGAAAAATGCCGGAGCTACATATCAACGAGCTATGAATAACATATTCCATGAGCATTTACGCAAAACTGTGGAGTATTACGTGGATGATATAGCTATCAAAAGCCGTCGTAAGGATAATCACATCCAAGACTTGAAGACAGTGTTTGAGTTGATGCGCCAACACCAACTCAAAATGAATCCTACAAAGTCCTTCTTGGTGTATCAAGTGGCAAATTCCTGGGATTTGTCATTGCCGCTAAAGGCATTCAAGTGGACCCTGACAAAGTCAAGGCCATCTTAGAAATGCGGCCACCCCGTAATCTAAGAGAGCTCAGGGGATTTCAAGGTCGTCTGGCTTATATCAGGAGATTCATATCTAATCTCTCTGGAAGATGTCAGCCTTTTTCTCGTCTCATGAAGAAAGGTGTATCCTTCGTATGGGACGAAGCCTGTCAACAAGCGTTTAATGATATTAAATGCTACCTCACTAATCCTCCAATTCTGGTGCCGCCCGTCAAAGGAAGACCATTTTTGTTGTATGTTCGAGCAATAGATCATTCTCTGGGAGCTCTCCTTGCATAGAAGAACGATGAGGGTCATGAAAAGGCTATCTACTATTTAAGCAGGATGATGGTCGGAGCTGAGCACCGGTACAATCCAGTGGAAAAAGAATATTTGGCCTTAATGTTCGCCATTCAGAAAATGCGACACTATGTCATAGGACAGACTATTTATATCATCTCCAGGATCAATCCTCTTCGGTTATTGATGAACAAACCAAGCATTCTTAATTCCTGACTCGTAACTTGGGCGATGTTATTAACACCGTATGATATGGTGTACGTCCCTCAGAAGTCCATCAAAGGCCAAGCATTGGCTGATTTCCTAGCTGCTCATCCGATTCCGGAAACCTCCAAACTATATGAGGACATTCCCAACGAAGTTGCAGAGTGTAATTCTGTGATGGAAAGTGATGCATAGCAGCTATTCTTCGATGGTGCCTCCAGGACAGGTCCCAGGGGAAACGTGGTTTCAGGAGTGGGAATCGTCCTGGTCACTCCTGATAAACTCGTCATCTATTGAGCATACTCTCTTAGCAAACCCTGCTCTAATAATATGGCAGAATATAATGCCCTACTAATCGGGCTCCAAGTCGCTAAAGAATTGGACATCGAAAATCTGAAAGCCTTTGGTGATTCTCTGCTGATCGTCAATCAAGTCAGAGGAATATATGAAGTTCGGAACCCAGACCTCATTCCTTATCACCAAGCAACGATCGAGATAGCAATGACTTTTAAAGGGTTTTACCTAGAGCATGTGCCTCGATCTCAGAATCTGGAAGCTGATGCCCTGGCCAGTTTAGCTGCAGATTTAGCTATTCCTATAAGAAGGTAGAACTCGGTAATCCTTCTTAACAGAGATTTATTCGGTATAAAAAACAACTTTCACATAGAACGCAACTACGCTGTGAACACAGATCTTCCCAAGAGAGACTGAGAAGTCCCTTTATAGATTTTGTGGCATACAGAATCTTACCGGAGGATCCTAAAGAAGCAGTATCCGTCAAAAGACGATCATTACGCTTCTATTTTGATGCGTCTTCATAATGTCTATATCGCCGGACTTACGATGGACTGCTATTACGAGGTCTCTCCGGTGATGAAGGGCAGCGGATTATCTGTGAGGCTCACAACGGCGTATGCGAAGTACATCAACCAGGTCCTAAGCTACAAGATCGTATCAGAAGGATGGGCTATTACTGGCCTACTATGATCACAGATGCAATAAAATATGCAAGATAATGCAAAGCCTGCCAGGTTTATGCAGATTTTATACATCAACCTTCTAAACATTTACACCCTATGGTGGCATCCTGGCCTTTCGAAGCATGGGGTATGGATATCATTGGTCCTATTCACCCGTCTTCTTCCAGAGGTCATCGGTTCATATTAGCCATCACGGATTATTTCTCCAAATGGGCAGAGGTAATTCCTCTTGCTGAGGTGAAGACATCTAACGTGATCAGCTTCATTAAGCATCATTCATTTATCGCTTTGGGATCCCCCGAAGGATAATCCATGACAACGGGCCCCAATTCATCAGCCAAGCGTTTCATCGATTTTGCGATAAAAATCGGATACAAAATATGGCCTCTACTGCTAATGGTTTGGCAGAAGCTTTCAACAAAATCATTATCAAACTCTTGAAGAAATTCGATTCTTCGAACAAAAGAGATTGGAATGAGAAGCTAGGAGAATGTCTCTGGGCATACCGCACAACGGTACGAGCACCGACGGGCTATACCCTATTCTTACTGGTTTACGGGAGTGAAGCAGTTCTCCCCATCGAAATTCAAATTCCATCACTCAGAATAGCAGTGACTAATGAGTTGACTCAGGAAAAGAATGACCTATTGAGGCTTCAAGAGCTAGAAGGATTAGACGAGAAACGCCTTCAAGCCCAACAGCGGATCGCGTTCTACCAGGCACGCATTTCCAAAGCTTTTAATCAAAAAGTAAAGGAAAGAGTGTTCAAAGTTGGCGAGCTAGTTCTAGCCGTGAAAAGGCCAATGATCATTACTCACAAGAGTAAGGGTAAATTCCAGCCCAAATGGGAAGGCCCTTATGTGATCGAGATGACAAGCCTAATGGAGACTTGTTAATGGCTCCTATCAATGGTAAATTCCTGAAGAGGTACTATGCTTAATCTCCTTTGCTCAAAGGGAGTAGGGTGAAGATCTCATTCTGACGATACTACTTCCAAAGAACTAGTTGGATCATATTCTATCATGTCCATATAACCTCTGAATAGATATGTCTAAACTAATTTGGAACATCAAAACCTATCACGTCCATATTACCTCTGATAGTGTTTTGTATACCAATTTTAGTTGGATTATATTCTATCATGTCCATATAACCTCTGAATAGATGTGTCCAGCTGAAGCTTACCGAAAGTATATCACGTCCATATTACCTCTGATATTACTTTCATCCTAGCCTATCATTTATATTCCAAAATGATAGGTCCACCAAAGTCAGATAAAGTGTCTTTATTATCCCCAGAAAGAGCAAATTACATAGAAAAGCAAAAGGTACGTCATTTGGGAGGATCAGTTAAGTCGCGAATCTGTTGTGCCAGAATAACCATTCTTTCGTCCCTGGAATTCAAGACGTTGGCGCGAACCCGCTCCAACCTTGCCGCCTCATTGTTCAAAGCGGATAGCTCAGACCAAGCATGTACAAAACCTGCGTGGATCTCACCCACATGCGTCAGGTTTTGCTGAGTCGTCTCCCTTCGATCTTTCAACACGTCGTGAGCTATTGATAAAGAGAGAGCCTTCTCCTTGGCCTTAGCGAGGTCATCTTCCAACTTGCGGACCCTCGCTGCCTCTTTCTCATATTTGGCCTCGTACTGAGTTAGCTGGGGAATAACATACTCTAATTCGGCACGCTCCTGATCCATCTTCTACTGCTGTTCCTGGACAGATTTGTTCAGAGATTTCATCTGCCCAGCAAGCTCTGCAGTTAAGGAGTCATACCTAGCTTGAACGAGACCGTCAATGTTGCCTTGAGATAGCTGTAAATAATCGTTAATGGGTTGCTCTAAACCATTAACTATTTGCTCCAGGGTATCAGCTCTCCTAGCGTCGTTGAAATCTCTGATCGATGCTATCACAAACTGGGAGGACCTCTTCAGAGCCTCAAAACCTAGATTCTTCTCCAGCACCATGGATATCAGCGTTACCAAAGTGGTGTAGAAAATACTAGTATACTGCTCAATCAGCCTGGCGAAACCAGATTGGACGCCGGGAGTGGCAGCAATATCGAAGAATCCCCTTCCAGGAATGATTGCAGACGATGTTGCCACAGTCGTCGCCTCAATAGATGGCACAACAAAAGAAAAAGCGCCAACAACGGTCGAAGTGGCTGGCGCAGTCAAAGGAGGCATAGTCATAACGACAGGCTCATCCTCCTCTGGAGATATCGGAACTGTTTCGGGCGAGCCGACACCCGAAAATATTTCCTCTTCAAAGTCGGGCACCTCCGTATCATCGCCATGAGCTGAAACAAAGCCAAAAGTTGCGTCGACGCTGCCCTCCCCGTGGATGTCTTCCCCTGAAAAGAAGACAAGAGAAAGTTAATATCAACATGATGTTACTTTTTCTAAAATAGGCGTAAAGACGACATTTACCCATGGCAGATGGAATATATGGCGCGTCTGCAGCCAGTACAGCTAAATCATTTCTTATTGATGCTAAGCGAGCTGTCATACCTGGAGAAGGGGGTGTGCCAACTGACACTGGCAGGTATTCCTCCAGGTCTTCACCGAGATCCACTCAAGGCTCATTTGGTGGAATCTCGCTGGGTATACTTACAGACGCAACAGGGGTTTCTCCCATTGCTGGTCTGGATAAAGATATTCTTATTTTGCTCGGCATCGAAGGCGATTTTGTACCACTACCTGAAGCGGTGATAGCGACAGCAGCCTTGAGCAAAGAATCTCCGGCACTGCCAGCCAGAATTGTGGAGGTTCCCTCTCTAATAGTCAAGGGACCTCTAGTCAAAGAATCATCCCCAACAGGAGAAACAACTGGCTCACTCCGAGGAGCCTCACGGCTGGAAATCTTGAAAGGACCACCTACAACCTTCTTCTTCTTGCGAGGGGAAGTTTTCTTTAGAATAGGAACCCTTCGCTTACTAGAGATAACCAGAGGCTCTGCAGGCGGAGGTATTTCGCCTCTCGGTACTGCCAGCAAAGGCTCATCGGGATTGACAGAGTCTTCATCCTCGTCAGAGGAAACTGATGGGATTTCGTCTCTTCCAGCGGATTTAGAAGAGGGCATTCTAAAACTTTTACGCATATCAAAATTGCGATGGAAGGTATTAACAGCCACGTAAAACTGGGCGTATGAATGAAGGATGCGTGACTCCATGGAGAGTGAAGTCGCGGGTACGGTAAAGGTTGCCCCAGTACAAACTATTATGAAGTACCACCATCCTCTCGCTCCATCAATAAGTTCACCCCTGGACTTGAAGCTGGTTAGGGCGTTGCCCACGTGCAATTGATCATACCCAAACTGCCTGGCAAACCGACTGGGCAGGTAGGGCTCCAAGAAGCATTGGTCTTCACTTCTGTACATTAAATGGAAAGGTCTAATGCAGACTAACCAATTAAAAGCTTCAGGAGAAAGAACGGTCTGCCCTTCACCTGAGTCCTGAAGCCTGCTCCCCTGTTGATTGAGATGTACAGTGGGGACGGTGCAGAAGAGCTTCCAGTTGTGAGCAAAATTTAACACTCGGCGATAGTTTAAAACTGTGGTCACGTTCCAGGTGGAATTCTTGTAACTCAACAAGAAATTACTCCCCGAACTACTGCCAGAGCCGGGAGACATCACCCTAGGGTTATGGAGAATTAACCATCCCATCAAATACATGAACGGTAATTCCACCCTGGGAAAGCTATCATGCCGTATTTCATCAGCAAGCAACCCATCAGTGATGGCCCTCAGGCCAGCTTCTATGCGGCATACCATGGCAGGGAGAAGGCCCAGTCTTGCTCCGAACACCAGACGCACGGTAGGCCATAAGGTGTTGCGGTGAATGCAATCCGAATATGCAATGCCTGGTACTACCAGTCGGTGTAGCCATATAGAGAGGAAGCCAGCCAGTTGAGCTTCCCTTGACAGAGGCCTGCGGCAATGCCTCAAATAACTGTAGGCCTTAGTGTCTGCAGGATATTTCCCTATCCCTTCGTCGAGAATTCGATCTGGAGCCCCAGCGTCTTTAATAAGGTCATCGACTACTTGAGCGTTAAGCACGCTCAAAAGGCTCAAAGGCTTATCTCGGCTATCTACCACCTTATTTGGCTTAACATTTCTGGCCTGGTGGAAGAAGAGATAGGATGCCCATTTGTTGGTATGAGCTAAATCAGAAGGCTCATTATAGAAGGCGGTGCACGCAAGGTAATAGCTCATCAGCTCCTGGTACACTGCCACCATATGAGGGTTTGTATCCCCCAGCTCCCGGTTTGTGGGAACATACTCTTCATAAGGAGTATCCCCCATTGGCAGTCTTAAAATCTCCGCCATTTTGTGAAGGGCCAATCCCAACTCCCCCAGTGGAGTGGCGAAAGTCCCAGTGAGCGAGATATATCGCTCCATCAAAGCTATAAATAGATTGGGGTTGTGAGGTAACCCAACACTGGTAGCACTCACAGCTGCGTACAGACCAATGCTCTCCAGCTCAGTCTGAAAATGCTTCAGGGCCCAAGCAGCTAAACGAGCCCATCGAAGATTTGTAGGGGTAACCCACCCATTGGTCCGAGGACTAACTTTGGGGTACACTCCTCCACGTCCCATAAATTTATTGCAGAAAGTCGGTAATTGGACTGGTTAGAGCAATAAAGTGTCTTCACTTGGGACACTGCCCGAAAACAATCCCCTGAAAGGCATCACAGGGACGGAAGGTCGGCTCACAAATGACCCTTGGTCAGACCCTTTCTGATAAAATATCTTCCCCGGCTAGCCGTGAAAATTAAGGGTCAGAGTCCACGACATCTTCCTCGGATGCGTAGCATGGAAGAATGCCGAGATAGGGTAATCCCTCGGCATCTTGAGCAGGTACATGACCATGCCCCTAACAGTAAAAACCCAGTCTTCCTTCTTGGGCTTCGTCTGGGATTGTCTATCAATCATATCCCCGAAGAGGAAAGCTGGTTTTCTGTATTTTGCCCCGTCTATATACATCAGGGGCTCTCCGTTGATCATGCTCAACAACATCAGTTCTCCTTGAGACGATATCAGGATTCCCCTTCCTTCAGGATACTGGGGTCCGGAAATAGGAAATGTCACATGAGAAAAATCCTCCAAGTAATTGGAGTGCAGCATCCCAGCAGCAGAACTCATCACCTCAACCAACAGAGATATCTGCAGGTCAACTACTGAGTGCAAGAAGAACATGTCAGTTTCTATACTAGACATTACAGTCTTACAGTTTACGCCAAAGATCGACAGTTTTGTGCTTTTACGCCAAGACTGTGAAAAAACTTGAGTTTTTACGCTGGAATCCATTTCCTAAGCGTAAAATTCAAGGTTGGCAGTATACAGTCTGTGTTTTTACGCCAGACTGCCAAAATTTGAATTGTTACGCCGAAATTTTTATCCAGAGCGTAACACTCAAATTTTGTACTATACGCCAGATTTCGACAGTCAAAGCTTTTACGCCAGACTGCGAAAATATGGAGTCTTTACGCTGACACATTAGGAATGTGGGCGTAAATGAGAAAATATCTCTGTGCATCATCTTCTTCGAAGAAGCTCTCAGCACAGAAGATGACCCAGCGCATTCACGTACAACGTGTGCGAAGGGTTTTTCTTCGTTCTTGTCGCCTCAAAAGTTTTACCTATAACGCCCGGCGCAGAGCTTGACAGTGGGACACTACGTTCCGAGCGAGGTTCGCTCTGCCCGATGGGAGCCGCACTTGCTTGGGCAGAAGAGAGAGAAGAGGAGGCAGCTTTCTTTCCCTTAGAGACGGAATATTGTTTTGGTGCCATTGCTAAAAAACTCGAAGTTCTTAAAAGACGAGATGAAGAGGAAAGGTTCTTGAAAAGCTAGGGTTTTGCAAAAGACGGATGAAAAGTTTTTCTCTGAAGGCCTTGGGGTACTTATAAAGTTCAGATAAACTCCTCGAATCCCTAACCAAATCCGATATTTAATGTTCGGTTATGATTGGGGACTATGTCAGCCTATTATACAGGGAAGGTGGACAGTCAGCGAATTCAAAAAGTCTTCCGTGCAGAGCAGATTCATAATTTTTACGCCAAGAAGCTTTTTACGCTCGGGAAGCTACAAATCTACGATTTTACGCTCAGAGGCTATAAGTCTATGGTTGTACGCCCGGATGATTTTACGCTCGGTAGCTTTTATGCTCGAGAGGCTACAAACCTACGACTTTACGCCCAGAGGCTACAAATCTATAATTTTACGCTCAGAAGCTTTTTTACGCTCAGAGGCAACAAATCTACGACTTCACGCTCGGAAGTTTTCTTCTCAGAGGCTATAGATCTACAATTTTACGCCCGAATGCTCTTATGCTCAGCAGCTTTTATGCTCGAGAGGCTACAAAGTTACGATTTTATTCTTATCTACACTATGGATCTATGACTTTCCGCATATCTCAAAATACGTCGGCCAGAGTCTGCATATATCTGAATAATTCTCAAGACGGCCAATTACAAGGGTTCACGCAGAAGATACTCCTTCTTGGCCTCAAAATATCCCAAGTACCCAAAGTATACAGAGGTCAGCATGGAAAATGACTCTTCTTCTTGGGTCGATTGGAAGTTCATCCAAAAATCTAGTCTGGATATTTTCTCTACAGTTCAAAGTTGGCGACTCAGTTTCGACAGCCATTTCTCACCTTTTCCAAAGGATTTTTGGGAAATTATTCTTGAAAATGATGATCTGAACAAGAATTCTTCTTATCAGAGAAGTAGCATATTCAGAATTCTACGCGACTCTTCGTCTAGAACAGCATGACAGTTTTTATCTTCAAAGACAACTTAATGCTAAAACAGCTTTCTACGCATCTCCAGTAATGCGTAAAAGACGGGACGAGATCAGATACTCTTTTATCAGAGTCAGCGTAAAGTTATTCATACGTGTCGAAGCTACACCTATTTAGACTTCATCACAGCAAAGAATATGGCAAAATTATCATATGTGTAAAAGAAGACGATTTTATTAATCATGATTACATATGAGGGAAATCCAGTCTACAAAGGGTTTTCTTTTTATCTTCATGATTACATATGAGGGAAATCTCGTCTATAAAGGGTTTCTCATTTCCATTTAAAAGATCACACCAAGAGTCTGTTCTACCAGGTTCTCGTATTGGTGGAGATCTTTCGTCTTCTACAACAGTTCATCGACTTCCACAGTCGATGAACAAGAAAGTGGTGAATGGCGGGAGGATACAAAACTGGGCTTGTCTAAATTATTCAAGAGCTCATCCTCCATACGCCATGACAGATTAAGTTGAGGTATTAGACCCAACTCAATACTGGACAACAGACCTAGTTTGTCTGCTCTTGTCCACGAACAACAGGAGAAAATACAGCTTGCAAGCTGTGTGGTCGAATGTGACCCTTTCTCTCTCCTGGACGAATTGCCATATGAAGTTGCTGATTATCCCGAGCAAAGGAAGCTATGATATCCTTCCATGATCCATCATTGCAGAGGACATTTGCTCGAAGACGCCTTCTTTTTTGGCTCTTTACATGCTAGAAGAGCATGATCTTCTTCTTCCTCAAGTCGACCCGACGAACTCCGGCAATCATCTTTGTGTGGTGAAGGAAATATGGGAAGAATAGGTTAACTCATCAGCCTTTTTATAGGCAAAAGAGAACACACCGAATCCCAACAGACGCCCAAAAATCTGCCAAGAAATTAGCCTCGAGGAACGAGTCAGACTTGACTGTTTCATGCTTAATTCAAAGTGTTTCAAATTACGAGGAATTTGAAAACTTTGAAGGGGGTCTTGTAGAAGCATGAAAAATACGCTGCGAAGTTATACGCAGTAGTTCAATACTGTGTGGCGTAAGACATGACTTCAGAGCCATCGACGTACAATAGAGCTTCCTCGCTAGTACAGCATAAAATATAGCTCCAAGAGCAACCCGCGTATAATGCAGTATTTTTAGACTGCCTCAGCGGATAAAGGTTGCTATGTCGCCTTTACGGCGTAAAACCCATTTGCTTTCTAATGCAATGGGAAGATTATACGAGGATCGCCTCGTATCCTTCAAAAGAGCTGTACGAGGAACACTTCAAATTCTACGAATGAACCTGTCAGACAGTACAATGAACCTGACTCCTGACAAAGGGTACAACATAACTATTCAGACGATGGCTGTAATGATGATGCGGTACAGAGACCCAAATCGTCGTATAGTGACATTTCCTTGATATAAACTGCTTTTACGCCTTCAAGGAAATACGCTGCCTAGTTTTATACAGGCAGATGTGAGCTTTTACGCTCAGCAGAAGACAACAAAACTGCCATGTCAAAAGCTGCTCTCCGTACAGAGCTCGAGGCACGTCTCTGCATTAAATGCGCAGAGTGGGGCAGATCTCTATATTTAATACACGAGATTTTATTCTACTTCGAAGACTGGCTGAGCCATGATTAAGGCTAATACGTCTACATCATCTCTTCTACATATTACGCCATCAGGCTATTTTTAGCTTTAGGAGCACGCTGTACGCTATCTCCTTGAAATACGCTGACCTGGCTATTTTCAGCTATAAGGAGTACGCCGTATGCTATCTCCTCGGAATACGCCATCTCAGGCTATATATTTAGCATTGGTGAGTGACAATACTATTCGGTCCAGAATACGCTCAAGACCTCAGTCAAGGAAGGAGAACTGGCTACCTCTACGCTAGCTACCCATCCATGTAGCATCAAGCTTTTACGCTCGCTTGGCTTCTACGTCAACTTAAACAACTACTTGGCTTCTACGCCTACATGTCAGCTATTGGGCTTCTACGCCTACCTAGTTTCTACGCCAACTTGACAACTATCGGGCTTCTACGCCCACACCTCAGTTATTTGGCTTCTACGCCATGGTGACAGTTATTGGCTTCTACGTCAACTTTTTCTACGCGAGGGGCAGTTACCTATGTGGCTTGCATGCCGTGATCTTCGCAGCAGTTATACGCATTATATCTTAATGGGACACGCCTCACACGCTTATTCAGAGGACCATCTATACGTGGGTGGCAGTTATTATAACCGCCGCGTAAAAAGTGCCATACTCTCCACTGTCCGGCTTTTATGTCGACTGGATGGTTACTGTCACTAAAACCCTATAAATATGGACCTCTATTGACAGAGGTCCGAGGTCGAAGATTGGAGAGGAGAGGTCGAAAGGTCAGAAAATCTTAAAAAAGAAGAGAAGAGTCCAGAGCATAAATAGAGAGTAGTGATCGTCGATTTTGGCATCAAGCATCCACTCCCCTGTGCAATCTTTGAAGCATCTCCTTCTTCTACAGCACTTCTTCATCATCGTGTGGTCCAAGGGACAAAGTGATCGACTGTAGATCAGACTCCTATAGCAATATTTATCCAGATTAAAATTTGTTCTTAACATTCTCGTATATGATTAATAGTACTTCTTATTTGTAAACTCAAGAAAGGGTTTTGTATAAACCTAGTTTATTTCTTCCGTTTATTATCAAACAGTGACCCCTAGCATAGTCCCTAAGATCATAGTGTTTGATTGTGTATTGGTGTAATATCTGATACAGTATTGTGTTTATGATATATCTATAGGACTGTTGGATCACTCAGACGATACCTTGGAACCCGGACATTGGTATTTCCAGCTAAGGACCACAGGCGAGTACATTATCTGACAGTTTCCATTATGTTGATTATCTCTATAACTCTTGTTGTATAGCGTACATGACTCTGACACTGTTATTTACACGAGTTGGCATCATTGAGACCTATCACGAGGAGTCGTGATTGGAATCCATCGTGCTAGTTGGGAAAATAGGGAAATATTAGTAGCTTATGTGATCATACCCAACTTTACATGCATCATAGCTTACCCACACCTCACGTCGGTGCAGCCTTACCCTTACATGCCTCATCATTGTTACAGGTGGTTAGCCTAACCTGTTAGGAGACCTTACCCTCAGAGTATCTGTGATTGTTGTCACTGTTCAGATATTTTTGTTCCTTAGTATAGTCGTTTTGTAGTGGATTTGTTTCCACCCGACTATCAGACTCGATACCTCTCTTGGATGTTCAGTTATACTATTCAGCTCATATTTCCTACTAAGTATTTGTGCTGTGGATGAGATATAGATTGTGTGTGACTTGTTGTGACAGTATATTACCACTGATGGATTGCATATTAATTTACAGCGTACGTGTGTATATGGTTTCCATATATTGGAGTTCATATACATACGGCTGGGCGTGTTACGTATTCCTAGTCCTACATATTTTGGGACTGGGGCGTGACATATTTTTGGTGGTGGCCCATGTAGGTCCTCGAATATATTGTCTTGGTTACGTAACTGTGCCAAACAAGCCTGTGTATAGAAAAGATTTTAAGGATCTCATACACACTTGACTAAAACCTCATTCATCCTTCCAACTATCCTATATTTTATTTTACGCCACAGATCCTGTACTCTTGTTGGCATATACTTTATGCTATAGGAGATTACCTATCTTTGCGCCATAGTTAGGTATACTTTACGCTATAATTATAATAAACTGCTACTCCCAATCCCATAGTATTCCTAAATCCTGCGTATAAGACGACAAGTAAGCCACATAGGTAAATCCCCAGCGTAACTTGATGATTCCTGAATCCACAGTAAATAGTTTAATCAGGCGTGAATCTAAGAAGGATGATAAGCATAATTGACACTATCTTAGCCCTTAAGAAACAAATTTTTTGCATTTAATACAGAGATATGCTCCGAGCCCTGTACAGCAACAGCCTTTGGCGTGGCGTTTGATTTTGTCAAATGTCACTAGACAACAAAACCCGGGTTCTGTGCAAATCACCATCACAGCCGTCCTCTCGATTATCGTGCGGTACTTTTGTCAGATGTCAGGTTTTCTGACAAATTCATCCAAGGAAAAAGTTTCTTACGCTGCCAAGTATGCTATACTTTACGCAGATAAATTTACGAAAATAGTAGTTACGCTCAGATCTATGCGCAGAACTTTTACGTATATTTTATGCAGATTTTACGCTTAGACCTTATACTGATTAATCATGAACTACGTTTTATGCCGACGATTTGAAATACTTACTTTACGCCAAACTCCTTGGAGCCCTGCTCTACGCAGCTAGCTCTGAAGCTATGCTATACGCGGACAACTCTCGAGTGTATTTTATACTTCTATATCCTATTTAATACTTGTACCCTGTTTGATTCCCATACTTTGCCTAAACGATTGTGTACATTAACTGCAGAAAGATGGATATGTAGAAAGAATGTACTATCACTGATGGTGACACAACTCCTGGAGTCAATGATCAGACTCAAGGAGGGACCTCAACGAACCCTAGACTTTCAGGACCAGATGGACAGATTCATAATCCAGCTCCATCTAACTTTCCTATTCCACCTAACGGGACTCTTCCAGTATCATCAACACTGCAGGATGGCCAGGCTCCACTATTCCAATTCTTCCAGATGATGATGCAGGAACAGAGGCAACAGGCAGCCGAGCAACAACAAGAATTTCTGGCAGCACTAGAAAGGATGA
The DNA here is from genome assembly GCA_036927795.1 of Iris macrosiphon. Taxonomy (NCBI): domain Eukaryota; kingdom Viridiplantae; phylum Streptophyta; class Magnoliopsida; order Asparagales; family Iridaceae; genus Iris; species Iris macrosiphon. The sequence goes on along the minus strand of JAYESA010000015.1, from coordinate 80,298,470 downwards.
CTGCACAGGCTGCTATACCAGCTCAAGCACTAGCTCCAGTACCTCAAGCTAGAGTTGTTTCAGTAAAGGACTTTGGACAAATGGGACCAAGGCCGTACAAAGGTACTGAGAGTCCAGAGAAAACTACTAACTGGATTACTCACACTCGTAAGTTATTAGAAGCATCGCAGTTACCTACAGACCTGTGGATGACCGGTGTAAGGACGCTTCTAGATGGTAATGCTCACCACTGGTGGGAATCCATGGAGCGCCAGCTAGGTATATACCAGACATGGGAACAGTTTCTGGAAAGCTTTGAAAGAAAGTATTTCCCGAATACTGTCAGAGATGCATTATACGATCAGTTTCTCCACCTGGAGCAGGGGAAACGAACAGTGGACGAGTATGATGCTGAGTTTAGTCGCCTTAGCAAATATGGCGCTGCTCTGATACCAGATGACTTGGCAAAGGCTAAGAGGTTTCATCGTGGATTGACTAAAGAGCTCCAACACTATACTAGCTCACAGTCCCGAATCTCTTATGCCGAGCTGCTAACAGAAGCCAGATTACAAGAAACCATCAGCAAAGGAAAAGGAAGTCAGCTAAGGGCACAACTAGGACCAACAAGAATACAACAAGGAGGACCTATCAGACGTCTTTTAGCTCAGCAGCAGCAGTACCAACATAGAGCAGGACTGTACCAGATCCCCGAGAAACCCCAATGCAATTACTGTGGGAGACGCGGGCACATCTCGAGGGACTGTCGAGTCCGTCTAGGACAGTGTATGAGATGTGGTTTTGGACAACATATATTGAAGGACTGTCCTATGCAACAAGCATCGACACTTCCACCACCAGCACAGAGGCTAGCACTTCCAGCACCAAGGCCAATTCAACAGATAGCTAGACCCGGAGTACCCCAACCTCCAGCAGCAGGAGGATTTCAGCGAGGACCCCCACTACCTACCCAGGAGGATCAGTACCTGAGGGCTAGTCAGGGACAACCACAGAGGAATGGGCAAGCTTTTGCTATGGAAGTAGATGACATGAATCAGGAGATTGATGTCATAGCAGGTATCACTCTTGCTTTTACTTTTCCTGCTATGACATTGTTTAATACGGGAGCCACCCACTCATTCATATCATCTAGTTTTATTGCCAAACACAATATTGCCACTACACCTTTACCTAGTTGTGTTAGAATTCTTACCGGGGGAGGAGTTGTACCTATTAGTAGAACTTGTAGATCGTGTCCTATAGTAATCCATGGCAGAGAGATGAATGCTCAACTCTTAGTCCTTCCTATGCCTACTTTTGATATTGTGCTTGGAATAGACATGCTAAGCAAGTACCACGCTTTCTTCAATTGCTTTGGAGGAAGGATTCTTTTTAAGGTACCCGGTCAGCCTAAACTTGAGTTTGTACAAGGATCCACAGAAATCCTTGATGGTATGCAGCTCATAATGGACGATGTTGTTTATCATCCCATTATTTCATAATTTCAAGACATCTTTCCAGAAGAATTACCAGGACTACCCCCAGATAGAGACGTAGAATTCTCAATTAAATTAGCACCGGGAGCAGCACCCATAGTATCACATGTTTATAGACTAGCAAAGAAGGAGATGGATGAACTGAAGACACAATTGAAAGAACTAGAAGAGAAAGGTTTCATCCGACCAAGTGCATCACCCTGCGGAGCACCAGTATTATTTGTACCAAAGAAGGATGGGTCAGTACGTATGTGCATTGACTATAGAGCCTTAAATGCAGTGACAGTAAAGAATAAATATCCATTACCACGCATTGATGACCTATTTGATCATCTTAGTGGAGCCAAGGTGTTCTCAAAGATAGATTTGAGATCAGGATATCACCAGGTGAAGGTACGGAAGGAGGACATTCCTAAGACCGTATTTCGGACAAGATACGGGCATTACGAGTTTTTCGTCATGCCATTTGGATTGACCAATGCTCCAGCTATCTTTATGGACTTAATGCATCGAGTCTTCAACCAGTATTTAGACCAATTCATGGTCGTCTTCATAGATGATATACTTATCTATTCGAAGAACCACAAGGAGCACGAGAAACACCTGCGGATTGTTCTAGAGACTTTAAGAAGAGAGCAATTATTTGCGAAGCTCAGTAAATGTGAGTTCTTTTTGGACAAAGTCTCATTTCTTGGACATATTATCACGGGAGATGGTATTTTTGTTGATCCACGAAAGATCTCGACAGTCGAGACATGGCCTGTTCCTAAATCAGCAGCAGAAGTGAGAAGTTTTCTTGGACTTACGGGATATTACCGATGGTTTGTGGAAAACTTCTCAAAGATAGCAACACCTATGACTCAATTGACTTGCAATGATCAAGAGTTCATATGGACCAACGAGTGTCAAGCCGCTTTTGAGGAATTAAAGAAGCGACTGACCACAATACCAGTATTAACTATTCCATCAGGACCAGGAGGCTATATAATCTATATTGACGCATCAGGGAAAGGTTTGGGATGCGTATTAATACAGCATGGCAAGGTAATTGCATATGCATCTAGATAGTTACGAGTACATGAGAAGAATTATCCAACTTATGACTTGGAACTTGCAGCAGTTGTATTTGCTCTGAAGTTATGGAGACATTACTTATATGGGGAACGAGTGGAAATATATATAGACCACAAAAGTCTCAAGTATGTCTTCACATAGAAGGAATTAAATATGAGGCAACGTCGATGGCTCGAGTTGATGAAAGATTTTGAGATAGAATTATATTATCACCCAGGCAAGGCTAACGTTGTAGCAGACGCATTAAGCCGGAAGCCAACAACTTATTTCTTAACAACACAAAGGGGGTTATTGTGGGATTTGTAAAGTCTTGGTATTGAAATAATATTACCCAGAGAAGACGGGACACTAGCCAACTTGCAAATACAATCATCCCTAGTAGAGAGAATCAAGGCAGCATTGCCTACAGACACCAGATTCAGAAGATTAAAGGAAAGGATAGAGGCTGGAGAGCAGACCGGGCTACACATTCATAATAATGGGATATTACGATGTGGTAATCGACTATATGTTCCCAATAGAGAAATTCGATAAGAGCTGATGGCAGAAGCTCATAGTTCGATATATTCTATTCATCCTGGAGGTACCAAGATGTATCGTGATTTACGACAGCATTTCTGGTGGCATGGGATGAAAAGAGAGATAATTCGCTTTGTAGCTAAATTCCTGGTATGTCAGAAAGTAAAAGTGGAGCATCAAAGAACAGCAGGGTTATTGCAACCACTACCAATTCCAGAATGGAAGTGGAAACACATCACTATGGACTTTGTTACGGGTTTTCCTAGGAGTCCTAATGGAAGAGATGCAGCATGGGTAATAGTGGACCGACTCACCAAGTCAGCCCATTTCTTGCCTTTTAGAGTGGGCCAATCTACGGAAGCTTTGGCTGACCTATACATGAGGCAGATCGTGAGATTGTACGGCATACCAGTTAGCATTGTATCAGACAGGGATTTGCGCTTTATATCACACTTTTGGAGGAGCATGCAAGAAAGTCTTGGAACTCGTCTGAAATTCAGTACATCTTATCACCCACAAACGGATGGGCAGTCAGAACATACTATTCAGACATTAGAAGATATGTTAAGGGCTTGTATGTTAGACTTTGGGGGATCATGGGAGGACCACCTACATCTTGTGGAATTTTCTTATAACAATAGCTATCAGGCAAGCATTCAGATGGCTCCATTTGAAGCATTGTATGGAAGGAAGTGTAGGTCTCCTGTATGTTGGAGCAACGTGGGAGAACGTCAGATTCTGGGACCAGAGTTAGTGGTCAACACCGTGGAGACAGTTAAGAAGATACAAGAACACTTGCGAGCAGCGCAAGATAGGCATAAGCAATGGCAGACCTTCATCGTCGTCCCTTAGAATTTAAAGAGGGCGATCATGTCTTCTTGAGGATATCACCTACCAGAGGCACCATTCGATTCGAAGGATGTGGTAAGTTGAGTCCAAGGTATATTGGACCATTTGATGTGCTAGAAAGAGTAGGAGAAGTAGCATATCGACTTGCGCTACCACCTTCACTTGAAGGAGTACATGACGTATTCTATGTGTCACAGCTCAGGCGATATGTGGCAGATAGCAGTCATATTCTCGACCATTCGGAGATCACCATTGGGCCAAGTTTGTCATATCAAGAGCAACCCGTGGGAATTCTCGATCGTCGAGAGAAAGTATTAAGAAACAAGTTTATGCCCTTGGTCCGCATAGCATGGAAACATGGCTCGCCAGGAGAATCTACTTGGGAACGCGAAGATGACATGCGCCAACGTTTTCCAAACCTATTCATAAACCAAGGTATGAATTACTTTGTTAATTTATATCTTCTACCAATCCTTGACTTTTATTTTACTTGGCTTAGTTTTAATTTCGAGGACGAAATTCTTATACGTTGGGTAGAATATAAAACCCCATTCCTGAAAACTGTATTAGTTATTATTTAAATATTTATTTAAATTATTTATTATATATAATAATAGGGAATAAGTATAGAAAAATAGAATTTTCTAGTGGGTCAAACCCGCAACCCATTAAAAAACACTTTCGCGCATAAAAATAAGAAAATAGAAGCAGCAGCCACAGACAATGGCAAACCCCTCACCCTACAGGTGTATACTTTTTCGCGCGTATATATTAAACTGCAATAGCAAAACCACCTCGCGTAAAATCACAGCAACAAACAGTAACTAAAAACTATGCGTATAACACTCCACCGCTTATCTTACCTTGCGTAAAATCCTGCCCTTCATCGCGCGCGTAAAAACCCAAAGAATCATTAGGATAAGAAAAATATCAGCAGCAGAAGCAAAACCCAATTTTGCTTTGCTTTTCCATTCCACACGTGTAAGGATTTTATTCCACCACTCTTTAAAAGATCTTCTCAACCGCGCACATAAACCAATAAGAAGGGAACAACAACAATAGTTTCTTAACCATTAAGTTAATTCCACCGCCTCCTTATTTCTATATATAATTACAACTTCTAAACACAAACCTTCTTCTTATCACACCTAACATTTCTGTGGATGAACACTTTACAGGACTTTACTCGGCAAGTATACCTTGCCACTGTACATCTATTTTATATTCCAAAATAATACATGCATGTTTAATTCTGCTTCTATATACATTTATTTTGTAGACTTTGGACCTGTTTTATACGACTACCATAGCATTTTGGAGCATCTGTAGATTCATTGGCTGTGACACAGTTGTTACACGAGTGGTGAGTCTCATATAGATTTTTGGACTTCGTATTGGGTTGGCCGCCTGTAAGGGCCGTGCATCAGGAATGACTGCTAATAGAAACTTTGTATGCTAGTAGACCTAGCAGTTATTAGAGGTATTATCGTGTCATGTATATGACATGCTTAGAGCATGGGACGGGGAGAACAATAAGTAAAGCATTTGGGCTCCTTTGTACTTTTTCTGTAACGCCTGGATTCTCCGCCGGAGAAAGGGTGATGATGACCACTACATATTACTGGAGGCCTCTGTCGTTCATAAGACGACATGCTTTGAGGCCTATGATTCTCCAAGAGAGTCACGCCAATCCCATATTTTGAGCCAGATAGCCCACTTGGTGGAAAGTTGTTCTCAAATTGCATTCACTTAGATGATTAGGCGACCCGATGGATGTTTATATTTCAGTACTTATGGGCATGTTATTATGTATCTTGTTATGTCCCTCTGAGGACCTGGTTCCTTTCCAGATATGGAAGAGCAGGAGCATCCGCAGGAGTATGGGCCTGGGCCGGATGCTACTTACGAGACTGAGGAGACCTTACCCTCAGAGTATCTGTGATTGTTGTCACTGTTCAGAGATTTTTGTTCCTTAGTATAGTCATTTTGTTATGGATTTATTTTCACCCGACTATCAGACTCGATACCTCTCTTGGATATTCAGTTATACTATTCAGCTCCTATTTCCTACTGAGTATTTGTGTTGTGGATGAGATATAGATTGTGTGTGACTTGTTGTGACAGTATATTACCACTGATGGATTGCATATTCATTTACAGCGTACGTGTGTATATGATTTCCATATATTGGAGTTTATATACATACGGCTGGGCGTGTTACGTATTCCTAGTCCTATATATTTTGGGACTGGGGCGTGACAATCTAAGCTTTATAACTCACACACCAGTCTAGAACATCATCAACCGACATACCTCGGGGGTAGCGACCCTCGTGACTCCATCAATCGACATACCTCGGGGGTAGCGACCATCGGACAAGACCACCATAGTGCATGCTAGTTACTACGGTTTATCAGAGTGGTTAAAGCCCATACTCCTACTGATTGTCCTCTCATGATACTAAGTGCCATGTGTGTGTCAATATATCTAATATATAGTAATGACTGAAAGAAAACTACACATGCAAGAAATATACAAAAATGCAATGAATATACAGAAATAAAATAAGCATGCAAAATACTGTAAACAATTTGGCAAGGTATCTTGCCTGGTCTGAAAAGGATGAAGTCCCAACTCAAGGCGTCGTCCGATCTACCCGTCACATAAATTAAACAAGTTAGGTTACAAAAGTGGATGAATAGGTTCCTCCATTTTAATCTATTTTAATTCTGAATAAAATAACCTAAAATAGTATTTTAATCTTATTATAATCTGATTTTATTGTTAAACTCTAATTTTGGTCCAAAGAAAGTCAACTTTACGGATTTGTGATCCATGGTACGCAAATCGAGGCAATCCGTTGACCAAAAAGTCAACCAACTCAAATCCTAGATTTGTGTATGGAATCCTATAGATTTCAATACTACATGAATGCTGGAATCGACATTTTCATAAAATCACAAGTCGGTAACGAGTTATGGCTACAAGGGCGCACAAATGACAGTTTTTAATAATTTCCTATTTATGTTTACGTTGCATAAATTTTATAGTAGACTAAAATTACATATTAAATTATGAAAAAATAATTTTATGTAAGTTCATCATGTCAGGTTTCCAAAACTTCAAACGGCTCATAATTCCGAGTTCGAGATCTCCTGAAATCTTGAAAATACAAAAACATATCTGATTTTGGACAGCTGGCACTTTTAGAATATTCTAGAAAAATAGGTTTTAAAATTACTAAAATAATTTATATATTCAGAAAAATAACCTTGATATGGTTCTAACAAAAAAAACTGGAGCGCGTTTGGAGTCCGGAGCTAGGAGATATCGTCTTTTTTAGTTGTCATAACTACTAGAAAATGAGGCTGAATTTATGACGAATTTTGACTATTTTTGGACGAAAAAGAGAGGAGTTTTGGGAAGAAAAATATGAAAGATGAGTTTATTTCATAAGTCTAATAGGTATTTATCATGGTGGAGACTATTTAATTTAATACGAGTAGGATTGGCTAATTTGGATATGATTAAGATCAGTTTAAATAAGGATAGGATATACATGAAGTTATTTTTCTAGTAGGCTCAGGATTTGAATTAATTTAAAATATAGTTTAAATTTATCTCATTAATTTATAATCTTAAATAGAATTAAATATAATATAAATAATTTATATATAATCTTATTAATATCTATTAACAGTAAATCAGCATCTATCTAATATTAAGACTATATATAACCAAATAAATCCTAAATAATTTCAAAAATCTAAATAAATTTCTTAAAATTCTAAGTAAATTACAGAAAAATATAATTAAATATTTTAACCTAAAATAAATATTTGGTAGGAACAACATGCAAGTATGGTCTCGTAGTAAATCATAGAAGTCCTAAAAATTTATGTTCCATATATTTTAATTACCTAAAAATTCTAGAAAAATCTCCAAAAATCTAAAATAGTCTAAAATTATATCTAAATAAATATTAACATAAGTAAATATACTAAAAAATTTATTTTCTAATTAACTAAGAGAATACTCTAAAGTAATTCAATATTTAAAATAATAAATAATATAATATAAAATACACACAAAATACTATTTTGGATTAGGGGGTTTACACTGGTCGTGACACATTTTTAGTGGTGGCCCATGCAGGTCCAAGCTTCGCAAGTTATACGATATCGTGGTAGTTCGACAACTTAGTTGTACTGCTACGAGCCTGCAATAGGATATAGAAAATAGAATCTAGGATGAGAGTATGCTCAATCACACTAGAAAATTTTGATCTTCATATTGCTATTCTGATTGATTGCTTCTTTCCTGTCCTTCCCTGATAATATCGTACCTATCATTGATTCTTTTGATCTGTATTCAGGATGCAGCCGAATACTAGATCTATGAGAGTGGGAGCATCAACTTCAGAGAGATCTGCCACCTCTCAACCTAACGAACAGACACCTGGAGTTTCTCCTACATCTCCTGTTCATGTGGGAGTATCTGCAGCTAACGGGATTCGTCCTCCACCTATTCAGAGGATTTCCCCAGCTATGACAGACAACCTTCCACCACCACCATACCGATTCCCGGAGGAGTGCCCACTAACGGGGCACAGATGTTCGTACTGATGCAAGGCATGCTAGAGGCCCAGAGAGTAACAGCAGAAGCTCAGTGTATTCAAGCTGAAGCTCAGAGAATACAAGAAGAAGCACACCAGGCAAAAACAGAACTGATGAGAGAGAGCATGGAGAATGCTCATCAGGTGGCTTTCCAGGCTGTGGAGAGAGTAGCACGACCACCGCAGCATCCTGGCCAACAACCACAGAGGTCCGGCACTATAGTGGACTTTAAGAGGATGATGCCTCAAGAGTTCAAAGGCACAGAAGGAATACTCTATGCTGACGAATGGTTAGAGGACATAGAGAGGAACTTGCACTTATCACAGATCCCGGAGATTCTTCAGATAGAGGCCGCTGGCAGTCAGATGTTTGATATCGCACTGACGTGGTATCGTACAGAGCCGAGACTCGCCGCTGAAGAACTTACTTGGGAGGAGTTTAAGGAACTCTTCAAGGAGAAATTCTTTCCTGACGTAGCCTTGGGAGCATTGGAAAGTCAGTTCCATGACTTAGTCCAAGGAGGCATGTCAGTCGACGAATATGCCGCGGAGTTTTGTCGATTGAGTCGATTCGCGCCATCGATGATTCGAGAACCAGGAGACCGAGCACGAAAATTTAGAAAGGGATTAAATAGGGAGATCAAGTCTCGTACTTCAGGACGACGTACCGCGATATTTAAGGGTATTCTGATGGATGCCCAGATTGCTGAAGATGACTTGGATCTCAGGCCCAAGAGAGGATGCGACACATCTGGAACAACAGGAGGTAACACAGGACCGGCCAAGCGCCCACACTTTTAGCAACAACAACAACAGAGGCCGTACCAGTAGCAACACCAGCAACAGGCACCAGTTCGAGGACATGCTCAGCAACAGCAACCACAGAGACAGAATCAGCTTGTTGCCCCATGTTCGTATTACGGAAAGATGGAACATACAAGGGACATCTGCAGAAAAAGGTTGGGCACTTGCTTGTCATGTGGATCAGTAGCACATCAGCTGAGGGACTGCCCAGCTGTTCAGACTCGCCAGGGAGGAGTAGCAGCTCAAAGAGGACCAGCCAGAGCACCTATTATACCAAGAGGCCAGCAGAGGGGACCTCCACTTCCACCACAGCAGTATAGGTTTGCTCACCACCAGCAGCAGCAGCAAAGAGGATCACCCCAGGGACGAGCTTACGCCATGACTACTGAGGAGGCCGAGCCAGCTGGAGACGTAATTTCAGGTTCAGTTTTACTCGATTATATTCCAGTACTTGCATTATTTGATTCTAGCGCTTACTATAGTTTCATATCTGTATCTTATGCCCTTAAGCATCATTAGAAATGGAACCGTTAGATAGGACTTGCAAGATCACGACAGGAGGAGGTATTATCCTAGTCCGTGATTATTGCAAGGATCGGAGAGTGTCATTGGAAGGCCGAGAGTTGAGCGTGAGTTTACTCGTTATGCCACTTCCGGGATACGACATTATACTCAGAATGGACTGGCTGAGTAAACACCATGCTTCTATAGATTGTCACGGAGGTAGAGTAATATTTTGACCACCAGGAGAGCCAGAGGAGCAGAGAAGCGGAGCAGAGGCACTTTTTGTGAAACCAGGATGGAAGAAGAGGAGTTACCACATCCACTTATAGCAGAGTTCCTGGATGTATTTCTAGAGGAGTTGCCAGGTTTGTCGCCAGACAGAGATGCTGAGTTCTCTATAGACTTGATACCAGGAGCGGAGCCTATTTTGCAACATGTCTACAGAGTTAACAACAACGAGTTGGTAGAACTGAAGAAACAAGTAGAGGAGCTGTAAGACAAAGGTTTTATTAGATCCAGTTCATGGCCATGGAGAGCACCGGTATTATTTGTACCGAAGAAGGACGGCACGGTATGCATGTATATCGATTATAGAGCTTTAAATAACCTCACTATCAAGAACAAATACCTGCTGCCTAGAATAGATGGTCTCTTCGATCAATTGAGCGGAGCAAAGGTTTTTTCAAAGATAGACTTGAGGTCAGGCTATCACCAAGTGAAGGTGAAGAAGGAAGACATACCGAAGACAGCCTTTTGGACCAGATATGGCCAGTTTAAATTTATAGTAATGCCGTTTGGTTTAACCAACGCACCAGCCGTATTAATGAACTTGATGAACAAGGTATTCCACCAGTACCTTGACAAGTTCATAGTGGTGTTTATTGATGACATTCTAATATATTCAAAGACCCCAGAAGAGCATGAAGAGCACTTGAGGATGGTCTTAGAGACTCTCAGGAGAGAGAAGTTGTACGAGAAGATTTCAAAGTGTGAGTTCTTCCTTGACAAGGTTGAATTTCTTGGACACATGGTGACGGGTGACGAAATTTTAGTTAACCCAAAGAAGATCGAAGCAGTGGAATCATGGGCTACCCCCAGTACGGTAGCTGAAATCAGGTGCTTTCTCGGACTAGCAGGATACTACAGAAGATTTGTGCAAGACTTCTCCAAGATTGCAGAACCAATGACTAGACTGACCAAGAAAGACGTGGAGTTTGTTTGGACAGAAGAATGTCAAGCCGCATTCGATGAGCTGAAGAAGAGATTGACGACAGCACCAGTTTTGACGTTGCCGTCAGGGACAGGTGGATTCACTATCTACAGTGATGCTTCAGGAAAAGGGTTGGGATGCATTCTTCAACAACACGGGAAAGTAATTGCCTATGCTTCAAGATAATTACGCCCTCATGAAAAGAACTACCCCACTCACGATCTGGAGTTAGCAGCAGTTGTCTTTGCCCTAAAGCTGTGGAAGCACTATCTGTACGGAGAGCGTGTGGAGATCTTCACAGACCAAAAGAGCTTGAAGTACGTGTTTACACAGAAGGAGCTGAACATGAGATAGAGAAGATGGTTAGAGTTGATGAAAGACTTTGATATCTCATTATAGTACCATCCGGGAAAGGATAACGTAGTCGCCGATGCCTTGAGCAGGTATTCAATGGCCATATGCTTGACTTTGGATAGACATTTATTAGCCGATCTTGAGAGCTTGGGAATTGAAGTATTAGTTCCAGGAGTTGAGATTCAGATGTGGGGACTGCAGATACAATCGAAGCTGATGGACAGAATTAGGGCTGCGCAGTATGATGATGAGACTCTAAGGAATATTAGAGCACAAGTTCAGACATGATTGATAGACGATTTCACTATTGCGGATGATGGATCCTTAATTCATGGCACGAGGATGTGTGTGACAAGTGGAGAGCTGCGCGAAGAGGTTTTACAGGAGGCACACCGCTCTCAGTACTCGATGCATCCTGGAGCCAACAAGATGTATCGAGATTGAAGGGAGCATGTATGGTGGTATGGTATGAAGAGCGAAGTAGCTCGCTTAGTATCTCGATATTTAGTGTGCCAACAGGTGAAAGCAGATTGACAGAGGCCAGGAGGATTGCTTCAATCTTTACCCATTCCAGAATGGAAGTGGGAGCACGTGACTATGGATTTCGTTTCAGGACTTCCTCGTTCCCCAGGAGGAAAGGACGCGATTTGGGTCATCGTAGATAGGTTGACCAAATCAGTCCACTTTTTACCTTTCAAAGTGGGTACATCGACGGAGAAGCTAGCAGAGATGTATGTACAGCAGATTATCAGATTACATGAAGTTCCTGTGAGTATTGTCTTAGACCGGGATAGTCGTTTCACTTCCCATTTCTGGAGGAGTCTGCAGTCTAGCTTGGGCACTCAGCTCAAGTTCAGTATCGCATATCACCCCCAGACAGACGGGCAGTCCGAAAGGACTATTCAGACTCTTGAAAATATGTTACGCACTTGCATTTTGGATCTTGGAGGTTCTTGGGAGGATCATTTATACTTGGTAGAGTTGCTTACAACAACAGCTACCAGGCCAGCATTGAGATGTCACCATTCGAGGCTTTATATGGACGGAGATGTCGTACACCTTTATTTTGGGAGGATGTTGGAGAGAGAGCTTTGTTAGGACCAAAAGTGGTCGTGGATGCAGCAGAAAAGGTAAAACTTATCAGAGGCAGACTGCGATTAGTGCAGGACAGATATCGTCATTGGGCCGATAGCCACCGTAGACCCCTAGAGTTTCAGGTATTGGTTGATTTATTTTTTTTGGTTTGTGATTGTTTTGTTTAGATTGCGTGTTAAGACTGTTTGTTCTAGGTTGGCGATTTGGTGTTCCTACGGATTTCTTCGACATGGGGCACGATTCATTTTGGCAGAGGCGGAAAGCTTAGTCCATGATACATCGGGCCCTTCAATATTCTTGTAAGGGTCGGTGCGGTGGCTTATAGACTTGACTTGCCGCCTGCTCTAGATAGAGTGCATGACGTGTTCCATGTGTCACAGCTGAGAAGGTACGTGGCCGATCCTAGTCACATACTAGACCACTCGGAGATCGAAGTTGGACAGGCACTCAGCTATCCTGAACAACCCGTTGAGATCTTGGATCGTAGAGAAAAGGTATTACGGAACCAGACTATTTCTTTGGTTCATGTTGCATGGAGAAATCACTCTTCAGGAGAGTCAACTTGGGAGAGAGAGGACGAAATGCGCGAGCAGTATCCGTATCTCTTCGAGACTTGAGGTATAATTCCTTGTTGATTGTTGTTCTTGTGCTAGTTATTTTAATTTCGAGGACGAAATTCTTTTAAGGAGGGTAGACTTGTCACCCCCACTTTTCAGATTAAGGGTATTTTCGTCTTTCTGTAATTAATGAGTAAATGATTGTATGATAATTAATTTTATTTAAATTACTGTGACTTTATTTGATTGTTGCGCTTTATCGTTATTCGATAATTAGAACGCTACGCTAGCCATTGTCTTCCAACATATTCACACCGTTGTCCTAGACATGCCAGATCGTTAATTGATGCTTGTGTTCCACTTAAATCCATCCCTTTGTAATTCTATTTAATTGTAGAACACCTCCTTGCATTTAATTTTAATGAATTAAACAATAAATCTATTTTATGCAATTTTCTAATTGTTGGGCACTTTTATGCAAAAGCGTATTAGGTGTACACCCGTTGGACACGACACGTGATATAAACCCATTTCCTCATTTATTATATTTTTCCATGATTTTTGGGAGTGTGTAATTTAACATCAACCCCTTGAAACCATGGCCTCCAAACCCTTATACCAATGCAATTCTCGAAATTTCATTAAACCCATTCGATCCCTAGCCCATTGGAATATTTCCATAACAAGCCAAGGCCTTTTCCTAGTGTTGACCAAAGTCAACATATTCTAGGTCAAACCCAACATCACATACATATATATATATATATATATATATATATATATATATATATATATATATATATATATATATATATATATATATATATATATTCCTTTTCCTTTTTTTTCTTTTATTCCCTTCAACCTAAATAACTCCTGTAGAAGCATGAATTATGCTGGGGAATTGTACGCGTGTTATGCAGTCAAAACCCCCAACATGCATGAAGTCCGCACAAAGCAGCGCTTTAAGGCTGTGTGGTGTAAAACATGGCTTCAGAACTGCTCGCGTAAAACAGAGCTTCAGAGCCATCCGCGTAAAGAAGGACTTCAGAGCTGCCCGCGTAAAGCAGCGCTTCAAGGCCGTTTTGGCGTAAAAGGTGGCTACACCTCCCTACAGCATAAAATATGTTTGTCGTTAATGCAACGTAAAGTCATACGAGGAACTCTTTATATTCCTGGAATGAACCTGTCAGACAGAACAGTGAACCTGACTTCTGACAAAAGTACTGCACGATGATAAAGAGGACGGCTGTGATGATGATTTTGCACAGAGACCCAGACTATCGTTTAGTGACATATCCTTGATACAAGCCGTTTTTATGCATTTAAGGAATACGCTGCCTATTCTACACAGGCAGACATGAGCTTTTACGCTCAAGATGAGACGAAATCAGATGCCACGTCAAAATCTGTTTCTCATACAGAGCTCGAGGCATATCTCGGCATTTAATGCACAAGATTGAGGCATATCTTTGCATTAAATGCATGAGATTTGGTTCTATCCTTTATAATTTTGTCATGACTGGGAGAGCTAAAACTAGGGCTAATACGCTTACATCACCATCCTGGTATTTTATACCAACCAGGCTATTTTTAACTATAGGAGCACGCCGTATGCTATCTCCTCGAAATATGCCAATCAGGCTATTTTCAACTATAGGAGCACGCCGTATGCTATCTTCTCGAAATACGCCGACTCAGGCTATATTTGCAAAGGTACGTGATAAGGCTATTTGGCCCAGAATACGCTCAAGACCTCAGTCAGGAAGGATAATTGGCTATCTTTACGCGGGTTACCTATTATGCAGCTATTTGGCTTCTACGCCAACAAGACAGCTAAAGCCAACAAGACATCTACTTGGCTTCTACGCTAACAAGATAGCTACTTGGCTTCTACGCCAATAAGACAGCTACTTGGCTTCTACGCCAACAAGATAGCTACTTGGCTTCTACGCCAACAAGGCAGCTACTTGGCTTCTACGCCAACAAGACAGTTATTTGGCTTTTATGCCAACCATCTCTACGCGAGGGGCAGTTACCTACGTGGCTTGCATGCCGTGATCTTCGAAGCAGTTATACGTGTTACCTAATAATGGGAAATGTGTCATACGCGGATTCAGGAGATCATTCAAACGTGGGTAGCAGTTATTATAACCGCCGCATAAAGGTGCAACCCTCTCCACAGTTTGGCTTCTACGCCGACTGGATAGTTACTGTGACTGATCTCTATAAATAGAGACCTTTGGTCACAGGAGAAAAGTGGGGGGGAGAAAGAAAGGCCAAGAAAAGGTCAAAAAAAGGAGGAACAGAGAGCACAGACAGAGAGTGTCGATTGGCAACTTCGGCAACGCGAATTTAATCCCTCCTGCAATCTTTGAAGCTTCTTCTTTTTCTACAACACTTCTTCGTCATCGTGTGGTCCAAGGGATAAAGTAATCGACCGCAGATCAGACTCCTATAGCAATTTTTCTTCAGAATCATTTTTATTGTACTTAATATCCTCGTATAGGATTAATTGTACTCTTTTTTTCTTGTTTGTAAACAAAGAAAGGGTTTCATATAAACCCAGTTTTTATTCTTTTGTTTATCATCAAACACAAGATGGCGACTCTGCTGGGGACTACTTTCTCATCTGACGAGAAAGCCATTGCTCAACACGATGTGGTATCCGTCGGATCAACAAAGAAGACTTTGATCGTCCAATTCGAACAATCTGCTTATGAAGACATGCTTCGTGCAGGGGGTAGCTCTCATTCCCTCTCTGTCCAGAACAACAGGAAGCTGCGTAAAGTTTGGATGCCCAAGACGTCCTCTACCCTTCCTGCTGGCCCTCCTCCTCCGATCAACAAGGTTGTGACAACACAGCCTACGCGCTCTGCGCATAAAACTATGTCTCCCATTTATGACGTGGCAGACAAAACTTTTGGCAATACCTCAGTGCCAATCCAGAAGTTTAGAACGCGCCCTGCGCATAAAACTATGTCTTCCGTCTGTGACGTGTAGACAAAGCTTCTGGCAATGCCTCAATGCCAATCCAGAAGTATAGAACGCGCCCTGCACGTAAAATCTCGTCTCCCGTCTGTGATGTGGCAGACAAAACTTCTGGCAATGCCTCAGTGCCAATCCAGAAGTCTAGAACACGCCTTGCGCATAAAACTATGTCTCCCTTCTGTGATGTGGCAGACAAAGCTTCTGGCAATGCCTCAGTGCCATTTTGTAGACGTGGTTTGGTTATTCCTATTTCTCTCTATCTATTAGAATCCTCAATAAGAATAAGCCTTAGTTAGTATCGTCGTGGGTTCTGTTTTAACAATCTATTTTTAAATCTAGAAGTCTAGAATGCGCTCTACGCATAAAATCTTGTCTCCCGTCCGTGACGTGGCAGACAAAGCTTTTGGCAATGCCTCAGTGCCAATCCAGAAGTCTAGAACGCGCCTTGTGCGTAAAACTTCGTCTCCCGTCGGTGACATGGCAGACAAAATTTCTAATAAGGCCTCAGCGCCAATTCAGAAACTTCAAACGTGCCCTGTGCGTAAAAATACATCTCCCATCTACGATGAGACAGATGGTCCCTTTGATCACATCAAGGGAAAATAAGTGGCGAGTCTCCCAACCTCTAGGCTTGTACGCCACCAAGAGAAGAAGTTGCCCACTCTTTAGAATACGCGTGACGCTGGAGGCCATTTGAGGACTCTCCCCGTTTTACGCGAACCTGTGCAAAGCTCCAGATTATGCCAGGATAGGCCTGTCCGCGTAAAGAAGACCCATTTCACGGGAAAATATGCTCCTCAGACGGATGATGGATCGTATGCTACTCATATGACTGAACTGCTGTATTCTTATGGCAGAGAGAGGGTTGTGGTTCCCAATCTCCACGTTCCTACTGATGTAAAAAGGCATAATAAGCCTTCTTCTTCTTCTGTTAATTCCCCTGATTTGCGTGATTTCTTGATCCAGAAACACAAAGACAAGGGATCTTCTAATATGTCTATTACACCCCTAGGGAGCATTGTTGTAATAGTCATAAAGTTGTAGTTAACTACTGCTGTTCTAAGGCAAAACGGTCAATTTTCGACTGGTTGAACTACTCTTTGTCTTTACAGGAAGAAGCGCCAACATTCGCATCAGTAAATATGGCTTCACGCATTCCTAGAGGAAGGTCAAGTTCAAGACGTCATCCCTCTAGAACTCCAAGCCAAAGGAGATTTGACAGACTCCTTGAGAATATTGAAGCAGGTGTCTTTCGAAACACTCGCTCGAGGTCGCGACAATCGGCTTCATATTCTTTCGATTTTGACACTAGGGGTCACCAGTTTCCTAAATGTGATACTGACAGTATAGACTCGATCTTTGCAGAGATCTATACTAATCCCTCGGTGGCATCCAGAGAAATGAGAGTTTATGCCATTGGGGATGAACATGAAGAAGCCTCCCCATCATGAAGTACGGAACAATGCATCGCTGTATTGGAAGCATCGCTTAAAGAGATGCATACCATGATGGAGAGTATACACCAAATGTTGGTGACTCAACACACAGCTGCACCTGTTCCTCCGACTCAACTACGGGTGGGGGTAGATATACCATCAAGCCAGGAGCCCGTTCAAAATCAAGAATCAACTGCTCCTCAACCTCTCAACCCAGAGAATGTATTACCTCATGTTGGAGTCACAATACAACCGATCTCTCACCTCTCTGCGGTCCCTTTCCTAACTTAAGATCCGATGCAAGCAGTTCAGGAATTAAAGGCCCAATTTGATGCCTTGAAGCATAAGGATCAGCTCAAGAAGTTGGGAATCAACCAGCCATACCCAGCTATCTGGGACGAGATCCCTTTTCCACCAAAATACAAACCACAGGCCATGGTTTTGTTTGAGGGAAAGACGTCACCAAGACAGTACATGAACTACTTCAGCATGATGACGGTATTGTTGCAAGGGAATGACGCCCTTCTCACTCGAGTGTTTAAGGTCTGTCTGTCTGGGGTAGCCTACCAATTGAACTAGCGGACAACTGCATTACCTCTTTTGAAGATTTCAAGACTCTGTTCTTCGCTCGATTCTACAAGGAAGGAATGGACATGTCTATGTCATCGCTCATCAAATTGAAGCAGAAAGAAAAAGAAAATGTTTGTACATTTATTGAACATTTTTGTCAGGCTACTTTGTAGATGCCTCCCTGAGTTCCAGATTCCACCTTGGTGGACATTTGCAGGAAGAACCTTCTCCCACTGATCTCAGTGTTCATGGGACCATATCAGTTCCATGATTGACCCTCGTTTATCATCTCAGCGGTCGCCGCTGAAGACAACAGTCGGAAGGCGCGCGGCAACGGAATCATGATCTCTACCTCTGAGAGAGGGAAGCGGTCATCCTCCAATAACTACCATACTCGTAGTACAAAATGAAAGGAAGCTCTGGCAATCAACACGACCAGGAAAAATACTCCGACAACTACGCAGACAAAACCTGGGACTTCCAGACCCATAGAAGAATATTCTTTTGACGATGATGACATTTCGAGCATATTCGATTGTCTAGTCAAAAGTGGCAAGCTTACTCTCCCAGAGATAAAGTGTCCAAATGAAGTCGACAGTACAAATAATCCTAAGTACTGTATTTTCCACAGATACATACATCATCCCATAAAGGCATGCTATGTATTGAAAAGAAAAATCCAGGAGTTGATCGACGCCAAGGCCATCACTCTGCGTAATAACGAGAAGACGGTCACTGCAAACATGATCTCTCTCCAATTTGGCAATCTGCCCCCTCAAGAAGTCCCGGATGGTGTGGTGCCTATTCCCCGGGCAATGATGAACATTGTTAATCTTCCTCCTACCAGGGGTCAAAATCATGACTTAGTGCCCCTAACTACCAAGCGTAGGGAGATCATGTGGATTCACCCAGATCTGGTGTCAGAAATTGAGGAAGAGACTAAATCTGCTAAAGCTAAGTCTAAAAAGAACTCAAGATGTAAACCATGCTATATGGTTGCAATATCTATGACATCAGAAGAGGAGACTTTGGCAACCGAAACTCGATCAGGGAAAGCCTACCTCAAAGACTATGGAGAAAATCAGGAAGAAGCGACGGCAGACACTTCGCCTGCCAAACCTTCAGAGCATGAACCTGTTATACCAGAAGCAGGTCCCTCTAAACCAACTTCGGTGGACAAGGGTAAGCAGAAAGAAGTTCGTTTCGATAAACCTTTAAAGAATATTCAAAACAAAGGTTTAGAGAAACCTTATAACTTTGACATCTTGGCTCAGTTGGCTAATACTCCGGCCAAATTGTCCATCTTTGAGCTACTACGGCTATCCAAAGACACTCGTCGGGTCTTGAGTGAAGCTTTAATGCAAGCAGATGTATGCTTGACTCAGCTCAAGTACCCTGATAAAGAGCCTATGGCATGTCCTCAATGCCATAGTGTGATGGAGGTGGTCCCTAACATCACTTTCACTCAAGAGGACATGTTGTTGAAACATAACAAGCATGACACCGGATATGTTGGCTCCATGGAGGTAGACCAGATTCACATAGATCCGGGATCGTCGATCAACATTATCCCTCATAGTCTGCTAAGACCGTTGAGAATTCCTACAAGCAAACTGGCTCACACTACCACTACAATCGTGGGCTTTAATGCCATAAAGAGCAGACCGTTGGGGAAGATTCGTCTGAGGATCCAGATTGGTGACCTTAGATCAGTGGCTACATGCTACGTCATTAATTCGGAGGTATCTTACAACATTCTGTTGGGCAGACCATGGATCCACGATCACAATATTGTCCCTTCAACTCTACACCAATGCTTCAAATATGTGGATGTCCAAGGGACGGTAAAAACAGAGTTTGCTGATCTTAATCCTTTCAAAGGAATTGAGTCCTACTATTCCGATGCCATATTGTACACCCAAGACTACATGAAGGAGGTATCAGGCAGGACAGAGGAGGAATCCCACCGGGAGCCAGGAGAACCATCTACTGAGCAGCCTTTGTCATCCAGGTGAAAGGGCGCACTACCCGTCCGAAAGTTGTGGAACCTATGACTATTCACCTGAGCAAAACCAAATCGGGAGGAGGAAGTAATCCCCTAGTGATCACTCTGAACCTGAAGCCTCCACCTTTGGTCATCAACCTTAGGCGCAACAAGCAGCCGACTGATGTAAATACAACCGAGAACGTGGTTTCTAACGATAATAAAGATTCTCTTTTCTAGTATACTGACGCTCAATTTCCTAATCAGAAATCCTTCCCCAATAACGATATAGAGCCTATAGCACAAAAAATCTTGTAAGCTATAGACTTCTATCATCCATATGTGTGGGAAGTAGCGTCAACGTCTAACGTCGTCACGACATATGGGCCGCATGAAGATTCTATCTTTATTGTTCCACCTACTCGCAACGATCAGCATCCAATAGTCTTCGGTCGAATGCGGAATAGACCGATTGTACAAGAAGATTCTCACGAGTCTGATGCTGGGAAAATGCAGGTTCACAGATATAGCCCACAGGCTTTGAAGATTATGCAAAGCATGGGTTATGATTTGAAGTTGGAGCCAGGCCTCAACTATGAAAAAGGCAGGCGAATGCTGTTGCATGGTAATCCCTACCGTCAACGAACTCTTTTCGGGTTAGGGTATACCACATCTCTTGCAACTTCGGACAACTCTGAGTCAAGTGGGGAGACTATTTTCTCTTCTCAGGATGGTTTGTCGTCCTCCAATTCATATGATGAACTCGAACGGGTATTGTCAGTAAATACGGTATTGATAGACTCTCTCGAAGAAGAGGAAAAAAATATGAACCGTTTGAAAGTGAATCCTGGGCACAGCAAATGGATACACAATGGGAACTCCGGTTCGAACAAAAAGAACCACCCACTAAAGATAAAGTTATCCAAGTCAATGTTGGGGATGAATTTTCACTAAAGACGATATTTATCAGTAACAATCTTTCCAAAGAAGAAAGAAAAGAAATGATCCAGCTGATAAAAGAATATATCGATATCTTTGCTTGGAATTATGAGGATATGCCAGGTCTTGATCCAAAAGTGGCTACCCATAAACTCAACATACTGCCCAATTCAAAGCCTGTAAAATAATATCAACGTCGGTTCCGCCCAAACATGATGTAGAAGCATGAAAAATATGCTGGATAGCTATACGCAGCATATTGATCCGGGGCAGCGTAAAAAGATGACCTCAGAGCCATCAACGTGCAACAGAGATTTTCTGCTGAGTACAGCGTAAAATATAAACTCAAGGACCATCCGCGTAATGCAGTATGTCCAGGCTGCTAATGCGTAAAAAGGGTGCTACATCGCCTTTATAGTGTAAAAATTATCCGCTTTCAATGCAGCATTGAAGTGTACGAGGAATGCTTCGTATTCTTCGAAATGAACCTGTCAGATCAAGTAATGAACCTGACGTCTGGACTCCTGACAAAGAGTACTGCACGACTACCCAGGCGACGGCTATAATGATGGTGCGGCACTGCAACCCAGGCTATCATTTACTACCATTCCTTAGCGTAAACCACTTTTACGCATACAAAGGAATACGCTGCCTAGTTTTACACAGGCAGATGTGAGCTGTTTACGCTCCACAGAAGACAAACAGCCTGCCACATCAAAAGCTGCTCTTCGTACAGGGCTCGAGACATGTCTCTGTATTTAATACGCAGAGTGATGACAGAACTCGAGGCACGTCTCTGCATTTAATGCGCAAAAAGGGTGGCAGACCTTCAAAATACGCCTCTGTATTTAATGTGCAGGATGATGGCGGATCTTTGCATTTAATGCAGGAGATTTGATTAAATGTCACCAAACCGGCGTTTAGTGACATCCCCTTTGCGTAAACTGCTTTTACGCATACAAGGGGATACGCTGCCTAGTTTTACACAGGCATACGTGAGCTTCTTACGCTCCGCAGAAGACAAACAGACTGCCACGTCAGCAGTTTCTCTTCGTACAGGATTCGAGGCGCGTATCTGCATTTAATGCGCAGAATGATAGCAAATTTTAAAGACAAGCCTCTGCATTTAATGTGCAGGATGGGGGCAGATCTCTGCATTTAATGCAAGAGATTTGATTATATCTCCAAGAGCCGTAATTTCGGCGTCCACATCATCACTTTGGCACATTTTGCCAACTCAGGCCTCAGTTAGGAGAAGAGGATCAGCTATCTTCTATGCCCGCTCGGCTTCTATGCCCACTCGGCTTCCACGCTCACTCGGCTTCTATGCCTACTCGGCTTCTACGCCTACTCGGCTTCTATGTCTACTTGGCTTCTACGCCATGGTGACAGTTATTGGCTTCTACGCCAACCTCTTCTACGCGAGGGATACCTACCTACGTGGCTTCTACGCCGTGATCTTCGCAGCAGTTATATGCGTTGTCTCTTAATTGACATGCGTCAAACGCTCATTCAAAAGGTCATCTATACGCGGGCAACGGTTATTTTAACCATCGTGTAAAAGGGTGCTGTACTTTCCACTACTCGGTTTCTACACCGACTGAGTGGTCACTGTCACTAAAACTCTATTAATAGAGACCACTATCAACAGAGGTCCGGAGAGGAGAAGGAGGTCAAAAGGAAGGTCGAAAAGAAGGTCAAAAATTGGTCAAGAAATCTAGTATCAGATCCAGGGTCGAAGAATAGAGTATCAGATCGAGGAGAGAAGACGGTCGAGAGAGAGAAGAATCCAGAGCTCAGGCAAAGAGTAGCGATCGACGACTTTGGCATCGAGCATCCACTCTCTTTAGCAACCTTCGAAGCTACTTTCTGTCTTCTACGGCACTTCTTCATCATCGTGTGGTCCAAGGGACAAAGTGATCGACTGCAGATCAGGCTCCTATAGCAATATTTACCCAGATTAAAAATTTTACTCGACATCCTCGTATAGGATTAATTGTACTGCTTGTTTGTAAACATAAAGAGCGGGTTTTTGTATAAAGCCTCGTTTCCATATATTTTGTTTATTTTATCAGACAACAAGATGGCGACTTTGCTGGGGAAATCTTTCTCTTCTGATGAGGAAGAAATTGCTCAACACGATGCGGTATCCGTGGGATCCGTGAAGAAGACACTGGTCGTCCAGTTCGACCGGTCTGCCTACGAAGACATGCTTCGAACAGGGGGTAGCTCTCACTCTCTCTCTGTCCAAGACAACAGGAAGCTGCGTAACGTTTGGATGCCCAAGACATCCTCTACCATTCATGTCGACTCTTCGATCTCTCCGATCTCTCCGACCAACGAGGTTGTAGCATTGCTCCCTCCGCTCCTTGCACGTAAAATTCAGTCGCCTATCGCTGACAGGGCAGACAAAACTTCTGGCAATGCCTCAGCGCCAATCCAGAAGTATACTCCGTGTCTTGTGCGTAAAATTCAGTCGCTTGTCGCTGACAGGGCAGACAAAACTTCTGGCAATGCCTCAGCGCTAATCCAAAAAGTATACATCGTGCCCTGTGCGTAAATTCTGTCTCCCATCTGTGACGGAATAGACAAAATTTCTGATAATGCCTCAGCGCCAAATCAGGAATCCCAAACGCGCTCCGCGCGTAAAAATGCATCTGCCTTCCGCGGAAAAGCAGATAATCCCTGCAACCTACGCAAGGGAAAGCAAGTGGCAGACTACTCAACTTCTCGGCCTTTATGCCAGCAAGGGAACAATCTGCCTGCCCTCCGGATTACGCGAGAAGCTGATGGCCGACTGAGGACCCCCTCGGCTTTACGCCAACCTGAGCAAAGCTCCAAATTACGTCGAGCGAAGCCCCTCATCTTAAAGAAGGCTCATTTCGCGGAAAGATACCCTCCTCGGGGATTATCCGCTACCCAGATGGCCAACCTGTTATATACGGGCGGCACAGGGAAAACTATGGTTCCCAACATCCGCATGCCCACTGATGTGAACAGAAGGAACAAGCCTCCTTCTTCTTCTGTAACTCCTCCTGACCTACGTGAGTATCTGATCCAGAAACGCAAAGACAAGAGTCGTAAACTGGCTTTAATTCCCCTAACGGTCAAACACGGGGAGATCTTGTGGGAAGATGCATCAACATCTAATATCGTTATGACGGGTGGGCCACATGAAGATTCCATCTTTATTATTCCTCCAACTCGCGAAGACCAGCATCCAATAGTCTTCGATCGCATGCGGACCAGCCCGATTGTAGAGGAAGAATTTTGCGAGCCTGAGGGTGGCAGAATGCAAATCCACAGGTATAGCCCACAGGCTTTAAAAATTATACAAAGCATGGGTTATGATTTGAGGTTGAAACAAGGCCTCAACTATGGAAAAGGCAGACGAATACCGTTGTAGGGTAATTCTTACTGTCAACAAGCTCGTTTTGGGTTGGGGTATACTACATCTCTTGCAAACTCACAACCTCGAGATTCTGATCCTGCACAACCAGAAGCAGGACCTTCTAAAATAACTTATGTGGACGAATGCAATGACAAGTCTGGGGGTAGTCTCCCTCGACAAAATAGGACAACATCCAAAGCTGGGGGTAGAATCCTCTCTAAGTTTGAAGATGATGCAACGATGGTGATCTTCCCAGAAGATCGTAAAACTCAGGCATCGGGAGCCCGAAGGCCGAAGGGGACTTTCTCCTTCAATGAAGATGACATCAGCGAAATCTTCAATATGTTGATGAAGGAAAACAAACTTCAGCTAACCAACATCAGATACCCTGAGAGGGCTGGCAAAGTCGATGACCCAGATTATTGTCTCTTCTATCGGTACATTCATCACCCTACGAGGGCCTGCTATGTACTAAAAAGGAGAATTCAGGAGTTGATCGATGCCAAGGTCATCACTTTGCATCTATAAACGAGGGGACGATCACTGCAAATTGGTTTTACTTTAATGTGACAATTTGCTCCCTCAAGAAAATACCAGAAGATGAATCTCTAAAGTTTCCCCAGTAGATTCTTCAGGTCTATCTCCACTCAAGAAAATCACTCTATAGTGAATTTTTTGGACATGAGTTCATGTTCATATTACCTCTGAACTATTGATTCAAATATTTCGTTATCTCCCCAGCTGAGTTTGTCATGTTCATATTACCTCTGAACAAACCATTCTGGTCCGGCCATCGATTATCATGTCCATATTACCTCTGATATCGGTTGTCATCTCAACTTAGCACCCGTACTTAAACCTTAAGTACACCAGTGGTGTTGAGTCCACAAAAACTGCCATGTCCATATTACCTCTGAGTAAATATGTACCTCCATCCCCAATGGAGTCACAATTCAAAAGTTTGTCATGTTCATATTACCTCTGAACAAACTTTCTAAACTTTCGGCTATCGATTATCATGTCCATATTACCTCTGATATCGGTTGTCATATCAACTTAGCACCCGTACTTAAAACCTTAAGTACACCAGTGGTGTTGAGTCCATAAAAACTGCCATATCCATATTACCTCTGGCAGGACTTGTCCTAAACTTATTATTTGCACTTAATGTGTGCAACGAATAATAGGTCCACCAATAATTCTCCCAGTGGGAAGTCCTCAACAAATACGGTATCGTACTACGTCCATATTACCTCTAGTACAATATCCGAAATCCGTACAAACAATCATAAAGAAATGGGAATGTCCTTATATGATTGCAGACGGTGCTTACAGGTTAGCCAAGCCTAATGGAGACCTATTAATGGCTCCTATCAATGGCAAATTCCTGAAAAGGTACTATGCTTAACCTCCTCTGCTCAAGTGGAATATGGCGAAAATCTTATTCTGACAAAACTACTTCCAAAATGAAACTAGTTGGATCATATTCTATCATGTCCATATAACCTCTGAATAAATATGTTCAACTAATTTGGAACTTCAAGACCTATCACGTCCATATTACCTCTGATAGTGTTTTGTGTACAAATTTTAGCTGAAGCATATTCTATCATGTCCATATAACCTCTGAATAGATATGTACTACTAAAACTTACCGAGAGTATATCACGTCCATATTACCTCTGATATCACTTTCACCCAAACCTGTTATTTATATTCCAAAATGATGGGTCCACAAAGTCAGATGAAAGCCTCTTTATTATTCTCAGAAAGAGCAAAATTACATTGAAAAACAAAAGTACATCATTTGGGGGGAGCGGTCAGGTCACGAATCTGCTGCGCCAGTGCGGCCATCTTCTCAGTCCTGGAATCGAAGACATCAACGCGGGCCCGCTCCAGCCGTGCCTCGTCGTTGCTCAGGAGGGACAGTTCGGATCTAGCCCGAAGAAAACCAGCACGGGCGACTCCTGCATGTGCCAAGTTCTGTTGTGCTACGCCCAATCGGCCATTCACCACATCTAGAGCTTCCGACGACTGAGAAGCCCACTCCTTTGCCTGAGCGAGTTTTGTTTCCAGCCTGCCTACCCTAGCTACATTCCTTTCATGCTCGGCCTGGCACTTCGTTTGAAGAGCAATGGCCTCCTCCAAGACAGCTTTTCCTTCATCCATCTCCTGCTGATGTATCTGGATAGATTTATTTAGGCCTTCCATCTGTTCAGCAAGCTGCGCAGTCAAGGAGTCGTATTTAGCCTGAACCAGATCTTCAATGCTGCCTCGAGCTAGCTGCAAGTATTCGTTAATGGGTTGCTCCAAACCATTAACTATCTCCTCCAGCGTATCAGCTACCCCAGTGTCGTTGAATTCTTGGATCAGCACTATCGCGGCCCGGGAGGACCTCCTCAGCGCCTCGAAGCTCAGATTCTTCGCCAACACCATTGACATTAACATTTTCAAGGTGTTGTAGAAGATACTAGTGTACTGCTCGGTCAACGCAGCTAGATCCAAATGGACGCTGGGAGTGGCCGCGATATTGGCGAATCCCCCTTCAGGAATGATCGCAGACGAGGTGGCCACGGCCGCCACCTCAACAGGTGGTGCGACAAAAGGAGAAGCGCCAACACCGGACGAAGTGACCGGCGTACTCAAAGGAGGCATTATCGCAATGACAGACTCGTCCTCCTCTTGAGATATCGGAATCTCTTCGACGGGCGAGCCGGCACCCAAAAGTGTCTCCTTTTCAAAGTCAGGCACCTCCGTGTTGCCGCCAGGACCTGAAACAGTGCCAAAAGACGCGACCAACCTGCCCTCCCCGAAGAGGTCTTCCCCTGAAAAGAAGACAAAAGGAAGTTAATATCGAAATGATGTTAACTTTTCTAAAAAGAGACGTAAAGACGACGTTTACCCATGGCCGATGGTGTATATGTCGCATCTGCGGCCAATACAGCTAAATTATTTCTTAATGATATTAGGCAAGCTGTCATACCTGGAGAAGGTGGTGTGTCAACCGACACTGGAAAATATTCTCCAGGCCCTCATCAAGTTCCAATCGAGGCTCATCGGTTGTAATCTCGCTGGGTGCACTGACGGACACGGCAGGGGTTTCTTCCGATGCTAATCCGGATAAAGGTATCCTTATTCGGCTCGGCCTCGAAGGCGATCTCGTACCACTGTCCGAAGCGGTAGCGGCAGCAGCAGCCTCAAGCAGGAATTCTCCGGCACCGCTAGCCGGAACTGTGGAGGGTCCCTCTCTAAAAGGCGAGGGACCTCTAATCAAAGAATCAGCCCCAACAGGGGGAGATGCAGGCTCAATTCTAGGAGCCTCATTACCAGGAATCCGGAGAGGATGAATAACCGTCTTCTTCTTTCTCTTACGAGGGAAAGTCTCCTTCAGAGCAGGAGCCCTTCGCTTCCCAGAGATTACCAAAGCCCTTGCAGGCGGAGGTATTTTACCCCTCGGCACCGACAACAGAGGCTCATCCAGAGTAACGGACTCTTCACCCTCGTCAGAAGAAACCGAGGGGACTTCATCTCTTCCTGTGGACTTGGAAGAGGGCACCCTAAAACTTCCATGCATATCAAAATCGCGATGGAAGGTGTTGGTTGCTACATAGAACTGGGCATACGAGTGGAGGATGCGCAGCTCCGTGGAGAGTGAAATGATGGGCACGATAAAAGTTGCTTCAGTACAACCCATGATGAAGTATCGCCATCCTCTCGCTCCATCGACGAGTCCACCCCTGGACCTGAAGCTGGTGACGGCATTGCCCACATGCAATTGGTCGTACCCAAACTGCCTGGCAAACCGACTAGGCAGGTAGGGCTCCAAGAAGCAATGGTCTTCGCTTTTGTACAACAAATGGAAAGGTCTAATGCAGACCAACCAATTAAAAACCTCGGGAGAAAGAATGGTCTGCCTGTCGCCTATATCCTGAAGTCTGATCCCCTGTTGATTGAGATATACAGGGGGGACAGTGCAGAAGAGCTTCCAGCTATGGTCAAAATTCAGCGCCCGCCGATAGTCTAAAACTGTAGTCACGTTCCAGAAGGATTTCTTATAATTCAGCAAGAAACTACCCCCCGAACTACTGTCAGAGCCGTGAGACATCACCCGGGGGTTATGGAGAATTAACCATCCCATCAAATACAGGTATGGTAATTCTACCCTGGGAAAGCTATCACGCCGAGTTTCATCGACAAGAAGCCCCTCAGTCATGGCCCTCAAGCCAGCTTGTATGCGGCACACCATAGCAGGAAGCAAGCCTAGTCTTGCCCCGAACACCAGATGCACTGCAGGCCAAAGGGTGTTCTGGTAAATGCGGTCCGCAGATGCGATGCCGGGCACTACTACTCGACGCAGCCATATGGAGAGGAAGCCAGCCAGTTGAGCTTCCTTGGACAGAGGCCTGCGGCAATGCCTCAAATAGCTGTAGGCCTTAGTGCCTGCAGTATATTTCCCTATCCCTTCATCGAGAATCAGATCCGGAGCCCCAGCGTCCTCCATAAGATCGTTGACTACCTGAGCACTAAGCACGCTCAGAAAATTCAAAGGCTGATCCTTCGTATCCAAGACCTTCTCTGGCTTAGCAGTCCTGGCCCGGTGAAAGAAGAGGTAGGACGCCCATTTATTGGTATGAGCCAAATCTGAAGGCTCATCATAAAAGGCGGTGCACGCCAGGTAGTGACACATCAATTCCTGGTAAACTGCCACTACTCGAGGATCTGAATCCCCCAGCTCCCGGTTTGTGGGAACATACGCTTCATAGGGAGTATCCCCCATTGGCAGTCTCGAGATCTCTACCATCTCGTGAAGGGCCAATCCCAACTCCCCCAGTGGAGTGGCGAAAGTCCCGGTGAGCGGGATATATCACTCCATCAGAGCCAGAAATAGGTTGGGGTTGAGAGGTAACCCAGCACTGGTGGAATTCACAGCTGCGAACAGACCAATCCTCTCCAGCTCGGTCTGAAAATACTTCAGGGCCCAGTCAGCTAAACGAGCCCATCGAAGGTTTGTTGGGGTGATCCACCCATTGTACCGAGGATTAACCTTAAGGTATACTCCTCCGTGCCCCATGAAATCATTGCAGAAAGTCGGTAATTGCACCAGCTGGAGCACCAAGTTGTCTTCACTCGGGACACTGCCCGGGTACAATCCCCTGAACGGCGTTACAGAGCCGGAAGGGCGGCTGACAAATAGGCCAGATCCTTTTTGATTGATGATCTTCCCCGGCCTGCCGTGAAGATCGGGAGTTAGCGTCCACGACATCCTCCTAGGATGTGTAGCATGGAAGAATGCCGAGATTGGATAATCTCTCGACATCTTGGGCAGTTGCAAGACCAAGCCCCCGACAGGGAAAACCCAGAGTTCTCTCTTGGGCTTCGTTTGGGACTGCTTGTCAATCATGTCCCCGAAGAGAAAAGTTGGCTTTATATACTGGTCCCCGTCTATGTACGTCAGGGGCTCTCCGTAATTCATGTTCAGCAGCGTTCGCTCGCCTTGAGCCGATATAAAAATTTCCCTTCCTTCAGGATACTGGGGCCCGAAGATAGGAAATGTCACGTACGACAGATCCTCCAGATAGTTGGAGTACAGCATCTCGGCGGTAGAACCCATCACATCGGCTAGCGGAGACTCATGCAAGTTAACTGCAAGAGTGCAAGAAAAATACGTCAGTTTCTATACTAGACATTACAATCTTGCAACATAAAGCCAAAAATCAACAAGTCTGTGCTTTACGCCAAGACTGTAAAAACTTGATCATTACGCTGGAATCCATTTCCTAAGACGTAAAACTCAAGGCTGGCAGTATACGCAAAGTTTCGACAGTCTGTGTTTTACGCCAGACAGCCAAAGTTTGAGTTATTATACCGACAAGTATAACACTCAAATTTATAGTATACGCCAAGTTTCGACAGTCTATGCTTTTACGCCCGACTGTGAAAATATGGAGTTTTTACGCTGACACATTAGAAATATAGGCGTAAAAGATGAAACATCTCTGTGCATCATCATCCTCAAAGAGGCTATCAGCACAGAAGACGACCTAGCGCGGTCACGTACAACGTGTGCGAAGAATTTTTAGTCGTTCTTTTTCGTCCCAAAAGCTCTACCTCTAAGGCCGGGTGCACTGCTCGTCGGCGGGATACTTCGCTCAGAATGAAGTTCGCCTTGCCCGACCGAAGACGCTCTCGCTTGAGCAGAAGAACGAGAAGAAGAATCAACATTCTTTTCCTTAGTGGAGGGGATTTGTTTCGGGGCCATTACTGAAAACTTTGAAAGCTCGGAGAGGAAATGAAGAAGAACTCGAACAGTCGAAGGCTTTCTTTCGTAGAGGACGGATGAAAAGTTTTTCTCTCAAAAGCTTGGGATATATATAGAGTTCGGATGCACTCCTCTAATCCTGAACGAAATCTCATAATTAATATTTGGTTATGATTGGGTACTACGTCAGCCTATTACTCAGAGAAGGCGGACAGTCAGCGAATTCGAAAAGTTTTCGTGCGAAGCAGATTCGTGGTTTTTACGCTAAGGAGCTTTCTACGCTCGACAGCTACAGATCTACGATTTTACACTCACAGGCTATAAGTCTATGGTTTTACGCTCGGATACTTTTATGCTCAGTAGATTTTACGCTCGAGAGGGTACAAACCTACGACTTCACGCTCAGCAGCTACAAATCTATTATTTCACGCTCGGTGGCTTTTACGCTCAGAGGCAACAGATCCACAACTTCACGTTCGGAAGATTTCCTTTTCAGAAGCTATAAATCTACAGTTTCTACGCCCGGATGCTCTCATGCTCAGCAGCTTTTATGCTCGAGAGGCTACGAACTTATGATTTTATGCTATGACTTTCCGCACATCTGAAAAATACGCAGGCTAGAGTACGCGTACATCTGAATAATTCTCAAGGCGGTCAATTGCAAGAGTTCACACAGAAGATACTCCTTCTTGACCTCAAAATATCCCAAGTACCCGAAGCATACAGAGTTCAACATTGAAAAATTACTCTTCTCCATGGGTCAATTGGAAGTTCATCCAGACTCCAGTCTGAATATTTTATCTATGAATTCAAGATGGCAACTCAGTATTTGACAGCCATTTCTCGCCCTGTTCCAAGGGATTTTCGAGAAATCATTCTTGAAGATGATGTCTGAACAAGAATTTTGTTTATCAGAAGTAACAGTTCAGAATTCTACGCAGTTCCTCATTCCTAACAGCAGGACAGTTCGAATACTCGAATACTAAGCGGCTTTCTACGCACTCTTAGTTATGCGTAAAAGACAGGACGGGACCTAGCACTCTTTCTATCAGAGTCGGCATAAAATTACAAGACGTGTCAAAGCTACACATATTCAGACTTCACAGCAAAGTATATGGCGAAACAATCATATGCACAGAAGAAGACAATTTTATTAAGATTAAAATCATAATTACATATAAGGGAAATCCAGTCTACAAAAGGGGTTTTTCTTCATTTTTATGATTACATATGAAGGAAATCCCGTCTACAAAGGATTTCCTCATCATCGTCTGAAGATCGCGCCCAAAATCTGTTCTGCCAGGTTCTCGCATGGGCGGAATTCTTCATCCATCTTCTCCAGCAGTTAGTCGGTTTCCGCAAAACGACTGACATATGATGAATGGCGGGAGGATACAAAAATGGGCCCTAGACCCATCCTACAATACAGGAAGGCAGGGTAAATCTGCTTTCCTGTGTCCAGCGCCATGACAGATTGAGTTGAGATATTTTACCCAACTCAATCCTGGACAGAGCTAGTTTATCTGCTCTCGTCCACGAAGATATCAGGAGAAGATACATCTTGCAAGCTGTATGGTCAAAAACGACCCTTCCTCTCTCCGGAAGAACCGCCATACAAAGTTGCTGATTATCCCGAGCAAAAGAGGCTATGATATCCTTCCATGATCCATCGTTGCAGAGAATATTTGCTCGAGGATGCCATCTTTTTCGGCTCCTTATATGCTGGAAGAACATGGTCTTCTTCTTCCTCAGGCCGACCCGACGAACTCCGGCGATCATCTCTGTGTGGTGAAGGAAATATGGGAAGAACAGGTTAACTCCTCAGCCTTTTTATAGGCGAAAGAGATCATACCGATCCCCAATAACTCTACCATAAAGTCAGCCTTGAAAGAACGTGTCAAACTTGACCGTTTCAGGCTCCATTTAGAGCATTTCAAATTATGATGAACGTTTCACGCTTCATTCAAAGCATTTTAAATTACGAAGAATTTAAAAGCTTTGAAGGGGGTCTTGTAGAAGCATGAAAAATATGCTGGATAGCTATACGCAGCATATTGATGCGGGGCAGCGTAAAAAGATGACCTCAGCGCCATCAAAGTGCAACAGAGCTTTTTCGCTGAGCACAGCATAAAATATAAACTCAAGGACCATCCGCGTAATGCATTATGTCCTGGCTGCTTCTGCGTAAAAAGGGTGCTACATCGTCTTTATGGCGTAAAACTCATCCGCTTTCAATGCAGCATTGAAGTGTACGAGGAACGCTTCATATTCTTCAAAATGAACCTGTCAGATCATGCAATAAACCTGACGTCTGGACTCCTGACAAAGAGTACTGCACGACTACCCAGGCGACGACTATAATGATGGTGCGGCACTGCAACCCAGGCTATCATTTACCGCCATTCCTTGGCATAAACCACTTTTACGCATACAAAGGAATACGCTGCCTAGTTTTACACAGGCAGATGTGAGCTGTTTACGCTCCACAGAAGATAAACAGCCTGCCACGTCAAAAGATGCTCTTCGTACAGGGCTCGAGGCACGTCTCTGCATTTAATGCGCAGAGTGATGACAGAACTCGAGGCACGTCTCTGCATTTAATACGCAGAAAGGGTAGTAGACCTTCAAAACATGCCTCTGCATTTAATGCGCAGGATGATGGCGGATCTCTGCACTTAATGCAGGAGATTTGATTAAATGTCACCGAACCGGCGTTTAGTGACATCCCTTTTGCGTAAACTGCTTTTACACATACAAGGGGATACGCTGCCTAGTTTTACACAGGCAGACGTGAGCTTCTTACTCTATGCAGAAGACAAACAGACTACCACGTCAGCAGTTGCTCTTCGTACAGGATTTGAGGCGCGTATCTGCATTTAATGCACAGAATAATGACAAATCTTAAAGACAAGCCTCTGTATTTAATGCGCAGGATGGGGGTAGATCTCTGCATTTAATGCAAGAGATTTAATTATATCTCCAAGAGCCATAATTTCGGCTAAGACGTCCACATCATCACTTTGGCACATTTTGCCAACTCAGGCCTCAGTCAGGAGAAGAGGATCAGCTATCTTCTACGCCCACTCGGCTTCTACGCCCACTCGGCTTCCATGCCCACTCGACTTCTATGCCTACTCGGCTTCTACGCCTACTCGGATTCTATGCCTACTTGGCTTCTACGCCATGGTGACAGTTATTGGCTTCTACGCCAACCTCTTCTACGCCAGGGATACCTACCTACGTGGCTTCTATGCCGTGATCTTCGCAGCAGTTTTACGCGTTGTCTCTTAATTGACATGCGTCACATGCTCATTGAAAAGGTCATCTATACGCGGGCAATGGTTATTTTAACCATCGTGTAAAAGGGTGCTATACTTTCCACTCTCGGTTTCTACACCGACTGAGTGATCACTGTCACTAAAACTCTATAAATAGAGACCTCTATCAACAGAGGTCTGGGGAGGAGAAGGAGGTCGAAAAGAAGGTCAAAAATTAGTCAAGAAATCCAGTATCAGATCCAGGGTCGAAGAATAGAGTATCAGATCGAGGAGAGAAGACGGTCGAGAGAGAGAAGAATCCAGAGCTCAGTCAAAGAGTAGCGATCGACGACTTTGGCATCGAGCATCCACTCTCTTTAGCAACCTTCGAAGCTGCTTTCTGTCTTCTACGGTACTTCTTCATCATCGTGTGGTCCATGGGACAAAGTGATCGACTGCAGATCAGACTCCTATAGCAATATTTACCCAGATTAAAAAATTGTACTCGACATCCTCGTATAGGATTAATTGTACTGCTTGTTTGTAAACATAGAGCGAGTTTTCGTATAAAGCCTCGTTTCCATATCTTTTATTTATTTTATCAGACAACACATGATGGATGCCATTGAAGCTAAAATCAGGAAACTAATAGCCTGCACGTTCATCCGGGAAGAACAACATCCTGATTGGGTCGCTAATGTTGTCCCGGTCATGAAGAAAAGAGGGAAAGTTAGTATTTGCATCGACTTCCGAGATCTAAATGCGGCCTGCCCTAAGGATGAGTTCCCTCTTCCCATCACAGACGTCATGATCGATAATACGTATGATTTTGAGCGCTTGTCTTTCATGGACGGATTTTCAGGATATAATCAAATTAAGATAAATCCTGAAGATGAGAAGCATACTGCCTTCCGTACACTATTGGGGGTATATTGCTATACAGTCATGCCTTTTGGATTGAAGAATGCCGGGGCTACATATTAATGAGCTAGGAGTAACCTATTCTATGAGCATCTACGCAAAACGGTAGAATCTTATGTAGACGATATTGCTGTCAAAAGCGGCCTCAAGGATAATCATATCCAAGACTTGAAGACAGTATTCGAGTTGATGCGCCAACATCAACTGAAAATGAACCCTATAAAGTCCTTTCTTGGCGTATCCAGTGGCAAATTTCTGGAATTTGTTATTACCGCTAAAGGCATTCAAGTTAACCCTGATAAAGTAAAAGCTATCCTAGAAATGCGACCACCCCATAATCTGAGAGAACTCAGGGGATTTCAAGGTCGTCTAGCTTACATCAGGAGATTCATATCCAACCTCTCTGGGAGATGTCAACCTTTTTCTCGTCTAATGAAGAAAGGTGTGTCATTCGTATGGGACAAAGCCTGTCAGCAAGAGTTTAATGATATCAAAAGTTGTCTTACCAATCCTCCAGTTCTGGTGCCTCCCGTCATAGGAAGACCATTTTTGCTATATGTCCGAGCAATGGATCATTCTTTAGGGGCTCTTCTCGCACAGAAGAATAATGTAGGTCATGAACAGGCTATCTACTATTTAAGCAGGATGATGGTCGGAGCTGAACACCGGTACAATCTAGTAGAAAAAGAATGCTTGGCCCTAATGTTTGCCATTCAGAAGACGCGACATTACGTAACGGGCCAAACTATTCATATCATCTCCAGAATAAATCCTCTTCGGGTATTAATTAATAAGCCAAGTGTTCTTAATTCCCGACTCACAACTTGGCCAATGCTACTAACACCATATGATATGGTGTACATCCCTCAGAAGTCCGTGAAAGGTCAAGCCTTGGCTGATTTCTTAGCCGCCCATCCAATTTTGGAAACCTCCAAATTATATGAGGACATTTTCGACAAAGTTACAAAATATAATTCGGCAATGGAAGGTGATACATGGCAGCTATTCTTCGATGGTGCTTCCAGGATTGGTCCCAAGGGAAACGTGGTTTCAGGAGTAGGAATTGTTCGGGTGACTCCTGATAAACTCGTCATCTATCGAGCATATTCTCTTAGCGAACCCTGCTCTAATAATGTGTCAGAGTATAATGCCCTACTGATTGGGCTTCAAGTCGCTAGAGAATTGGGCGTTGAATACCTGGAAGCTTTTGGAGATTCCATGCTGATTGTGAATCAGGTCAGAGGAATATATGAAGTCCGCAATCCAGACCTAATTCTTTATCACCAAACAACGATCGAGATAGCCATGTCTTTCAAAGGGTTCTTTTTAGAGCATGTGCCTCGATCTTAAAATCTGGAAGCTGATGCTCTGGCCAGCCTAGCTGCAGATCTAGCTATTCCTATAAGAAGGCAGAATTCGGTGATCCTTCTTAACAGATATTTATTTTATGTGAAAAATAACTTTCACATAGAACGCAGCTATGCTATAAACACGGTTCCTCCTAAGAGAGATTAGAGAAGTCCCTTTATAGACCATGTCATACAGAATCTTACCAGAGGATCCTAAAGAAGCAGTATCTATCAAAAGACGATCATTACGTTTCTATTTTGATGCTTCTTCGCAAAGTCTATATCGCCGAACATATGATGGACTATTGTTACGATGTCTTTCTGATGATGAGGCAAAGCGGGTTATCCGAGAAGCTCATGACGGTATATGTGGAGCACATCAACCTGGTCCTAAGTTACATGATCGTATCAGGAGGATGGGCTATTATTGGCCTACTATGATTGCAGCTGCCGTGAAATATGCAAGACAATGCAAAGCTTGTCAGGTTTATATGGATTTTATACATCAGCCTTCTGAGTATTTACATCCTACTATTGCATCATAGCCCTTTGAAGCATGGGGTATGGATATCATTGGTCCTATTCATCCGTCGTCTTCTAGAGGACATCGGTTCATATTGGCTATCACCGATTATTTCTCCAAATGGGCAGAGGCGATCCCTCTTGCTGAGGTAAAGACATCCAACGTGATCAAATTTATCAAGCACCATGTAATTTATCGCTTTGGGGTACCCCGAAGGATAATTTATGACAATGGGCCTTAATTCATCAGCCAGGCATTTCACCGATTTTGCGATAAGAATCAGATACAAAATATGGCCTCAATGACATATAATCCTGCTGCCAATGCTTTGGCGGAAGCCTTTAACAAAACCATCATCAAACTCTTGAAGAGGTTTGTCTCTTTGAACAAAAGAGATTGGAACGAGAGACTGGAGGAATGTCTCTGGGCATACCGCACAACGGTACGAACACCAACGGGTTGTACCCTATTTTCATTAGTTTACGGATGTGAAGCAGTTCTTCCTATTGAAGTCCAAATTCCATCACTCAGAATAGCAGTGGCTAATGAGTTAACTTAGAAAAATAATGATCACTTAAGGCTTCAAGAGCTAGAAGGATTAGACGAGAAACG
Source organism: Iris macrosiphon (assembly GCA_036927795.1). Taxonomy (NCBI): domain Eukaryota; kingdom Viridiplantae; phylum Streptophyta; class Magnoliopsida; order Asparagales; family Iridaceae; genus Iris; species Iris macrosiphon. The sequence goes on along the minus strand of JAYESA010000015.1, from coordinate 80,261,185 downwards.
CCTTCAAGCTCAACAGCGCATTGAGTTCTACCTGGCACGCATTTCCAAGGCTTTTAATCAAAAAGTGAAGGAAAGAGTGTTCAAAGTTGGTGAGCTAGTTTTAGCTGTGAAGCGGCCAATGATCATTACGCACAAAAGTAAGGGCAAATTCCAGCCCAAATGGGAGGGCCCTTATGTGATTGAAACCATATTTTCAAATGGCGCTTACAGATTAGCCAAGCCTAAGGAAGATTTGATAATGGCTCCTATCAACGGCAAATTCCTGAAGAAGTACTATGCTTAATCTCCCTTGCTTAAACGGAGTATGATGAAGATCTCATTCTGACGATACTACGTACAAAGACTGGTTGGATCATATTCTATCATGTTCTTATGACCACTGAATAGATATGTTTAACTAATTTGAAACATCAAAACCTATCACGTCCATATTACCTCTGATAGTATTTTGTACACAAATTTAGTTGGAGCATATTCTATCATGTCCATATAACCTCTGAATAGATATATCCAGCTGAAACTTACCAAAAGTATATCACGTCCATATTACCTCTGATATCACTTTCATCCTAGCTTATTATTTGCGTTCTAAAATGATGGGTCCACAAGGTCAGAAGAAGTATCTTTATTATCTCTGGGGATAGCAAATTACAAAAGAAGCAGAAAGGTACATCATTGGAGAGGAGCCGTTAAATTGCGGATCTGTTGCGCCAAAGCCTTCATCCTCTCATTCCTGGAGTTCAAAATGTTAGCGCAAGCTCGTTCCAGCCTTGCCTCGTCATTGCTCAAGTGTGATAGTTTGGATAGAGAATCAACAAAACTTGCGTGGATGATACCCACATGTGTCAAGTTCTGTTTAACTGTATCCACTTGGCCCTTCAATACATTGCGGACTAACGATGCTTTGAGAAGCTTCTCCCTCGTCTGGGCAAGTTCAGCTTCCAACTCTTGGACCCTCACTTCATATCCCTCATATTCTGCGCAGTACTTGGCCAGCTGAGGAATACTCTCCACCAATACTGCCTGCTCTTTCTCCATCTCTTGTTGTTGTTCCTGGATGGATTTGTTTAAAGATTCAGTCTACTGAGCAAGTTCCACAGTTAGGGAGTCATACTCAGCCTGAACCAGGTCATCAATGCTGCCTCGGGATAGTTGCAAATATTCGTTAATGGGTTGTTCTAAACCATTAACTATTTGCTCTAGCGCATCAGCTCTTTTCACGTCATTAAAATTTCTAATCGGCGCTATGGTGAGCTTGGAGGACGTCTTCAGAGCATCAAAGCTTAGATTCCTCTCCAGCACCATAGATATCAATTCTTTCAAAGTGATGTAGAATATGCTAGTGTATTGTTTAACTAGCATAGCAAAGATCGAATGTACGCTGGGAGTGGCCGCAATATCGATAAATCTCTCTTCTGGAATATTGGCAGAGAATGTTGCCATAGTCGTCGCTTCAACAGATGGCGCGACAAAAGAAAGAGGCACCAACAATAGTCAAAGTTGATGGCATACTCAATAAAGGAGGTACAGTCGAGATAATGGGCTCATCCTCCTCTGATGTTATTTGAACTGCTACTGGCGGGATGACACCCGAGAATGTTGCGAATGAAAAATCGGTAGCTTCAAAGCATGCTTCTTCGACGTCGGACACCGCCGTTTCATTAGCTGGATCCGCAACAAAATCAGAAGTAACGTCAACTCCGCCCTCCCCCGAGATGTCTTCACCTGCAAATAAGATAAGGAAAAGTTAATATCAATTTGATGTTAATTTTCCTAAAAAAAGCGTGAAGGCAACATTTACCCATGGCCGAGGGTATGTATGTTGCGTCTGCAGCTTGTATAGCTAAATTATTTCTTAATGATGCTAAACAAGCTGTTATACCTGGAGAAGAGGGTGCACCAACTGACGTCTGAGGGTAATCATCCCAGTCGTCACCCAGATCCACTCGAGGTTCATCGGGCAGAATCTCGCTTGAGATACTTACAGACGAAGGAAGGGCTAGTCCCGTTATTTGTCTGGGTAAAGGTACATTGATTCTTATTATGCTCGGCCTCGAAGGCGATCTAGAATCACTACCGGTAGCGGTGGTAGCGGCAGCAGTCGCGGGCAAAGAATCTCTAACACTGTCAGCTGGAACTGCGGAGGTTCCCTCTCTAAAAGGCGAAGGACCCCTGATCAAAGAATCATCCCCAACAGGGGAAATAATAGGCTCACTCCTAGAGGCCCCCTTGGTAGAAGTCCTTTTGGGACCTCTGGTCATCTGCTTCTTCTTGCGGGGAGAAGGCTCTTTCAGAGCGGAAGACTTTCGTTTATGGGAGATGACGAGAGGCTCTACTGGCGGAGCTATCATGCCTCTCGATACAATCAGCAAATAGTCATCTGCACCGGTGGTTTCATCACCTTCATCCGAGGAAACAGACGGTATCTGCTCCCTTCCAGTGGACCTATGGGAGGGCATCCTGAAACTTCCATATACATCAAAATCACGATGGAAGGTATTGATGGACGCATAAAACTGCGCATACGAATGCAGAATGCGCAACTCCATGGAGAGAGAAGTCGTGGGCACAGCAAAGAGTGCTCCGGTACAACCCATGATGAAGTACCGCCATCCTCTGGCTCCGTCGATAAGTCCACCTTTGAACTTGAAGCTGGTGATAGGATTCACCACGTGCAACTGGTCATACCCAAATTGCCTGGCAAAACGGCTAGGCAGATAAGGCTCCAAGTAGCAGTGGTCCTCACTTTTGTACAACAGATGGGAAGGTCTAATGCAGACCAACCAGTAAAAGGCTTCAGGAGAAAGAATAGTCTTCCCCTGACCCACATCCTGAAGTTTTATCCCCTGTTGTTTGATATATACGGGGGGACGATGTAGAAGAACTTCCAACTATGGGCAAAATTTAGTGCTAGCCGATAATCTATGACGCTAATCACATTCCAAGAAGAATTCCTGTAATTCAACAGGAAGTTACTGCCCGAACCACTGACCGATCCGGGAGACATCACTTTGGTGTTGTGAAGGATTAACCATCCCATCAGATATAGGATTGGTAATTCTACTATAGGAAATCCTTCACGTTGTGTTTCATCAGCCAGCAGTCCCTCAGTAATGGCCCTCAGGCCAGCTTGAATCCTGTATACCATGACAGGGAGCAGGTCCAGTCTTGCTCCAAACACCAAATGCACTGCAGGCCATAAGGTATTGCGATGAATGCGATCCGCAGACGCGATGCCAGGAACCACCCATCGACGTAGCCAGATAGAGAGGAAGCCAGCCAGTTGAGCTTCCCTTGACAGAGGCTTGCGACAATGCCTCATATAACTATAGGCTTTAGTGACTGTAGGATAACCCCCTATCTCCTCATCGAGAACATAATCTGAAGCCCATGCATCTTCAATGAGATCATCGACCATGTTGGCACTGAGCATGCTCAGGAGGTTCAAAGGCTTATCTCTACTATCCACCACCTTGTCCTGCTTGGCATTTCTGGCCTGGTGGAAGAAGAGGTAGGATACCCATTTGTTGATATGGGCTAAATCAGAGGGCTCCCCGTAGAAGGTGGTGCATGCAAGGTAGTGGCCCATCAGCTCTTGATACACTGCCACTACCTGAGAGTTTGTATCCTTCAGCCACCTATTGGTGGGAACGTACTCTTCATAACGAGTATCTTCCATTGGCAGCTTTGAGATGTCTGTCATCTCATGAAGTGCCAGGCCCAACTGCCCTAGCGGAGTGGCGAAAGTCCCAGTGAGCGAGTTATACCGCTCTATCAAAGCTAAGAACAAGTTGGGGTTGAGAGGCAGCCCAACACTAGTGGCACTCACAGCCGCAAACAAGCCAATATTTTCCAGCTCCGTCTAAAAATGCTTCAGGGCCCATATAGTTAAACTGACCCATCGAAGATTCTGGGGGCTAAGCCACCCACTGGTGTGAGGATTAACTTTGGGTTATACTCCTCCCTGTCCCATAAAGTCATTACATAAAGTCTCTATTTGAATCGGCTGGATCAGTGAAGTGTCTTCACTCGGGACGCTGCCCGACAGTAAGCCTCTGAAGGGCATAATATGACCTGAGGGACTGCTTACAAATAATCCTCGGCCTAATCCTTTCTTGTAAAAGATCTTCCCTGGCTGGCCGTGAAGATCGAGAGTCAGAGTCCATATCATCTTCCTCGGATGTGTGGCATGGAAGAATGCAGAGATAGGGTAATCTCTGGGCATCTTCGGCAGATACATGATCGTGCCCTCAGCAGTAAATACCCAATCTTCCTTCTTGGGCTTCATCTGGGATTGCTTATCAATCATATCCCCGAATAAGAAAGTTGGTTTCTTATATTCAGTCCCATCTATATACGTCAGGGGCTCCCCACTGATCATACTCAGCAACATTCGTTCTTCTTGGGCCAAGATCAGAGTTCCCCTTTCTTGAGGATACTCGGTTCAAGAGATGGGGAATGTCACATGGGACAAGTCCTCCAGATAGTTGGAATTCAGCATCCCAGCAGCAGAGCCCATCACTTCAGCCAAAGAAGGGACCTGCAGGTCCACTACAAAATGCAAGAAAATAAGTCAGTTTTACGCTAGACGCTACACTCTTGCAGTATACACCAAAACCTAATGGTCTGAGTTCTACGCCAGACTGCAAAAACTTGTCTGTAAAACTCAAGGTTGGCAGTATACGCCAAAATCTAATAGTCTGAGCTTTTACGCCAGACTGCCAAAATTTGAGTTTTTTCGCTGGAATTTACATCTAGCGCGTAAAACTCAAAGTTTGCAGTATACAGCAAATTTTGACAGTCTGAGTTTTTTACGCCAGACTGCGAAAATATAGAGTTTTTATGCTGACACATTAGGAATGTGGGTGTAATGATAAAACATCTCTGTGCATCATCTTCCTCGAAGAGACTTTTAGTACAGAAGATGACCTTGTGCATACACGTACAACGTGTACGAAGGGTTTTATCCCTCTCGAAGTCTTTACCTGTGATGCCCGGTGCACAGCTAGACGGCGGAGCACTTCGTTCAGAACGAGACTCGCTTGGCCTAGTAGGGATCGCTCGTGCTTGAGCAGGGGAGCGAGATGAAGAGGCGACTTTCTTTCCCTTAGAGACGGAGGCCTGTTTTGGTGCCGTGGCGAAACTCAAAGTTCTCAGAAAAGAGACGAAGACGATGAGTTCTCAAAGAGACGAAAGGGTTTTGCAAAAACAGAAGAAGGGGTTTTCTCTCACGACCTAGCCCTATTTATAGAGCTCAGATAACTCTTCGAATCCCTAACCAAATCCAATTTTTAATAGTCGGTTATGATTTGGGACCACGTCAGCCTATCATTTAAAAAAGAAGGCGGACAGTCATACTGCATAACGGATCCATGATTTTACGCGTAGAGCAAGGATCCATGGTTTTACGCTCAGAAGCTACAGACCTATGATGTTACACTTAGGAGCTTTTACGCTCAGAAGCTTTTACGCTCAGAAGCTACAGATCTACGATTTTATGCTCAGAAGTTACAAATCTACGGTTTTATCCTCAAAAGCTACAGATCTACGATTTTACGCTCAGAAGCTACAGATGCTACGGATATATGACTTTTCGCATATCTTAAAATAACACAGGACAAGATACGCGTATATCTTGACAATTTGGGTCTTATACTCGAGATGGCCAATTACAAGGGTTTACACAAAAAATGCTCCTTTTTGGTTACAAAATATTGTAAGTGCCTGAAACACACAGATGTCAGCATGGAAGATGACTCTTCTTCTGGGCCACTGGAAGTTCATTCGAAGTCTAGCCAGAATCCTTTACATCTAGGTCCAAGTATGGCCGGTTCAGCGGATATTTCTTGCCCTGTTTCGGGAAACTCTCGGGAAGCCATTCTTGAAGATGGTGTTCTGAACAAAAATTCTTCATATTTAGAGAAGTGACAGTTCAAAATTCTATCTGACTCCTCGTCCAAAGACAACATGACAATTGGATTTTTAAGACAATTTAATGCTGAAGAGATTTTTACGCATATTCTTCTATACGTAAAAGTAGGAACGTGACTGGAAGCATATTTATCAGAATCAGCATAATGATTACTCAAGCATGTTAAAGCTGTGTATTAACAGACTTCCTCACAACAAATATGGCAAATCAATGATGCGTAAAAGAAGACAAGTTTATTAATCATGATTACATATGATGGAAATCCATTTTACAAAGGATTTTTCATTAATATTCAAGATCATGATTACATATGATGGAAAATCCATTTTTACAAAGGATTTTCCATTAATATTCAAGATCACGACGGGAATCTATTACGCCAGGTTCTCGTCTGACGGAGATATTCAGTTCTTCTTCTACGACACTTCTTCGGCTTCTTCGGCCGATGAACAAGAAAATGGTGAATGGAGGGAGGATACAAAACTGGGCTTGTTTAAATTATTCAAGCCCCCCTCCTTACGTTGTTGGCGACCACGCTCAAGAAATATGTTCGGGATTCAGACCCAACATAATACTGGAAGACACGACCAAGCTGCCCACCTGCGTCCAGCTTCATAATAGGGGAAAATACAGCTAGCAAGATGTATGGTCTAATGAGACCCTTCCTCTCTCTTGGACGAATCTCCATATGAAATTGCTGATTATCCCGAGCAAAGGAAGCTATGATATCCTTCCATGATCCATCGTTACAGAGGATATTTGCTCGAAGATGCCTCCTTTTATGGCTCCTTACATGTTGGGAGAGCATAATCTTCTTTCTCAGATCAGCCTAATGAATCTCGGCAACCATCTGTGTAGTGAAGGGATTATGGAAAAACAGGTTCATTTGCTTGCCTTTATATAGGCAGAATAGAACATACCAAATCCCAACAACTTCGTAAATATTGCCGAAAAATCAGCCTCAAAGAATGAGTCAAATTTGACCGTTTCAAGCTTCATTCAAAGTATTTCAAATTACGAGAAATTTGAAAACTTTAAAGGGGGTCTTGTAGAAGCATGAAATACGCTGGGGAATTGTACGCGTGTTATGCAGTCAAAACCCCCAACATGCATAAAGTCCACACAAAATAGCGCTTTAAGGCTGTATGGCGTAAAACATGGCTTCAGAACTCCTCGCGTAAAATAGAGCTTCAGAGCCATCCGCATAAAGAAGGACTTCAGAGCTGCCCGCGTAAAGCAGCGCATCAAGGCTGTTTTGGCATAAAAGGTGGCTACACCTCCCTACGGCATAAAATACGTTTATCGTTAATGTAACGTAAAGTCATACGAGGAACTCTTCATATTCCTCGAATGAACCTGTCAGACAGAACAGTGAACCTGACTCCTGAAAAAAGTACTGCACGACAATCAAGAGGACGGCTGTGATGATGATTTTGCTCAGAGACCCAGACTGTCGTTTAGTGACATATCCTTGATACAAGCCATTTTTACGCATTCAAGGAATATGCTGCCTATTCTACACAGGCAGACATGAGCTTTTACGCTCAAGATGAGACAAAATCAGACACCACGTCAAAAGCTGTTTCTCGTACAGAGCTCGAGGCATATCTCGGTATTTAATGCACAAGATTGAGGCATATCTCTGTATTAAATGCACAAGATTTGGTTCTATCCTTTATAATTTTGTCATGACTGGGAGAGCTAAAACTAGGGCTAATATGCTTACATCACCATCCTGGCATTTTATGCCAACCAGGCTATTTTCAACTATAGGAGCACGCCGTATGCTATCTCCTCGAAATACGCTGACTCAGGCTATATTTGCAAAGGTTTGTGATAAGGCTATTTGGCCCAGAATACGCTCAAAACCTCAGTCAGGAAGGATAATTGGCTATCTTTACGCTGGTTACCTATTATGCAACTATTTGGCTTCTACGCCAACAAGATAGCTATTTGGCTTCTACGCCAACAAGACAGCTACTTGGCTTCTATGCCAACAAGACAGCTACTTGGCTTCTACGCCAACAAGACAACTATTTGGCTTCTATGCCAACAAGACAGCTACTTGGCTTCTACGCCAATAAGACAGCTACTTGGCTTCTACGCCAATAAGGCAGCTACTTGGCTTCTACGCCAACAAGACAGTTATTTGGCTTTTATGCCAACCATCTCTACGTGAGGGGCAGTTACCTACGTGGATTGCATGCCGTGATCTTCGAAGCAGTTATACGTGTTACCTCATAATGGGACACGTGTCATACGCGGATTCAGGAGATCATTCAAATATGGGTAGCAGTTATTATAACCGCCGCATAAAAGGTGCAACTCTCTCCACAGTTTAGCATCTACTCCGACTGGACAGTTACTGTGACTGATCTCTATAAATAGAGACCTCTGGTCACAGGAGAAAAGGGGGGGGGGAGAAAGAAAGGCCAAGAAAAGGTCAAAAAAAGGAGGAACAGAGAGCACAGACAGAGAGTGTCGATTGGCAACTTCGACAACGAGAATTCAACCCCTCCTGCAATCTTTGAAGCTTCTTCTGCTTCTACAGCACTTCTCCAAGGGACAAAGTGATCGACCGCAGATCAGACTCCTATAATAATTTTTTCCCAGAATCATTTTTTTTGTACTTAACATCCTCGTATAGGATTAATTGTATTTTTTTCTTGTTTGTAAACAAAAAAAGGGTTTCATATAAACCCAGTTTTCATTCTTTTGTTTATCATCAAACAACTCCCAGCCGAATTCCTTCTTCCCATCTTCCTGTTCACGTCCACCCTTCCCTTCCTTCGCCGGAGTTCAGATCCACCGTCGTGACCTCGCCTGAAGCCGATCCTCCTCCTGTTCATCTCCTCCCCAAACTGATCCTGACCGGAACCCCATCCTCCTCGACGCCCGGAGCAGTCGCCAACCGGCCTGCACAACTCGCCCCACCCCGCTGCGCTCAGAAGCCGCCGAGTCCTCCTCCGCTCGACCGGCGCCGCTGCCCACCTGATCGACTGTACCAAGATCTCGTCGGAGACGCTGCACTCCGCCTCGACTCATCCCCCGCGGGCTAGACCAGACCGATCGACTGGAGCCGCGAACACCGCTGCTGATGACCCGCCGAGCACGCGCCACATCGTTGGAGTCGACGACCGTCGCATCTCCAGACACGTCATGACCAGCCCCGTCTAGATCTCGACTCACGACCGAGAGCTCGCCTGCTGCTGACGACCGACTTCGACGATCCCGGAGCCGTGCCGTGAACCCGAGTAGCATCCCGCTACCACCTCCTTCGCGACGACCTCGACATCGAACCCTTCACTTTCACGTGCACAGGTTCGAACCCCTCGCATGCATGAACACGTACACGTATACACGTATTCTTCGTAGTAATTCACACGTATTAGCCGTAGTGTATTCATTATATGAATGGTATGTACGTATTGCATATGTATTGTTATATGATAAACGTATTTGGTACACATATATATGTATGGTGTATCTCTATTTCATATATACATATGTATATGCCTTGAATATATATATATATATCCCAAAAATATGTTTAATATATATATATATATATATATATATATATATATATATACCTGTATTGTGCTCAATTAACATAAAGCATACGTATATGTATTATACGTGCATGCCTAGTACCTGTTTAATACATGTATATATGTATATAGTATAAATTGATTAGTATGTATATGCATACGTATATAAATATATATACAATATAAACCCTGTTAAGTATTTAAGTGCATACTTCTGTTATAATTGTAATTAATTAAGTATTGATGTTTATGATGGATAACAATAGGCGTTATATGCCCGTGTACTAGGTGACCCTAACAAAAATTATGGATACCATAACTATCTTGACCTGTGACCATGTAGCATGTTAGATGACATCCATATATACATGGACGTACTGGCAAGACCGTACCATTGACTGTTTGTTATACACAGCAACGACAGACGTGACCCCTAGCATAGTCCCTAAGATCATAGTGTTTGATTGTGTATTGGTGTAATGTCTGATGCAGTATTGTGTTTATGATATATCTATAGGACTGTTGGATCACTCAGACGATACCTTGGAACTCGGACATTGGTATTGCCAGCTAAGGACCACAGGCGAGTATATTCTCTAACAGTTTCTATTATGTTGATTATCTCTATAACTCTTGTTGTATAGCGTACATGACTCTGGCACTGTTATTTACACGAGTTGGCATCATTAAGACCTGTTACGAGGAGTCGTAATTGTAATTCATCATGCTAGCTGGGAAAATAGGAAAATATTAGTAGCTTATGTGATCATACCCAACTTTACATGCATCATAGCTCACCCATACCTCACGTCGGTGCAGCCTTACCCTTACATGCTGTCACTACCACTTTTTCATATAAGGGTATTCCTGTAATTTAACTATTTTAAATAATTATGTATTAAATTAATTGCTGAGTTTTATAACTATTATATTATTGTTAGTGATTTTGGTTTAGGTCAAGCCCTAGAACCCATTAGGTCAAACCCTGTTGACTAAACCCTAATTTTTAAACCAGTTCTAGTGAAACCCTAGAATTCAAATTTTAGGGTGAACCCTCAAACCCTAGACTGGCTAAAACCTTAGTTAATTAGGTTCTACATGACCTAATCTAGGGGTTAAACCTAGGCTATACACTAGAAACCCTAACTGGGCCCTAATATATAAGAGGAACCCTTTCATTCTTCATGCAGAAGAAGAAACCCTAGCCTCCACAAGAGAAAAACATCTCCCCACCTCCAGATTTCGAAATCCTAACCCTAGGGTTTTTATCTTCCTCCTCCAAGCGAGGAAAGCAAGGGACGTGGGTCAGAGAGCCTTGGAGAAGGAGAATCGCCATTGAGGAAGCCATCTCCATAGGTAAAAACCTATTTCTATTCGTTTTGATTCTGTTTTTCAGATGTTCATGGTCATTAGGGAACCCCCTTTGCTGTGTAATTCGATTCTAGGGCTTTGGATTAGGTTTTGGTGACCCACATGGGGTTTTCCCCAATTATTAAGAACCCTAACCCTAGATTTGGTTTGTAGACAGATTTTCCCCATTTCATGTAGATATAAATTCGATTTTAGGGTTTACTTATCTAGGTATTCTAAATTTTGTGTATTGATGTATGAATCTATATGTATAGATATGTATTGTGTGTTGGGGGGGGGGGCTTTCATCTGTACATTAGGTTTGGGGAAGAACAAGGTGCAGTCGGGCAACTTGTGCCTGTGCACAGTCAAGGAGGGGAGGAGCAAAATGCTCTGTTCAGTCGGGTGGAGAATTCTGGGTCAGATTTCAGTTGTGTAATACCTGTGTGTAGATATTTGTGTGGCTGTGTATATATCTAGGTTATAGATATATGTGTGTGTGTTTTGTAGAGGGGGAATTTTCTGTGAAATCGGGTTTTGAGAGATGCTGTGAGCACTGTGTGTAGATGAGAAGTGCCTGTGTATTTTTCCTGTCCAGTGTGTTGGGCATTTGGGTATCAGATTCCAGTGTATCAGTAACTTGCAGTGAGTGATTTTGGGAGAGGGAGATGATGTATCAGTAAATTAATGTGCAGTGTGAGTATAGGTGAATCAATGTGTAGATGTGTATCATATTAGGTTGGTTGTTTTCAGACTGTGTGTAGGTTTACATGTGCCTGTGTGTCTTAGTGTGTCTAGATAATTAGGTGTTGTGCATCATTGTAGGAGTATCAATTCAATGTGGGAGCAAATGCTGTGTATCAGTACCTGGAAATTTTAGTGAGTTGGTATTAAGAGTAGGGGTGTTATTGGTTAGAAATTAGGAAGCCTCAGTGACTGTGAATGGATTACTGTGCAGAATTCTGTAAGTAGCAGTAGTGTGTAGTGTATGTGTATCTGGTGGGTGAGTGTTGGATAGCTATCTGTGAGTCAAGTTTTGTATCAGTGAGTGTTGTGTGTCAATGAGTTCCTGATACCTTAGTGTATCAGTGCAGTGAGTAGCACTCGAGTACAGCAAGTTGGTATTGTCCAGGGGGTACTGTAGGTGAAGGAGTTGCTCGAGTAGCACAGTGCAGACTGCACACAGCTATGTGTGCACAAGGCACTGACAGTATAGGTATCAGTTGGAATAATTTCTCAGTGCTAGGTTTTGGGCTTATTACCTATATTAGTAGGTTAGTTGTAGTGGATGAGTTAGTGTATCAGTCAGTGAATTAGAGTATCAAGTGAGTTAAGAGTGAGCAGTGAGTAGGTTAGTGTATCATCATTTGGGGATTTTGATGAGGGGTTATAGTGCAGTGCACAGAGCAAGGAAGTGTGCAGCAGCCACAACAACCAGGGGGAATGACCCACTGCAGGTAGTACAGTTCAGCAAGTTGCATTGGGGATTAGTGTATCAGTAAACACTGATACACAGGAACTTGAGCCTGCAGAGCAGTGTACACAAGATGGATCAGCATGCTGGGATGGGCCAGTAAGGTTAGGTGATATGTAACTAGTGTTAGGGTACATAAGTATGTAGTTAGTATCAGTATCAGTTGGGTGAGTCTATGTACTAGTTAAGTTTTAAGTTAACAGTCAGTACTAGTTGTATAGTTAGTTTAAGACCAAGGTAATAGGATGTAGTATATAGGTAGAAAGTTATAGGCTAAGTTGTGGGTATATAAGGTATTAAGTACTACACCAAGGTAAATGGTTAAGAACCAGCTATAGCCTAATTATTGTATAGATATTATTATTATCAAGCCTCTAACTTATATACGTAACTTAGTATCTAATATTAGTTAGTATTGCCTAAATATTAGTTAAGATATTAACTAGTATACTTAGTGTGAGCCTAAATAATTATAGGTGTATAGCATGGTAACTAGTATGGACCTAGTTTGGCCTAGGGATTATTTTTAACATAGATATTAATAATTATCATTCCAATTCACCATTTGATATTATTATTTCATCCTTAGGTCTGTGTGATTCCACCTTGGACATCGATCCTCATACCTTGCTCAGGACCACAGGCGAGTACATTCTCTGACAGTTTTCATGGTTGATTACTTCTATAAATTGTAGTGTAATTCATACTTGATTCCGACACCATGGATACACGAGTTAGCACCATAGATCCCCATCACGAGGAGTCGTGGTTGGAATCCATCGTGCTAGCTGGGGGACGGGGAACTATTAGTAGATTATGTGATCATATCCACCCTTACCATGCATCATAGCTCACCCCACATCTCACGTCGGGTGCGGCCTGACCATCATCATGCCTCATAGCTGTTATATATGATTAGCCTGACCATTATCATGCATCATAGCTAACCATATGGTTAGCCTGACCTTCAAGAATCATAGCTAATCATATATAACCAGCCTGATCTAGTCCCAAGCCGATCACATAATAAACTGATAATTCAAACACTTAGCTAGATGTTTTATCTTTATTCAGATTTACTTGTTCTAGCATTCACCATTTATTGCTCATTGCTAGATGCTCTATTGTCTATTTCATTTTCTCCAGTACTTCACATGTTCAGCTTTATTTCCATCTTGTACCTCTTACACTGTTTATAGATTTTGTCAATTTAAATGAAACTGCTGTTAGTGCTTGTGCTTCGCTCCAATCCTGACTGGATAACAACATTTTCAGAGAACCTGGAGGACTTTTGCCCTACTCATTACGGTCCAGGATCAGAGGAGGATTTCACCCCAGAAATCCCCGAGGAGGTGCCTATCCTAGAGGAGAACATGCCTGCCCATGCTTAGATTATTTTTTTTGCATTTATTGCTTTAGACTGAGACTGAGACTGAGATGTATTTATTTTTATTTGTGTCTTTGTGAGGTCATTTGGACCAGGATTGAGTTAGACTTATTATGGTTGGTTTTAAATAGAACTCTTTTCAATTCTCATCGTGCCATTATGTTTATTGTTGTGATTGAGTATATTATGGAACTGTGATTTAATTATCATTGTCCTCCGTACGGAGTTGAGTCTATTGACAGGATATACTATGTTTGTGGCCTAGACAGCGTTCTACCGCCGATGCTGCGGCGTAGGCTGGACGTACCACGACTCATGCCCAAATTCCGGGTGCGGGTCGTGACACATGCCTCATCGCTGTTACAGGTGGTTAGCCTTACCTGTTAGGGATGATCGCTAATCAATGTAATGAGTCATATAGTCCCAAGCCGATCACATGATATGCTAATTTTTCACACACTTAGTTAGATATTCTTGACATGCATCCCTAGTATATTGATCTAGTATCTCTACATATTCTAGTTATTATTCTTGTACACCCTTACATACCAGTTCATTGTTCTTGCGTGTACTTGTATTCCTATTTCATTGTTAGATGTATATTGATGATGATGTTCCAGTATTTCTTATTCCAGCATTTCCTTTATTCCAGTATTCTTATTGCTAGTTATTCATATCTGTCTTGTATTTTTTTACACTGTGTTATAGTTTTTGTCAATATATGTGGAACTGCTGTTAGAGGTGTATTTTGTTCCAATCCTGACTGGATATTTTTTTGGAGGATCTTGAGGATTTCTGTACCACACTCTACGGACCAGGTATAGATACAGACTACACACCAGAGATCTTAGAGGAGACTATTCCTTTAGATGAGACGTTACCTGCAGCTATCTAGAGAGTATTTATTATGCTTTGAGACTTATTGAGGTTATTTCAGTTTATGTCAGACTTATGTTAAGTTTAAATTGAGACTTGTGAAGACTTTATGTTGGACAACTAGACTGTGAGTTATCTTTATGTTTGAGACATAGTGTTCAACTATGTCATTTCCTCTTATCTTTTATCGTGCCTTTTACTTTATAGTTGTTGTGATTGAGTTTACATTGTGAGATATGGTGAGATGTATATTGTCCTCCTTATGGAGATGGGTATCATTAACAGGTGTTTAGTTATATAGTAGCACTGTGACCTAGACAACGTTCTACCGCCGATGCTGCGTCGTAGGCTGGACGTACCCATGCTCTCGTGCCCCTATGCCGGGTTTGGGTCGTGACAACAGTGTTGCAACAGAGCAGCACAGCAGCAGTAGCGTTCAACAACAACAACGACAACAGTTTAGCGACGGGAGAAACCCGTCGCCAAAGCAGCATCAGCAGTAGGAACATTCAGCAGCAGCAGCGACAACAGATTAGCAATGGAGCAGAAACGTCACTAAATTTGCAACGTATCAAAGTATCGAAGATTCAGCGACAATTCACCTATATTTTTAGTAACAGTTGGCAGATTTTCTATAATATATATATATATATATATATTTGGTATTTAATATATAAGTAAATATATTCCTAAATTGCTAATTGCATTGTAGTATAAGTATAATTAGTATAGCATATGTATATTACGGGTAGTTAGTATAAACAAGTTTGGGGTATTACCTTGAGATACCAATGTAAGTACCAAGGTAATTGGGAATATCCAAGGTATTGGGTTTGGGGTTATCAAGATTATGGGTTTATATTGTGATACCAATGTAGAAGCATAAAAAATATGTCGGATGGCTATACGCAGCTTATTGGTGCGGGGCAGCGTAAAGAGATGACCTCAGAGCCATCAAATATGCAAAACAAGGGTTATATTAAAAGCTCAAAAGACCATCCGCGTAAGTGCAGTATGTCCAGGCTGCCTCAGCGTAAAACAGGGTGCTTCGTCGCCTATATGGCGTAAAACACATCCGCTTTTAATATAGCATTAAAGCGTACGAGGAATGCTTCGTGTTCTCCGAAGCGAACCTGTCAGATCCTGCAATAAACCTGACGTCTGGACTTCTGACAAAGGGATACTGCTCGACTATCCAAACGACGGCTATAATGATGGCACGGCACTGTAACCCAGGCTGTCATTTACCGCCATCTCCTTTGCGTAAACTGCTTTTACGTACACAAAGGGATACGCTGCCTTGTTTTTCACAGGCAGACATGAGCTGTTTATGCTCCGCAGTAGACAAACCGCCTGCCACATCAAAAGCTGCACTTCGTACGGGGCTCGAGGCACGTCTCTATGACTGATGCACAGAGCGGTGACAGTTTCTCGAGGCACGTCTCTATGTCTAATACACAGAGCGGTGACAGTTTCTCGAGGCACGTCTCTGCGACTGATGCACAGAAGGCCTGCAGACCTTCAAAAACACGCATCTGCATTTAATGCGTAGGATGGTGGCAAATCTCTGTATTTAATGCAAGAGATTTGATTATATCTTCAAAAGCCGTAATTCCGGCTAAGATGTCCATATCAGCACTCTGGCACCTTACGCAGCGGCTTCTACGCCCATTCAGCTTCTGTGCTCACTCGGCCTCTATGACCATTCGGCTTCTACGCCCACTCGGCCTCTACGACCACTCGGCTTCTACGCCTATTCGGCTTCTATGCCTACTTGGCTTCTACGCCATGGTGACAGACATTGGCTTCTACGCCCACCTCTTCTACACGAGGGATACCTACCTACGTGGCTTCTACGCTGTGATCTTTGTAGCGATTATACGTATTTTGTCCCTTAGTTGGACCCGCGTCACACGCTCATTCAAAGGATCATCTATACGCAGGCATTGGTTATTTTAACCGTTGTGTAAAAGGGTGCTGTACTTTCCACTACTCGGTTTCTGCACCGACGGAGTGGTCACTGTCACTAAAACTCTATAAATAGAGACCTCTATCAATAGAGGGAAGAAGGACAAAAAGGAGGAGAGAGGGAGAAAAGAGAAAGAGGTCGGAAAATTGGTCAAGAAATCCAATATCAGATCCGAGGTCGAGAGAGAGAGAGAGAGAGAATCCGGAGCTCAGGCAAAGAGTAGGGATCGACGACTTTGGCATCGTGCATCCACCCTCTTTTGCAACCTTCGAAGCTGCTTCATGTCTTCTACGATACTTCTTCATCATCGTGAGGTCCAAGGGCTAAAGTGATCGACTGCAGATCAGACACCTATAGCAATATTTATCCAGATTTATAAATTGTACTTCGACATCCTCGTATAGGATTAAATTGTACAAGTTTGTTTGTAAACCAAAGAACACGAGTTTCGTATAAACCCCGTCTTGAATACATTTTCATTCTTTCGTTTTCCACCACAAACAACCAAGTTGGTTCAAAACCAAGGTACCAAATTGATGTTGTCTTTGAGATTTTATTTAATAATATTGTTTTGGCATTTGTATGTGATATTTTACCTATGGATTTACGTATCCGGAGATACGGTATCCTAGTATTTTAAGATATGGTTTTGTGACCTAGACTTTAGTATTTGAACCCAATATTTTTGTGTTAGACTTTTGCAACCTAGAATTAGGCAGTTGACCATAGTGGACCATAGTTTGACCATAGTTGACCTTAGAGTTGACTTAGTTTGACTTTTGACTTGTTGACCTAGAAGTTGACTAGTTTAACTTATTTTCTTTCCGGAACCTTGTATTGATGTTGTATTCCATATCTAGGTCTTCGAGGCACCATATCAGACATATGTGAGACTATTCAGTGGACTTCAGGCGAGTACATTCTCTGATAGTTTCTCGTTTATGATATCCTCTATGTTTATTATATCTAGTGTAGATATCCATGTTTCTTGACACGATGGTTACACGGATTGGTATATCCGGATCTCGTCATGAGATGTTATTTCTTGTATATGGTGTATCTTATGCAAGTCTTGTTTCATTAGTTATCTTGTGCATGTACAGACACTGATTCTCGGGGAGATTTTCTTTCTTCCTAGAGAATCTCGTGCCATAGCATACCATGGTTGGATCTATTATACCAGTCGGGGGTGGAGAGTATTTTAGTGTAGATATGTGATCATACCGTCCTTCTGTATGTCTTGTTCCTTGTGAGTGTTGATCATACACCGCACGTATGATCAGCCAGGCCATTATACTCTTATGCAAGTTCCCAAGCCGATCACATGTTAAAACTAGTACTCACTCAATTAGACATTAGTATTATTGTTCTTTGTCATATTGTTCATTCTTATATTTATTCCAGTATTTTCTTATTGTGTATCTCTTGTATCTATTATGTGTAGCACCCTACTCCGCGTAGGTGCTATGTACAAGTGATAACGCCTTGCTTGCTCAAATAAAAGTCTTCTTGGAGAGTTCCCGACCGATTGATCAATATGAGTGGGCAGAACTGCATTCTTTGATTCTTGCACGCCTTAATAATGAATCTGAGTTTTTAAATTGTTTGGTTGCTTAATAAGTTGCATGAATAATATAACGAGATCCTGCCTCTGCCTAAAAGAGTTAGAGCTATTGCCATGCTAAGAATAAGAAATGTTGCATGCTAGAAACAATGACACCACTATCGAATCTTGCCTAGTTAAAGAAGAATAGAACTGCATGTTTAACTTGATGTGATAATAGACCCGTGCCATGCTAGTCTCAACTGAAAGATCGTTCATATGTTTGCTTGTCATCGTATTTATATGGCTTGTCTTGAATGCTGAAGCTTAAAGGAATGAATGCTTGTTTCGATGTGAGAGTAAATGCATGTCTTGTGTGTGTGCAGAGAGTAGTATCCCGCCCTGATGTTCCGGTCCTACGGGATCCAGGGGGGTGCGGCTATTAGAAATATGATAAGATGGTTTGAATGTTGCTTTGTCACGTTGCGTTGCTATTGTGATAAGAGATGTGCCAGTGAAATGTGGGTGCTTGTGGTGGATCGTGGAAAAATGAAATATGGGAGACTAATATCGCGCCCTGAGCTCAGTGTGTGGATATTAGAATAGAGGATGGAGATTCGATGGGGTAAGACTAATAGTACGCCCTGATGTTCCGGTCCTACGGGATCTTGGGGGGCGTGGCTATTAGATGGGAGGCGGTGCTTCTGTTGAGAAGAGTTGAGTCTGCACTAGAGAAGTTAGCTTGTTCATGGAGATAGCTGCATTCAGGTAGTTAGGGAGGATGCTAGGCTAGCCTTCTTACATACCTAACTGTTTGATGCAGAGACGGACAGGAAACTAAAGAACGGTATACATATATGTTTATGCAAATAGTTGCTAACTTGTATGTCTGCTGCAGGGATAACCGTTCGGCCAGGGGGTAAGAAATGCGATATGTATATATAGCCTGCTTGTTCATTTTGTCTGTATCGTAGAGATTATCTATTAGTGCTTTATGCATTGCATCAGTCAAACAATGACTATTAGTGTAGAGCTGAACCTCGGTCACAACTGCTAATAGGATCAGAATGTGAGTCATTGGTTAGGTGGATTACCGCTACCGATCCTGAGTTTCTCGGGGACCGAACTCTAATTGATAGTTTAACTTGTGTGCTTGATTGAATGATGGTTCCTAAATTCTGCATGTCCCTAGAATCTTTGGGGATAGCTCACCAAACACGCTACGCACACCCGGATAGGGTCATCGTGCTTGAATTGGTTGCCTCGATTGATTGATTGTTTGATTTCTGTTTTCAAAAAGATGTTTCCAAATACAGAGAAATATGACTCTACTAGCGAACTGCATGTAACGAACATAGGGAAAACTAGCAAGATCACTAGTAATGCAATATTTTGCCACATGATTACTTAGTGTGGGTTTCAGGGGGTATAGCTGTAACCTCCGATTTCCAATTTCCAAAATAATTAGATTTTAATTTATTTTAAAATATCAAGTTTTATAAAATATTTCTACTTGAAAATTTTTATTTTGATTTTGAACGATGTCTGATTTTAGAAGGTAATTTAAAAATCTTTATAAAAATTATTTTTTCTAAATGACGATGTATTACAAAATAAATAAATAAATAATAATATATATTTCTAGTCTCAAATATTTATTGGCTTGAGTCATAAAATTATTGTTTTGACTAAATAGTTATTTAAAAGACTAGTTGATAAAATAAAATAGATTTTTATTGGGATAGTAAATAAATGAATTACATATTTCCTAATATTTTGAAAAATGAGTTTAATTAGTAGCTAATCAAAAGCTTCTTAAAAACATTTTCTTAAAATTTCTTTTCTATTTAATTTATCGTTTTCCGTCTCCCATTCACGCCCCATTCTTCCCACATGAAAAGCCCTTTATATTTAATTCTGGGCCATTCATCATTGGGCCAACCCGCAACCCTTTATCCCACACCATCTCTCCCTATTTAGGTTCTCATTCTCACATTTCCCTAGAAACCCTAATCTTCAATTCATTGGCTAGCCTCCACAATTCCCAAGCCAACAAGCCATCACCATCATCTTGTGTGCTCGTGTCCGTGTGTCCAGCATCACCGTGTCAGCCGTGATGGCCTCGGGTCCGACCCCGGGTGTCCCACCGTATCCATTTCATTTCCTGTGTCCAGATTTACAGTTTACAACCAGCTTTTCCGTGTCCGACACACCCGGACACCACCTCCACATCCACCACTGTACACAGCATCTCCGTGTCCGGCAAACCCGGACACGTCCACAGTAAAGCACCCATCGTGTCCTGCCCCGGACACGATCCACAGACCCAACCCCGACACAAAACCCTAACCCTAACCTACTCCGGCGATCGCCGTGGCCGCCCAGCCCGCCGAGACCTCCGCCGCTGGAACGAAACCACCGCAGCCGCCTCGAAACCCCGCCTCCTCGAACCCAGCGCAGCCGTCCTCGAGCGCCGAGCCGTCTCCTCGAGCGCCGAGCCGCCTCTCGAGCTCCACGCCGTCGCTGCAGACCGCCGACCGCCTCGACGCCGCCGCCGCTGCCCTCGAACAGCCGCCAGATCTGTCGTGTTCCACCACCGCTGGAGCCGCCTCGGACACCACCTCCACCTCCGCCGAGAAGAACCACCGTGGCCGCTGAAGCCGGTAGCCGCCGTCGAGCAGCCGCCGCTGCTTCCGAGACCCGCCTCGAGTCGAGCCGCCGCAGAGGATCCCTTCGCCGCCGAGTTCCTGCTGCGCCTCGGGCCGCCTCACCTGCGCCGACGCCCTGCTCGACGGAGCCTCACCGCGACCTCGCCGGAAAACCTCGGGTGAGGTTTCCCTCTCTGCTTTCCTTTTTTTTTTTCCTTTCTGTTCTGTAGTTAGTAAGTAAAGTAGTAATATAATTAGTTTTAATTAATTTAACGTTAGTAATTAAATTAATGGTTTAAGTATATAATTAATTAGTTTAGTTAATATATGATTTATTAGTTAATTATATTAGTTAGTTTGATTAATTATTTAATAATCAGTTGATTAAGTTAATTAATCAGTAAAGTTAGTTAATCAGTAAGTAAATCAATAGTTGATATGTTAGTTTAAGTTAATTGATTAATATAATTAGTAGTTAATTATAATTAATCAAGTAGTTTATCTATATTGGTTAATTGTTATTTTTGTTAATTAAATTATATAATCAGTTTAGTATATATAATTAGTATTTTATATAATTAGTTTAATTCATGAAATTAGTATATATAATTTGGTTATTTTATATAATTTGGTTATATTAATATGTAATTAGCTAGTTTATGTAATTAGTTATTTTTATGTAACAAATTAAAAGGGTTTTAAATTATGTAAATAAAATAATTTTGGGGTTTCTATAATTAATTAAAAATTATAGTTTCAATAATAAAAAAAATAAGATAAATTGGTTATTGGGACTGGTAACTGAAATAACTAGAGATATATAAATATGATGGCTTTTACATAAAGTCTAGTTTTTATAAATAAACTTTTATTTGAAATTATTGTTCAAAATAAGTTCGAAATGATTTATATACGTAAATACGTATTTCTAGTATATGTAATCAATTTAGTATTTATATATATATATTTTAAAAGGTATTTTAGCATATGTACGAGTATACATATATAATGTTCAACTAGTATAAATCAAATATGTATTTAAAGATATATATATATATATATTGTAAATACATTTAAATTGGTGCATGTATAAATATAGTAAGTATTAATAAGTGTAATGTGTATTATATACGTATCCCTACTAGATGACCTAGTTGACTAGAGCCATGCCTGGCAGAGCCCCTGAGTTCATATATTTGTGTGTGTTTAGTATAGCTTCTGATACAAATATTGTATTGTTTATTATATATTTTTAGGACTGTTGGTTCCTCCAGACGATACTCTGGGACAGGACATTGGTTTTACCAGCTAAGGACCCAAGGCAAGTACATTCTCTGATTAGTTTCTAATTTATGATATCTCCTATGTTCACTGTATCTAGTGTAAATATCCATGTTCTCGACACATTGGTTACACGGATTGGTATACACGGATCTCGTCATGAGATGTTATTCCTTATTCATGGTGTAGCTTGTACAAGTCTTGTTTCCCTTGTTATCTTGTGCATGTACAGACACTGATTCCCGGGGAGATTTGCTACCTTCCTAGGGAATCCTGTGCCATAGCGTACCATGATTAGATCTACTATACCAGTCGGGGGGGGTTTGGGGAGTATTTTAGTGTAGATATGTGATCATACCCAACTATCCATGCATCATAGCTCACCCCACATCTCACGTCGGGTGCGGCCTGACCATCTCCATGCCTCATAGCTGTTACGTGTGATTAGCCTGACCTCTCCCTGCATCATAGCTAACCAACGGTTAGCCTGACCTTCCATGAATCATAGCTAATCACATGTAACCAGCCTGATCAAGTTCCCAAGCCGATCACATGTTAAAGCTAGTACTCACACACTTAGTCATAGGTTTCTTGCTCATGGACATATTGTTTCTTTTCCTGCATTTACTTACAGTATTTCCAGTACTTCTCTCATTGTACATTCTCGTACTTACACATGCATCTGGTATGTTTCCATCTAGAACTGCTACATAGTTTATGTCATTTATATAGAACTGCTAGTTAGAGATGTACTTTGCTCCTTCCTGACTGGAAAATATTTTTCCAGACTGTGACATTAGTAGACTGGGTTCTGACTCTTGGGGATTGGAAGTTAAGGATTGCAGGTATGTTATGTTATCATTAGACTTGTGCTGTATTCTTTTATTTCTTCATTTCCTATCGTGCTGTAGTTGTGATTGAGTATTTCTAGATTTATTTTATGATATCCACGACTCCTTATGGAGTTGGATACTAGCGTGAGATTGTTTAGATAGCACTTGACCTAGACAGCGTTCTACCGCCGATGCTGCGGCGTAGGCTGGACGTACCCACGCTCTCGTGCCCCTAAACCGGGTGCGGGTCGTGACACGTTTTAGTGGTGGCCCATGCAGGTCTAATGTAATAACCACTACACAAGTTTCGTTCCAGCGGCGGAGGTCTCGGCGGGCTGGGCGGCCACGGCGATCGCCGGAGTAGGTTAGGGTTAGGGTTTTGTGTCGGGGTTGGGTCTGTGGATCGTGTCCGGGGCAGGACACGATGGGTGCTTTACTGTGGACGTGTCCGGGTTTGCCGGACACGGAGATGCTGTGTACAGTGGTGGATGTGGAGGTGGTGTCCGGGTGTGTCGGACACGGAAAAGCTGGTTGTAAACTGTAAATCTGGACACAGGAAATGAAATGGATACGGTGGGACACCCGGGGTCGGACCCGAGGCCATCACGGCTGACACGGTGATGCTGGACACACGGACACGAGCACACAAGATGATGGTGATGGCTTGTTGGCTTGGGAATTGTGGAGGCTAGCCAATGAATTGAAGATTAGGGTTTCTAGGGAAATGTGAGAATGAGAACCTAAATAGGGAGAGATGGTGTGGGATAAAGGGTTGCGGGTTGGCCCAATGATGAATGGCCCAGAATTAAATATAAAGGGCTTTTCATGTGGGAAGAATGGGGCGTGAATGGGAGACGGAAAACGATAAATTAAATAGAAAAGAAATTTTAAGAAAATGTTTTTAAGAAGCTTTTGATTAGCTACTAATTAAACTCATTTTTCAAAATATTAGGAAATATGTAATTCATTTATTTACTATCCCAATAAAAATCTATTTTATTTTATCAACTAGTCTTTTAAATAACTATTTAGTCAAAACAATAATTTTATGACTCAAGCCAATAAATATTTGAAACTAGAAATATATATTATTATTTATTTATTTATTTTGTAATACATCGTCATTTAGAAAAAATGATTTTTATAAAGATTTTTAAATTACCTTCTAAAATCAGACATCGTTCAAAATCAAAATAAAAATTTTCAAGTAGAAATATTTTATAAAACTTGATATTTTAAAATAAATTAAAATCTAATTATTTTGGAAATTGGAAATCGGAGGTTACAAGTCTATCCACCTTAGAAAAATTTCGTCCTCGAAATTTAGGGACGACTAGGATAGAAAAATTTTGTTGCTCATAATGATGAATATATCATTGAAGAAAATATTTCTATAAGGATAATATTTACCAAACAGAAGAAAACATGAAGAAAAGAAAATATGGTTTAAGACAGGAATATCTTGAAGGAATCATGGCTCGGCCTTGAATCCTCTAGAAAGTTTAGGTTTGGGAAGTAGACACGATCACAAAAACAGATAATTTGAATAATGCACGTTACCTTTTCAAAGTAACTAAACCAAGGAAGACCTAGTATAATTAATGATATAGACATGAAAGTTATAGCTAATTCGAAAGATACAGTCGACAATTTGATTTAAGAAACTTAAATACATCTTCCAGAATGTAATCAAGAGACATCTAATCGCCTTTCTTGATTTCTAGGAAAAAGAGTAGTCTTTACTACCTTCAGAAAATAATCCTTCCTTTTTATCCTCGTTCATCTTACTTTTCTCAATCTTGTGATTCATCATTAACTAATATCTATAAAAGTTCCAAATTCCACAAACTTTATTAGATTAGATCTTAGAATTTCTGAATCAAAATTTATTACATGTCCAAAAATCCTTATTATCAAATTCGAGTTTGTTTATCTTAGCATCAACTATACCTCGATTATTTTCTTCGGTTCAAATGTTACTGTCATGGTCAAGATTTTAATTTAGATCACAACCTCAATATACCCTGATCTAACCTTACGACCTTCAATTATACGATCCCATAATCAATTATATTAAAATCTTCTTTACCATGAGCTTTATTTCATTCCATATTTCTTTATCCGTATGTATAATGTTTCCGAATTTTGAACTATATATATATATTTTTTTTTCATCCTCTGAATTTATTATCCCAATGTAAAATTTTTACTACTCAGTCCCTCAATATTTTAATTTAATTCCAGTCGTATCATAATCTCCTCAAATTTTGAGTAAATAACTGAATACAAAATTTACTATCCAATCCAAATCAATGCATATTCATAAAACTTAAAAATTTGCATCCCAAAATTTAACTTTAACACTCATCAATCATCTAACTAAATTCAATTGATGCTTATTCCAATCTAACTCCTCATCCCAAGAATTTAATTTGACACTATTCCATTTACGATTTTATTTCCTGCTTTTCTTTTTTTTTTTCCTTTCTGTTCTGTAGTTAGTAAGTAAAGTAGTAATATAATTAGTTTTAATTAATTTAACGTTAGTAATTAAATTAATGGTTTAAGTATATAATTAATTAGTTTAGTTAATATATGATTTATTAGTTAATTATATTAGTTAGTTTGATTAATTATTTAATAATCAGTTGATTAAGTTAATTAATCAGTAAAGTTAGTTAATCAGTAAGTAAATCAATAGTTGATATGTTAGTTTAAGTTAATTGATTAATATAATTAGTAGTTAATTATAATTAATCAAGTAGTTTATCTATATTGGTTAATTGTTATTTTTGTTAATTAAATTATATAATCAGTTTAGTATATATAATTAGTATTTTATATAATTAGTTTAATTCATGAAATTAGTATATATAATTTGGTTATTTTATATAATTTGGTTATATTAATATGTAATTAGCTAGTTTATGTAATTAGTTATTTTTATGTAACAAATTAAAAGGGTTTTAAATTATGTAAATAAAATAATTTTGGGGTTTCTATAATTAATTAAAAATTATAGTTTCAATAATAAAAAAAATAAGATAAATTGGTTATTGGGACTGGTAACTGAAATAACTAGAGATATATAAATATGATGGCTTTTACATAAAGTCTAGTTTTTATAAATAAACTTTTATTTGAAATTATTGTTCAAAATAAGTTCGAAATGATTTATATACGTAAATACGTATTTCTAGTATATGTAATCAATTTAGTATTTATATATATATATTTTAAAAGGTATTTTAGCATATGTACGAGTATACATATATAATGTTCAACTAGTATAAATCAAATATGTATTTAAAGATATATATATATATATTGTAAATACATTTAAATTGGTGCATGTATAAATATAGTAAGTATTAATAAGTGTAATGTGTATTATATACGTATCCCTACTAGATGACCTAGTTGACTAGAGCCATGCCTGGCAGAGCCCCTGAGTTCATATATTTGTGTGTGTTTAGTATAGCTTCTGATACAAATATTGTATTGTTTATTATATATTTTTAGGACTGTTGGTTCCTCCAGACGATACTCTGGGACAGGACATTGGTTTTACCAGCTAAGGACCCAAGGCAAGTACATTCTCTGATTAGTTTCTAATTTATGATATCTCCTATGTTCACTGTATCTAGTGTAAATATCCATGTTCTCGACACATTGGTTACACGGATTGGTATACACGGATCTCGTCATGAGATGTTATTCCTTATTCATGGTGTAGCTTGTACAAGTCTTGTTTCCCTTGTTATCTTGTGCATGTACAGACACTGATTCCCGGGGAGATTTGCTACCTTCCTAGGGAATCCTGTGCCATAGCGTACCATGATTAGATCTACTATACCAGTCGGGGGGGGTTTGGGGAGTATTTTAGTGTAGATATGTGATCATACCCAACTATCCATGCATCATAGCTCACCCCACATCTCACGTCGGGTGCGGCCTGACCATCTCCATGCCTCATAGCTGTTACGTGTGATTAGCCTGACCTCTCCCTGCATCATAGCTAACCAACGGTTAGCCTGACCTTCCATGAATCATAGCTAATCACATGTAACCAGCCTGATCAAGTTCCCAAGCCGATCACATGTTAAAGCTAGTACTCACACACTTAGTCATAGGTTTCTTGCTCATGGACATATTGTTTCTTTTCCTGCATTTACTTACAGTATTTCCAGTACTTCTCTCATTGTACATTCTCGTACTTACACATGCATCTGGTATGTTTCCATCTAGAACTGCTACATAGTTTATGTCATTTATATAGAACTGCTAGTTAGAGATGTACTTTGCTCCTTCCTGACTGGAAAATATTTTTCCAGACTGTGACATTAGTAGACTGGGTTCTGACTCTTGGGGATTGGAAGTTAAGGATTGCAGGTATGTTATGTTATCATTAGACTTGTGCTGTATTCTTTTATTTCTTCATTTCCTATCGTGCTGTAGTTGTGATTGAGTATTTCTAGATTTATTTTATGATATCCACGACTCCTTATGGAGTTGGATACTAGCGTGAGATTGTTTAGATAGCACTTGACCTAGACAGCGTTCTACCGCCGATGCTGCGGCGTAGGCTGGACGTACCCACGCTCTCGTGCCCCTAAACCGGGTGCGGGTCGTGACAATAGCTTCTGTTAAGTTGTTTATACTCACCAGTACTTATAAAAGTGCTGACCCACCAACAGTTTGCTTGTTCTCAGGTGCTTGTCTGTCCGTGGAAGCGATAGCCGTGCCTCATCCCAAGGAACCAGAAATCTGGAGTCGATGCCTTGAGCCGCATCCAGTTTGTGCCTGCTTTGAGTTGCTTTTGTATAGAGGGACATAATGTATGGAACGGTGTCATTGTAATCGAGAGATAGAGTGCTTGAGCGAATTGTAACCTCGGCCTTGCGTTGTTTATAACACTTGTGAATAACAATAAAAGAGCCTGTTTTCTTATGCCATTGTGTTTTTTACTTTTCTGCAAATGTTATGTGTCGCTGCTTCAGTATTGAATATGTTACTTGCCCTTATATCAAAGCTTTGGCCTTGTGCAAGCGCATCTTAGGCTTGCAGGGCATCACACCCGTGCAAGGACGATCGGTTCCGTAGGGACCAAAGCCAGGACGAACGGCCCTGCGGGACCGGGGCGTGACATAGTGGTATCAGAGCAACTCGATTTTTTGCCCATTTCGTTGCCTCCAACTCTGAGATGTGCCTGATGTGAGATGTAATGAACGTTCCATACAATGAGTCCGTAAATATTCTCAAAGTTGCCGACAAAAGTTTTCTGGATTTATTTTCATTGCTTGAGATATGATTTGTGATTCCTGGATTGCTGAGTTTTGATTTGGGATGGTGAGGGATAAGGACTATCGCTGCTCTCTGTTTCGTGAGTTTCTTCTTGAGTTTAAAGGATGAAACTCTTTGTTGGTGGGTAAGTATGTAGCGCCCCGCTCCGCGTAGGTGCTATGTACAAGTGATATCGCCTTGCTTGCTCGAACGGAAGTCTTCTCGGAGAGTTCCCGACCGATTGATCAATGTGAGTGGGCAGAACTACATTCTTTGATTCTTGCACACCTTAATAATGAATCTGAGTTTTTAAATTGTTTGGTTGCTTAATAAGTTGCATGAATAATATAATGAGATCCTGCCTCTGCCTAAAAGAGTTAGAGCCATTTTCATGCTAAGAATAAGAAATATTGCATGCTAGAAATACTGACACTGCTATCGAATCTTGCCTAGTTAAAGAAGAATAGAACTGCATGTTTAACTTGATGTGATAATAGACCCGTGCCATGCTAGTCTCAACTGAAAGATCGTTCATATATTTGCTTGTCATCGTGTTTATATGGCTTGTCTTGAATGCTTAAGCTTAAAGGAATGAATGCTTGTTTCGATGTGAGAGTAAATGCTTGTCTTGTGTGTGTGCAGAGACTAGTAGCCCGCCCTGATATTCTGGTCCTTCGGGATCCAGGGGGTACAGCTATTAGAAATGTGATAAGATGGTTTGAATGTTGCTTTGTCACGTTGTGTTGCTATTGTGATAAGAGATGTGCTAGTGTAATATGGGTGCTTGCGATGGATGGAGGATAAACGAAATGTGGGAGACTAATATCGTGCCCTGAGCTCGGGGTATGGATATTAGAATGAAGGATGGAGATTTGATGGGTTAAGACTAATAGTGCGCCCTGATATTCCGGTCCTACGGGATCTTGGGGGGCATGGATATTAGATTGGAGGTGGTGCTTCTGTCGCGAAGAGTTGAGTCTGCACTAGAGAAGTTAGCTTGTTCATGGAGATAGCTGCATTCAGGTAGTTAGGGAGCATGCCAGGCTAGCCTTCTTACATACCTAACTGTTTGATGCAGAGACGGATAGGAAACTAAAGAACGGTATACATATATGTTTATGAAAATTGTTGCTAAATTGTATGTCTGCTGCAGGGATAACCGTTTGGCCAGGGGCTAAGAAATGCGATATGTATATATAGCCTGCTTATTCATTTTGTCTGCATCGTAGAGATTATCTGTTAGTGCTTCATGCATTACATCGGTCAGACAATGACTATTAGTACAGAGCTGAACCTCGGTCATAACTGCTAATAGGATCAGAATGTGAGTCATTGGTTAGCTGGATTACCGTTACCGATCCTGAGTTTCTTGGGGACCGACCTCTGATTGATAGTTTAACTTGTGTGCTTGATTGAATGATGGTTCCTAAATGCTGCCTGTC
Source organism: Iris macrosiphon (assembly GCA_036927795.1). NCBI lineage: Eukaryota > Viridiplantae > Streptophyta > Magnoliopsida > Asparagales > Iridaceae > Iris > Iris macrosiphon. The sequence continues at coordinate 80,231,616 of JAYESA010000015.1, read as the reverse complement.
CCTAGGATCTTTGGGTATAGTTCACCAAATATGCTGCGCACACCCGGAAAGGGTCATCGTGCTTGAATTGGTTGCCTCGATTGATTGGTTATTTGATTTCTGTTTTCAAAAAGATATTTCTAAATACACAGAAATATGACTCTGCTAGCGAACTGCATGTAACGAACATAGGTAAAACTAGCAAGATCACTAGTAATGCAATGTTTTGCCACATGATTACTTAGTATAGGTTTCAGGGGGTGTAGCGTCTGTTCAGTTGTTTATACTCACCAGTACTTATAAAAGAGCTGACCCACCAACAGTTTGCTTGTTCTCAGGTGTTTGTCCGTCCGCGGAAGCGATAGCCGTGCCTTATCACAAGGAACCAAAAATCTGGAGTCGGTGCCTTGAGCTGCATCGAGTTTGTGCCTGCTTTGAGTTGCTTTTGTATAAAGGGACATAATATATGGAACGGTGTCATTGTAATCGAGAGATAGAGTACTTGAGCGAATTATAACCTCGGCCATGCGTCGTTTGTAACACTTGTGAATATCAATAAAAGAGCCTGTTTTCTTATGCCATTGTGTTCTTTACTTTTCTGCAAATGTTATGTGCCGCTGCTTCAGTATTGAATAGCTTACTTGCCCTTGTATAAAAGCTTTGACCTTGTGCAAGCGCATCTAAGACTTGCACGGCATCACGCCCGTGCGAGGACGATCGGTTCTGTAGGGACCAAAGCAAGGACGAATGGCCCTGTGGGACCGGGGCGTAACATTGTGCATCTTGTATATTCACATCTATTTACTGTTACATAGTTTTTATCATTGATTAGAACTGCTGTTAGAGATGTACTCTACTCCTTTCCTAACTGGATATATTTTTCCCAGATGACACTGAGGACTGGTACTCTACACATTATGGACCTCAGGATGTTGTGGGTTTAGAGTCTAAGACCATGGTTCAGGAGGGACTTATCCCAACTGAGACAAATGACCCGAGTTTAATAGTTTCTTAGTATTCTTTTGTACTGGATTTGTCTCCAGCTTATTTGTTAGTACTTCTTTCAGACTCATTAATATATTATTTTTGACTCATGAGTTGTATGTGACTATTCTATTCTTAGATCTGTGATTGAGTTTATTGTATATTCGTGCCCGTTCCATCTTAGATCTGTGATTGAGTTTATTATTATTATTGGTGGCTTATTATATTTCTAGATAAATTACCCAGACAATATTCTACCACCGATTCTGGGTGTAGACTGGGCGTGGTTTCCGACTTGCATCCTTACATCGGGTGCGGGTCGTGACACGTTTTTAGTGGTGGCCTATGCAGGCCAGGCTTCACAAGTTGTGCGATATCGTGGTAGTGCGACGACTTAGTTGTACTACTGCGTGCCTGATTTAGGATATAGGCTATAGGCTGAGAATACTCAATCATATCTAGGAAAAATTCTTTTGATTCAACTATTCTCCTTTGATAATTGATATTGATCTCTTAAACTGTCCTTTCCTTAATTATCTTATATCTTATGCCATATTGATCCTTCTTTCGCTTTGTCTCAGGATATCGCCTAAGACTAGATCGCAGCAGGGGAGAGCAATTTTTGAGAGGTCTCCGATATCCCGAGGGCCTACACCAGTCACTTCTCCGATGATTGGAGTATCAGCTGCTTTTGGAGGTCCACTACCTACTCAGAGGACCGTGCCAGCTGTATCTGAGGGGCTTCCACCTCCACCTCCTGTGCCAGCAGAGGCGACACAGATGTTTACTCTAATTTGTGAGATGCTGGAGGTGCAGAGGGCTCAGTCAGAGGCACATCAGAGGCAGATCGACGTTCTATGGCAGGGCATCGAGAGTGCCCATCAGCTTGCTCGTGTCGTAGTCGAGAGAGGAGTTTCGGTCCAGTAGCAGGTTGTTCCTCAGGTTGCTCAGCTTCGGCCAGGCAACATCCAGGACTTCAAGAAGCTGGAGCATAGGGTCTTCAAGGGGACGAAGGGCATCGTCTATGCTGATGATTAGCTCGAGGACATTGAGCATCTTATGAGGATGTCCCGTCTTTCTGAGGATCTGAAGGTTGAGGCAGTTGGACTTCAACTGTTCGACATCGCTTGTACTTGGTTCAGGAATGAGCCGGTTCTGATTGACGCGGGACAGGCTTGGGAGGTATTCAAGGACCTTTTCAAGAAGAAGTTCTTCGCTCGGGAAGACAGGCTAGACTTGGGAAGGCAGTTCGAGAGTCTCATTCAGTGGAGCATGTCTGTGGAGGAGTACGCTGCGGAGTTCGACAGGTTAAGCCGATTTGCAGAGTATCTGGTGAGAGAGTCGGAGGTTCAGGCTATTCATTTCTGTGAGGGTCTAAACTAGGAAGTGAAGATCCTCATTCCGTCTTTTTATGAGACATACTCGGAGATACTTGCGAAAGCACGCAAGGTTGAGCGAGAGTTGGGTTTGAAGTCCAAGAGAGACCATATAATTCTTTTCTGTGGGCCAACAGCAGTACAGTATCTGCAAAACGTCCTCATTTCCAGTCCAGGCCTTTCTAGCAGCCACAGCAGCACCAGACTCCAACTAGGGCGCTTTTTCACCAGGCACCACAGTAGTTGAGACAGTTACAACAATATTTCTGCCACTTTTGCAAGAAGCCCGACCATAGCTGGGAAGTTTGCAGGAAGAGATTGGGAGTTTGTTTGTATTATGGTACTGAAGGGCATCAGTTGAGGGAGTATCCTTCCAATCCTCGTCGTGCAGTTCAGGTAGCAGCTTCAGCTCCGAGGGCACAAACGAGACCATCTGCAGTACAACCGAGGGGACCACTTCCGACACAGCAGCAACGTTATGTCCAGCATCAGCAGCAGGGAGGTGCACGTCAGGGACGAGCGTTTTCTATGACCGTCGAGGAGGATGAACCCGTCGGAGATGTCATCGCAGGTTCTATTCTTCTTGATTCCATTCCAGCTTTAGCTTTGTTTGATAGTGGTGCTTCCCATAGTTTTGTATATGTTTTTTTTGCTTTGAAGCATGGTTTGGTAGCTGAGTCTTTGCTTAGGACTCGCAAGATCATGACCGGGGAAGGCATTATCCTGGTTAATAATATTTGCAAGGATCGGAGAGTTACTCTGGGAGGCCGGGAGTTGAGTGCGTGTCTACTTTTAATGACACTTCTGAGCTACGACATTATACTCGGGATAGATTGGTTGAGTAGGCACCGTGCTAGCATAGATTGTAGAGGTGGTAGAGTTTTATTTGGTCTGCCAGGAGAGCCAGAGTTCGAGTTTGCTAGAGGAACTGCGGAGCAGGGAGAAGGCATTATTTGTGGAGCTATGGTGGAAGACAAGGAGTTGCCGCATCCATTGATAGCAGAGTTCTTGGATGTGTTTCCTGAGGAATTGTCAGGGTTGTCACCAGATCGATATATTGAATTCTCTATAGACTTGGTGCCAGGTGCAGAACCAATTTTGTAACATGTCTATAGAGTAAACAACAGCGAGCTGGTCGAGCTGAAGAAGCAGGTGGACGAATTGCAGGATAAAGGGTTTATCAGATCGAGTTCTTCACCGTGGGGAGCCCCGGTATTATTTGTACCAAAGAAGGATGGATCGGTGCACATGTGCATTAATTACAGGGCATTGAATAATCTCACTATCAAGAATAAGTACCCTTTGCCACGAATTGATGATCTGTTCGATCATTTTAGTGGTGCCAAGGTATTTTATAATATAGATTTGAGACCAGGCTACCATCAGGTGAAGGTGAAGCCAGAGGACATACCGAAGACTGCTTTTAAAACTCGGTATGGTCAGTACGAGTTTATGGTGATGCCATTTGGTTTGACTAATGCACCGGCGGTATTTATGAACTTGATGAACAAGGTGTTCCATCAGTACCTTGACAAGTTTATGGTGGTGTTCATCGACGACATACTCATATACTCGAAGACACCGGAGGAGCACGATGAGCATTTGAGGATTGTGTTAGATGTGCTGAGGAAGGAGAAGCTGTATGGGAAGTTGTCCAAGTGTGAGTTCTTCTTGGACAAGGTAGAATTCTTGGGGCATGTTGTGACTGGTGATGGTATTTCAGTAGATCCAAAAAAGATCGCAGCAGTGGAATCTTGGAAGACCCCGGTTCGGTAGCAGAGATCAGGAGTTTCTTGGGATTGGCAGGCTACTACTGGAAGTTTATGTAGGATTTTTCAAGGATTGCTGAGACGATGACCAAACTCACCAGGAAGGATGTAGAGTTTGTTTAGACAGAGGATTTCCAGGTTGCTTTCGAGGAATTGAAGAAGAGGTTGACGTCTGCTCCTATTTTGACGTTGCCATCAAGGTCTGGAGGTTTCACTATTTATAGTGATGTATCGGGGAAAGGTTTGGGTTGTGTTCTTTAGCAAAATGGGAAAGTGATTGCCTATGCATCCAGGCAATTGCGTCCTCATGAAAAGAACTATCTGTAGAAGCATGAAATACGCTGGGAAATTGTACGCGTATTATAAAGTAAAAACCCCCAACATACATGAAGTCCGCATAAAACAGGGCCTCAGAGCCATTTGGCGTAAAGTAGAGCTTCAGAGCAGTCCGCGTAAAACTGGGCTTCGGAGCTGTTTGGCATAAAGCAAAGTGTCAGAGCTGCCCGCTTAAAGCAGCACCTCGAGACTGTTTTGGCGTAAAAAAGTTTCTTTACCTTCCAGTATAAAGTTTAAAATACGTTTGTTTTTAATGCAGCGTAAAGTTGTACGATGAACTCTTCGTATTCCTCGGATGAATTTGTCAGACAAAACAGTAAACCTGACTCCTAACAAAAGTACTACACGATGATCGAGAGGACGGCTGTGATGATAATTTTGTACAGAGACCCAGGCTATCGTTTAGTGACATATTCTTGATACAAGTCATTTTTACGCATTCAAAGAATACGCTGCCTATTCTACATGGGCAGAAATAAGTTTTTACGCTCAAGATAAGACGAAATCAGGCGCCACGTCAAAAGCTGTTTCTCTTATAGAACTCGAGGCAATTCTCGTTATTTAATACAAGAGATTGAGGCATATCTCTATATTTAATGCACGAGATTTTGTTCTATTTTTAAAATATTTGTCATGACTGGGAAAGCTAAGACTGGGACTAATACGCTCACATCACCATCCTTGTATTCTACGCCAACCAGGCTATTTTCATCTATAAGGAGTACGTCGTATGCTATCTCCTCGAAATACGCCAACTCGGCTATATTTGCAAAGGTACATTATAAGGCTATTTAGCCCAGAATACGCTCAAGACCTCAGTCATGACGGATAATTGGCTATTTTATGTTGGTTATCTATTATTCATGCATCATCAAGTTTTACGCAGAGTTTGGCTTTTACGCCAACAAGACAATTATTTGTCTTACGCCAACCATCTTTACGCAGGGGCAGTTACCTATGTGGCTTGCTTGCCATGATCTTCGAGAAGCAGTTATACGCGTTATCTCATGAAGGGACACGTGTCATACGCATATTCAGAAGACAATTGGAACGTGGGGTAACAGTTATCAAAACCGTAGTGTAAATGAAGTCCTCTTCTCCAAAGCTTGGCTTTTACGCCAACAAGATAGTTATTTGGCTTTTACGCCAACCATCTTTACACAGGGGCAGTTACCTACGTGGCTTGCATGCCATGATCTTTGAGAAACAGTTATACGCGTTACCTCATAATGGGACACGTATCATACGCAGATTCAGAAGACTGTGGGAACGTGGGTAGCAGTTGTCATAACCGCAGCATAAAAGATGCAACTCTTTTCACAGGTTGGCCTTTTATGCCAACCTAGACATTTATTTCTTTGATCTCTATAAATAGAGACCCCTGGTCACAGGGAGACACACACACACAGATGGGACAAGGCATAATTAGAGATCAGAGAGAGAGAGAGAGCACAGACAGAGAGTGTTTGTTGACAACTTCGGCAACGAGAATTCAATCCCACTTGCAACCTTTGAAGCTTATTCTTCTTCTTCTACAGCACTTCTCCAACATCGTGTGGTCCAAGGGACAAGTGATCGACCGCAGATCATACTTCTATAGCAGTACTTCCCCAAAATCATTTTTATTGTACTTAACATTCTCGTATAGGATTAATTATATTCTTTTTTTTAAGTTTGCAAGCAAAGGTTTCGTATAAACCTCTTTGTTTAAATCCCGCAAACAAGAATGGAGACTCTGCTGGGGACGACTTTCTCCTCTGACGAGAACGCAATTTCTCAACACGATGTTGTATCTGTTGGATCAACGAAGAAGACTTTGGTCGTCCAGTTCGACCAATCTGCCTATGAAGATATGCTTCATGCAGGGGGTGGGCTCTCATTCCTCCTCTGTCCAGAACAACAGGAAGCTGCGTAAAGTGTGGATGCCTAAGACGTCCTTTACCCTTCCTACAAGCTCTCTCTCACTGATCAACAAGGTTGTGACGACACAGCCAACATGCCCTGTGCATAAAAATTTGTCTCCCGTCTGTGACGTGGTAGTCAACATTTCTGGTAATGCCTCAGTGCTAGTCCAGAAGTTTCAGACGTGCCCTGTGCATAAAACTTCGTCTCCCGTTTGTAACGTGGCAAACAAGACTTCTGGCAATGCCCCAGTGCCAATCCAAAAGTCTCAGACGCGCCATGCGCGTAAACTTTCGTCTCCCGTCTGTGACATGGTAGACAAAATTTCTAGCAAGGCCTCAGTACCAATGCAGAAATTTCAAACGTGCCCTGTGTGTAAAAATACATCTCCCGTCTATGATGAGGTAGATGGGCCCTTTGATCACATCAAAGGAAACAAGTGGCGAATCCTTTAACCTCTAAGCTGTTACGCCCGCAAAAGAAGAGAGTTCCCACTCTTCAGATTACGCGTGACGCTGAAGGCCGATTGAGGACTTTCCCTGTTTTACGCGAACCGTACAAAACTCCAAATTACGTCAGGATAAGTCTGTCAGCATAAAAAAGACCCATTTCATGGGAAAATACGCTTCTCACAGATGATGGATCGTATGATACTCACATGGGTGAACTGCTGTATTCCTATGGCAGAGAAAGGGTTATGGTTCCTAATCTCCACGCACCTACTGATGTAAAAAGGCAGAATAAGCCTTCTTCTCCTACTGATAATCCTCCTGATTTGCATGATTTCTTGATCTAGAAATGCAAAGACAGGGGATCTCCTAATACGTCTATTACACCTCCTAGGGAACATTGTTGTAATAGTCATGAGGTTATAATTAACCGTTGCTGTTCTAAAGCAAAACGGTTAGTTTTTGACCGATTGAACTACTCCTTGTCATTACAGGAAGAAGAACCAGACAACGACATGTCTGGGGGTAGTCTCCCTCGACAAAACAGAGCAGCATCCAAAGCTGGGGGTAGAATTCCCTCTGAGTCCGAAGATGATGCAACTATGACCATCTTCCCTGAGGATCGTACGACTCAGGTATCGGAAGCCCGAAATCCAAAGAGGACTTTCTCCTTCAATGATGAAGACATCATTGAAATCTTTAATATATTGATGAAGGAAAACAAACTTCGGCTACCCAACATCAAATACCCTGAAAGGGCTGGCAAGGTCGATGACCCCGAATATTGTCTCTTTCATCGGTACATTCATCACCCGACAAAGGCATGCTATGTACTAAAAAGGAAAATCCAGGAGCTGATCGACGCCAAAGTCATCACTTTGCATTTATAGCTAGAAGAAGGTCACTACAAATTGATCTCACTCCAACTTGGCAATTTTCCCCTCAAGAAGTACCGGATGATGAATCCCTAAAATCTCCCAAGCTGAGCAACCTTCAGGTCTATCCCCACTCAGCAAATCACTCCCCAGTGAATTTTTCGGACATGGTTTCACGTCCATATTGCCTCCAAATTGTTGTCCAAATATTTTTTTCCCCAGTTGAGTTTGCCATGTCCAAGTGACCTCTGAGCAAACCTCCCAGGTTGTTGCTATCGAGCAGTTCACGTACATATTACCTCTGAACTACGTCTCTCCACTTTCTCCAACAGAGTAAATTTAAGACCACAAGAATGGTCACTTCCATACTACCTGTCCTATTGGTTTTTTTCTTTATCCCTACAGAGTCATATCTTACCACATCCACATTACCTCTGAGTAAGATATTTTCAGAACTTTTTTCATGTCCATATCACCTATGAGTAAAGTTTTGCTCTTCGACTTTCTACTATCACGTTTGCATAACCCCTGGTAGTGCTAGTCATTTTAGCTTATTATTTGTACTTAAGGTACGCTATGGGTAATAAGTCCATAACCCAGAGGTACGAATCAACTCTTGGTTCTTCATCCCTAGCTAGTGCCTATGTGCAACATTTTCTCTTTCGTTACAAATCCTTGTAAAAAAAGGGAAACCAGCATCCGTATCCAAGAGTCCCGGATACGCAATGGATGATGGATCCTCAAAATCTCCCCAGCGGAGCAATCCTTAGGTCTACTCGCACACTCCCGCAAGTGACTATTCAGACCAATCTCGTTAGACGCTAGCCATGCTTATATTTGCCTCTGAGTTATCGTCCCACCAATCCCCCCCAGCGGAGCGATCCTTTGGTCTATCTTCATGTTCGGATAGACCACACTCAACGAATCACTTTAATGAGTTTTTCGGATATGGGTTCACGTCCATATTACCTCTGAACTACGTCTCTCCACTTTCTCCAACAGAGTAAATTTATCACCGCAAAAATGGTCACTTCGATATTACCTCTGTTATATTTTTCTTTATCCCCAGCAAGTGCCTATGTGCAATATTTTCTCTTTCGTTACAAATTCTTGTAAAAAAGAAACCATCATCCGTATCCAAGAGTCCCGGATACGCAATGGATGGTGGATCCCCAAAATCTCTCCAGTGGAGCAATCCTTAGGTCTACTCGCACACTCCCACAGTGACTGTTCAAACCAATCTCGTTAGACGTTAGCCATGCTCATATTGCCTCGGAGCTATCGTTCCATCAATCTCCCCAATAGAGCGATCTTTTGGTCTATCTTCATGTTCGGATAGACCACACTCAACGAATTACTCCTCAATGAGTTTTTCGGACATGGGTTCACGTCCATATTACCTCTGAACTGCTGTCATAATATTTCTCTCAGGCTGAGTTTGTCATGTCCATATTACCTCTGAGCAAACCTTCTGGGTTCGGCTATCGATTATCATGTCCATATTACCTTTGATATCGGTTGTCATCTTAACTTAGCACCCGTACTTAACTCTTAGTATGCCAGTGGTGTTAGTCCCACGAAAACTGCCACGTCCATATTACCTCTGGCAAGGCTTGTCTTAAACTTATTACTTGCACTCTCATGCACAAGAAGTAATAATTCCACCAAAAAAAAAGTTCCCGGTGGGATGCCAGCAATGGAAATAAGTCCACATTACCTCTCAACAGAAATATGTCTCTCTACTATCCCCACAGAGTCATATTTTATAGCGTTCATATTACCTCTGTCAGGACTTGTTTCAAACCTATTACTTGCACTAACGTGCGCAAAAAAGTGATGGGTCCACAAAAAATCCCCCAGCAGGATGTCTTTACTACCCACAAAACCTATCACGTCCATATTACCTCTGATAGGGCTTGTTTCGACCTTATTATTTGCACTCAACATGCGCAACAAATAATAGGTCCACCAAGGATCCCCCAGTGGGATGTCCTCAACAAACACGGTATTGTACTACGTCTATATTACCTCTGGTACGATATCCGAAGTTCACACAAACAATCGTAAAGAAATGGAGGGCCCTTATGTGATTGAAACAACATTCTCAAATGGCGCTTACAGACTAGCCAAGCCTAATGGAGATTTGATAATGGCTCCTATCAACGGCAAATTCCTGAAGAAGTATTATGCTTGATCTCCTTTGCTTAATGGAGTATGGTGAAGATTTCATTCTAACGATACTACATACAAAGATTAGCTGAATCATATTCTATCATGTTCTTATGACCTCTGAATAGATATGTTTAACTAATTCAAAACCTATCACGTCCATATTACCTCTGATAGCGTTTTGTATACAAATTTAGTTGGATCATATTCTATCATGTTCATATTATCTCTGAATAGATATATTCAGCTAAACCTTATCGAAAGTATATCATGTCCATATTACCTTTGATATCACTTTCATCTTAGCCTATCATTTATATTCTAAAGTGATGGGTCCACAAAGTCAAAAAATGTATCTTTATTATCTCCGAGAAAATAAGGAGCAAAAAAGTAAAAAGTACATCATTGGGGAGGAGCAGTTAAATCGCGGATCTGTTGCGCCAAAGAAGTTATCCTCTCATTCCTGGAGTTCAAAATATTGGTGCAAGCCAGTTCCACCCTTGCTGCGTCATAGCTCAAGAGAGATAGTTTAGACAGAGAATCAACAAAACTTGCGTGGATGATACCCACATGTGTCAAGTTCTGTTGAGCTGTCTTCACTTGGCCCTCCAATACATCACGAACTAGCGACGCTTTGAGAAGCCTCTCCCTTGTTTGAGCAAGTTTAGCTTCCAATTCTCGAACCCTCACTTCATATCCCTCACATTCGGCACGACACTGGGCTAGCTGAGGAATACTCTCCACTAATACTGCTTGCTCTTTCTCCATCTCTTGTTGATGTTTCTGGATGGATTTGTTTAAAGTTTCTGTCTTCTGAGCAAAGTCGGCAGTTAGTCAGTCATACTCAGCCTGAACCAAGTCATCGATGCTGCCTCGGGATAGTTGCAAATATTCGTTAATGGGTTGTTCTAAACCATTAACCATTTGCTCAAGTGCATCAGCTCTTTCAGTGTCATTGAAAGTTCTAATCTGCGCTATAGTGAGATTGGGGGACATCTTCAGAGCATCAAAGCCTAGATTCTTCTCCAGCACCATGGATATCAATTCTTTCAAAGTGAGGTAGAATATGCTAGTATATTGTTCAACTAGCATAGCAAAGCTCGAATGGACGCTGGGAGTGGCCGCAACATCAGTAAATCTCCCTCCTGGAATGACTGTAGAGGATGTTGCCACAGTCGTTGCTTCAACAGATGGCGCAATAAAAGAAGCGACACCAACAATAGTTGAAGTTACTGGCACGCTCAACGAAGGAGGCATAGTCGAGATGGTGGGTTCACCCACCTCCAATATTATTTGAACTACTGCTGGCGGGATTGTATCTTAGAATATTGCGGATGATAGATCAACGTCTTCAAAGTATGCTTCTTCGACGGTGGTCACCGCCGTTTTATCAGCTGGATCCGCAACAAAATCAAAGGTTGTTTCAGCTCCGCCCTTCCAAGAGAAGTCTTCGCCTGAAACTAGGATAAGAGAAAGTTAATATCAATTTGATGTTAAATTTTTCTGAAAAAAGCGTGAAGACAACATTTACCCATTGTCGATGGTATGTATATTGCGTCTGCAGCCTGTAAGCTAAACCATTTCTTAATGATGCTAAATAAGCTATCATACCTGGCGAGGAGGGTACACCAACTGACGCTTGAGGGTAGTCATCCCAGTCATCACCCAGATCTACTCGAGGTTCATCGGGTGGAATCTCGCTTGAAATACTTACATATGAAGGAGGGGCTGGCCCCATTATTTGTCTAGGTAAAGGTATACTGATTATTATTGAGCTTGGCCTCGAAGACGATATAGAAGCATCACCAGTAACGGTGGTAGCGGCAGCAGTCACGGCCAAAAAATCTCCAGCACTTTCAGCTGGGACTGTGGAGGCTCATTCTTTAAAAGGTGAAGAGCCCATAATCAAAGAATTACCCCTAATAGGGGAAACAGTAGGCTCACTCCTGGAAGAGGCCCCCTTGGTGGAAGTCCTTTTAGGACCTTTTGTAGTCTGCTTCTTCTTACGAGGGGAAGCCTCTTTCTTAGTAGAAGCCTTTCGTTTATTGGAAATAATGAGAGGCTCTGCTTGCGGAGCTATTACGCCTCTCGGTAATATCAACAAATAGTCATCTGCACTAGTAGTTTTATTACCTTCATCAGAGGAGACAGATGGTATCTCCTCTCTTCCAGTGGACTTATGGGAGGGCATTCTAAAACTTTCATATACATCAAAATCACGATGGAAGGTATTGATGGACACATAAAACTGTGCGTATGAATGAAGAATGTGCAACTCCATGGAGAGAGAGGTCGCGGGAACAGCAAAGGTTGCTCCAGTACAACCCATAATAAAATAACTCCATCCTCTAGCTCCATCAATAAGCCCACCTTTAAATTTGAAGCCGGTGATGGGATTTCCCACGTGCAACTGATCATACCTAAATTTCCTGGCGAATGACTAGGCAGATAAGACTCCAAGTAGCAGTGGTCCTCACTTCTGTACAGCATGTGGGACGGTCTAATACAGACCAACCAGTAAAAGGCTTAAGGAGAAAGAATAGTCTTTCCCTGACCTATATCTTAAAGTTTAGTCCCCTGTTGATTGATATGTACGGGGGGGGGATGGTGCAGAAGATCTTCCAACTATGGGCAAAATTTAGTGCTAGTCGACAATCTATGAGGCTAGCCATATTCCAAGAAGAATTCCTATAATTCAACAGGAAGTTATTGCTCGAACAACTGGCAGATCCGGGAGACATCAGTCTGGTGTTGTGAATGATTAACCATCCCATCAGATATAAGAATGGTAATTCCACTCTGGGATATCCTTCGCACTGTGTAGTATCGGCCAGCAGCCCATCAGTAATAGCCCTCAGGCCAGCTTGTATCCTGCATACCATGGCAGAAAGTAGGCCCAATGTTGCCCCAAACATTAAACGCACTACGGGCCATAGGGTATTGCGATGAATACGATCTGCCGACGCAATACCAGGCACCACCAATCGGTGTAGCCAAATAGAAAGGAAGCCAGCCAGTTGAGCTTCTTTTGGCAGAGGCTTCCGACAATGCCTCATATAACTGTAGGCTTTGGTCCCTGCAGGATAACCCTCTATATCTTCATTGAGAACACAATCTGGATCTTCTGCATCTTCAATCAGATCATCGATTGTGTTGGCATCAAGAAAGCTCAGAGGGTTCAAAGGTTTGTCTTTGCTATCTACAACCTTGTCCTGCTTGGCATTTCTAGCCTGATGGAAGCAAAGATAAGATACCCACTTGTTAATATGAGCCAAATCAGAAGGCTCTCTATAAAAAGTGGTGCATGCAAGGTAGTGGCTCATCAGTTCTTGGTACACTGCCACTGCTCGAGGATTGGTGTCCTTTAGCTCCCTATTTATGGGAACGTACTCTTCATAGGGAGTGTCTTCCATTGGCAGCTTTGAGATGTCTGCCATCTCATGAAGTGCCAGGCCCAACTCATGTATTGGAGTGGCGAAAGTCCCGGTGAGCGAGTTATACCGCTCCATCAAAGCTAAGAACAAATTAGTGTTGATCGGCAGCCCAACACTAGTAGCACTCACGGCCTCAAATAAGTTGACACTCTCCAGCTCCATCTAAAAGTGCTTCAGGGCCCATGCAGTCAAACTGGCCCATCGAAGATTATGGGGGTTAAGCCATCCACTGGTGCGAGGGTTAACCTTGGGATATACTCCTCCCAGCCCAATAAATTCATTGCAGAAAGTTGCCATTTGAAATGGCTGGATCAGTGAAGAGTCTTCACTAGGTACGCTGCCTGGTAGTAGTCCTCTGAAGGGCATAACAGGGCCTGAGGGACTGCTTACAAAGGATCCTTGGTTTAATCCTTTCTTATAAAAGATCTTCCCTGGCTGTCCATGAAGATCAGGAGGCAGAGTCCATGCCATCCTTCTGGGATGTATATCATGGAAGAATGCAGAAATAGGGTAATCCCTGGACATCTTTGGCAGGTACATAACCGTGTCCTCAGCAAAAAATACCCAATCTTCCTTCTTAGGCTTGGTCTGGGATTGCTTATCAATAACATCCCCAAATAAGAAAGCTGGTTTCTTATACTCAGTACCGTCTATGTACGTTAGGGGTTCCCCACTGATCATGCTCAGCAACATTCTTTTCCCTTGGGCCGAGATCAGAGTTCCCCTTTCTTGAGGATACTCGTTTCCAGAGATGGAAAAAGTCACATGGGACAAGTCCTCCAAGTAGTTAGAATTCAACATTCCAGCAGCAGAGCCCATTATTTCAGCCAGAGAGGGGATCTGTAGATCCACTACAAAAAGCAAGAGAATAAGTCATTTTTACGCAGGAAATTACTTTCAGCACGTGAAACGTAAAGTGGTACATTCTTGCAGTATACGCCAAAACTTGATAGTCTGAGTTTTTATGCCAGACTGGAAAATATGGAGTTTTACGTTGGAATTTACTTCTAGTGCGTAAAATGCAAGGCTTGCAGTATACGCCAAAACCTAACAGTCTGAGTTTTACGCCAGACTGCAAAATATGGATTTTACGCTAGAATTTACTTTCAGTGCGTAAAATGCAAGGTTTGCAGTATATGCCAAATTTGACAGTCTGAGTTTTTACGCCAGAATGCAAAATATAGAGTTTTACGATGACACATCAAAATATGGGCATATTGATAAAATATCTCTGTGCATCATCTTTCTCGAAGAGACTCTTAGAACAAAAGATAACCTTGTACAGACACGTAAAACATGTGCGAAGGGTTTTTTATTTCTTGAAGTTTTACCTGTGATGCCCGATGCACAGCTAGACTGCAGAGCACTTCGTTCAGAACGAGGCTCGCTCGGCCTAGCAGGAATCGCTCGTGCCGGAGCAGAGGAGCGAGATGATGAAGCGGATTTCTTTCCCTTAGCGGTGGAGGTCTGTTTTGGTGCCGTGGCAAATCTGAGTTCTTTTTTCAGAAAGAGACGAAGGGTTTTTCAGAAAGAGATGAAGGGTTTTTCTTTCTTACGACCTAGGTCTATTTATAGAGTTTAAGTAACTCTTCGAATCCTTAACCAAATCCGATCTTATTATAATCAGTTATGATTTGGGACCACGTCAGCAGATAATTTGAAAAGGAAGACAGATAGTCATGTTGCGTAACGGATCCCTGATTTTACGCTCAGATTTTACGCGCAGAGCAAGGATCCATAATTTTACGCGCAGAGCAAGGATCTATAATTTTACGCTCAGAAGCTACAGATCTACGATTTTACGCTCAGAAGCTACAGATCTACAATTTTACGCTCAAAAGCTACAAATCTATGATTTTACGCTCAGAGGCTACAGATCTATAATTTTATCCTCAGAAGCTACAGATCTACGATTTTACGCTTAGAAGCTACAGATCTACGATTTTACGCTCAGAAGCTACAGATCTACGATTTTATGCTCAGAAGCTACAGATCTATGATTTTACGCTCAGAGGCTACAGATCTACGATTTTATGTGCATCTTAAATTACGCGGGACAGATCAGTCAGCAGAATACGCGTATATCTTGATAATTTGGGTTTTATGCTTGAAAAAGCCAGTCACAAGAGTTTGTGCAGGAAATGCTCTTCTCATCAGCATTTTCTCTTTTTTCAGTCAAGAGGACTTCATCAGACAAAGGGCCAAGGAGTTCCCTAAAAATATATGTCTTCATTGGAGATGACTTTTTGGCCATTGATAGTTCATTCGAAGTCTAGCCAGAATCTTTTATATCTATTTCAGGGATGGCCTGTTTGGGGCGGACATTTCTTGTCTTGTCTCAAGAATCTTTCGAGAAGCCATTTTCAAAGATGATGTTCTGAACAAGATGTTCTTCGAAGAAGAATTGACGGTTCAAAATTCTATGCGACTCCTCGTCAAAAACAGCATGATGATTGAATTTTCAAGACAATCTAATGCTAAAGGGTTTTTACGCATCTTCCTTTATGCGTAAAAGTTGGAACGTGACTGGATGCATATTTATTAGAGTCTGCGTAAAAACTACTCAAGCGTGTTGAAGCTGCGTATTACCAGATGTCCTCACAGCAATATGGCAAAATAATAGTACATAAAATAATACAAGTTTATTAATCATGATTACATATGATGGAAATCCAATTTTTACAAAGGATTTTTCATTAATATTCAAGATCATGATTACATATGATGGAAATCCATTTTACAAAGGATTTTTCATTAATATTCAAGACTACGATGGGAATCTATTACGCTAGGTTCTCATCTGATGGAGATCTTCACGTCTTCTTCTACGGCACTTCTTCGGCTCCTATACGCTGGGGGCCAAGAAAATGGTGAATGGGGGAAGGATACAGAACTGGGCCTTTTTAAATTATTCAAGCCCCCCTCCATACGTCATCGACGGCCATGCTCAGATTTGTGTTAGGGATTCAAACCCAACACAATACTGGAAGACACGGCCAAGCTGCCCACCAGGGTCCAGCTTCACAACAGGAGAAAATACTGCTAACAAGCTGTGTGGTCTAATGCGACCCTTCCTCTCTCTTTGACGAATTGCCATATAAAATCGTTGATTATCTCGAGCAAAGGAAGCTATGATATCCTTCCATAGTCCATCATTGTAGAGAATATTTGCTCGAAGACGTCTCTTTTTCTGGCTCCTTGCATGCTGGAAGAGCATAATCTTCTTCTTTCTCAGTTCAGCCCAATGAATCTCAGCAGCCATCTTTGAGGTGAAGGAAATATGGAAAAACAAGTTCACTTGCTTGCCCTTATATAGGCAGAAGAAAACATACAAATCCCAACAACTTCTTAAATATCACCGAAAAATCAGCCTCGAAGAACGAGTCAAATTTGACCATTTCATGCTTTATTCAAAGTATTTCAAATTACGAGGAATTTGAAAACTTTGAAGGTGGTCTTGTAGAAGCATAAAATACGCTGGGAAATTATACGCGTATTATACAGTAAAAACCCCTAACTTACATGAAGTCCGCGTAAAACAGGGCCTCAGAGCCGTTTGGCGTAAAATAGAGCTTCAGAGCAGTCCGCGAAAAATCGGGCTTCAGAGCTGTTTGGCGTAAAGCAAAGCGTCAGAGCTGCCCGCGTAAAGCAGTGCCTCAAGGCTGTTTTGGCGTAAAAAGGTTGCTTTACCTTTCAGCGTAAAGTTTAAAATACATTTGTTTTTAATGCAGCGTAAAGTTGTACGAGGAACTCTTCGTATTCCTCGGATGAATTTGTCAGACAAAATAGTGAACCTGACTCCTGACAAAAGTACTACACGATGATCGAGAGGACGGCTGTGATGATGATTTTGCACAGAGACCCAAGCTGTCGTTTAGTGACATATTCTTGATACAAGTCGTTTTTACGCATTCAAAGAATACACTGCCTATTCTACATGGGCATAAATGAGTTTTTACGCTCAAGATAAGACGAAATCAGACGCCAAGTCAAAAGCTGTTTCTCTTATAGACCCGGCTATATTTGCAAAGGTACGTGATAAGGCTATTTAGCCCAGAATACGCTCAAGACCTCAGTCGTGACGGATAATTGGCTATTTTACGCTGGTTATCTATTATTCATGCATCATCAAGTTTTATGCAGAGTTTGGCTTTTACGCCAACAAGACAATTATTTGGCTTTTACGCCAACCATCTTTACGCAGGGGCAGTTACCTATGTGGCTTGCATGCCATGATCTTCGAGAAGCAGTTATACGCGTTATCTCATGAAGGGACACGTGTCATACGCATATTCAGAAGGCAATTGGAACGTGGGGTAGCAGTTATCATAACCGCAGTGTAAAAGAAGTCTTCTTCTTCACAACTTGGCTTTTACGCCAACAAGACTGTTATTTGGCTTTTACGCCAACCATCTTTACGCAGGGGCAGTTACCTACGTGGCTTGCATACCATGATCTTTGAGAAGCAGTTATACGCGTTACCTCATAATGGGACACGTGTCATACGCAGATTAAGAAGACTGTGGGAACGTGGGTAGCAGTTGTCATAACCGTAGCATAAAAGATGCAACTCTCTTCACAGGTTGGACTTTTATGCCAACCTAGACAGTTATTTCATTGATCTCTATAAATAGAGACCCCTGGTCACAGGGAGACACACACACACAGACATGACAAGGCATAATCAGAGATTAGAGAGAGAGAGAGAGAGAGAGAGCACAGACAGAGAGTGTTGGTTGACAACTTCGGCAATGAGAATTCAATCCCACTTGCAACCTTTGAAGCTTATTCTTCTTCTTCTACAGCACTTCTTCATCATCGTGTGGTCCAAGGGACAAGTGATCGACTGCAGATCAGACTTTTATAGTAATACTTCCCCAGAAACATTTTTATTGTACTTAACATCCTCGTATAGGATTAATTGTACTCTTTTTTTTTTAAGTTTGCAAGCAAAGGTTTCGTATAAACCTCTTTATTTAAATCCCGCAAACACTATCCTACCTAAGATTTAGAGTTGGCAGCAGTCATCTTCGTTTTGAAGTTGTGGAAATATTATTTGTACGAAGAGCGTGTAGAGATCTTCACAGACCACCAAAGCTTGAAGTACGTTTTCACGCAGAAGGAGTTGAACATGAGGCAGCGTCGGTGGTTGGAGCTGATGAAGGATTGTGATATATCTTTGCAGTATCATCCTGGAAAAACTAATGTAGTTGCCGGATGCTTTGAGTAGGTATCCGGTAGCTATGTTCTTGACGCAGGATCGATATTTGCTGGAGGACTTGGAGAGCTTGGGCATTGAGGTGATAGTTCCTGGTGGTGCTATGCATATGTGGGGATTGCAGGTACATTCAGATTTGATGGATACGATCAAGGCAGCACAGTATGAGGATGTATGTCTGAGGAGCATCAGAGCTCAGGTGAGAGCGGGATTGGAGGATGATTTCACCATTGCTGAGGATGGATCTTTGAGGCGTGGAGTTAGATTGTGTGTGCCTAGTGGGGAGCTGCATGAGGAGGTATTACAGGAAGCGCATCGCTCTCAGTATTCCATACATCCAGGTGCCAACAAGATGTATCGGGATATGTGAGAGAGTGTGTGGTGGTATGGCATAAAGAGGAAAGTGGCATAGTTTGTATCCAGATGCTTAGTGTGCCAGCAGGTGAAAGCCGAGAGGCAGAGGCCAGGAGGTTTACTTCAGCCATTACCCATTCCAAAGTGGAAGTTGGAGCATATTACTATAGATTTTTTGTCCGGACTTCCACGATCTCCAGGAGGGAAAGACGCGATTTGGGTCATCGTTGATAGGTTGACCAAGTCGGCCCACTTTTTGCCTTTCAAGGTGGGTTTGTCTACGGAGAAGCTGGCAGGGATGTATGTGAGGCAGATCGTTAGGATACATGGAGTTCTCATCAGCATAGTTTCGGATCGGGATAGTCGTTTCACTTCTCATTTCTGGAAATGTTTGCAGGAGAGTTTGGGCACTCAGCTCAAGTTCAGTACTGCATATCATCCCCAGACAGATGGGTAGTCAGAGAAGACTATTCAAACTCTCGAGGATATGTTGTGCACTTGTGTACTAGATTTTGGGGGTTCTTGGGAGGACCATCTCCATTTGGTAGAGTTTGCTTATAACAACAGCTACCAGGCTAGTATAGAGATGTCACCTTTTGAAGCTCTATACGGTCGGAGGTATCGTACTCCCTTGTTATGGGACGATATTGGAGAGAGAGTTTTGCTTGGGCCAGAGATGGTTGTGGATGCAGCAAAGAAGGTTCAGTTGATCAGAGACAGACTTCGTGTGGCGCATGACAGACAGCGACATTGGGCCGATAGCCACCGGAGACCTTTGGAGTTCGAGGTATGGTTTAGATTTTTGTTTTGTGCTTGTTATTGGTTGTTTATTATAGATTAAGTTCTTAAGGTTGTGTTTTGTTCTAGGTGGGTGGCTTGGTGTTTCTGAGGATTTCTCTGACCCGAGGCACGATTCGCTTCGGTGGAGACGGGAAGCTTAGTCCGCGATTCATCGGACCTTTCACTACTCTGGAGAGGGTCGATGCAGTTGCTTATAGACTAGACTTACCACCTGTATTGGAGGGAGTGCACAACGTGTTTCATGTGTCACAGTTGAGACGGTACGTGACAGATCCTAGTCATGTATTGTTATGATCTGTTATTTTCTGGGGGTAGTTTTTTGTCTTTGAATTTCGAGGCCAAAATTATTTTGAGGGTAGACTTGTCACTACCACATTTTCTAGGAAATGATATTTTAGTAATTTTATATTTAATTAAATATTGTGCATGATAAATAATTATTTGTTGTATTATTTAATTGTTGATATATCTTAGTTATTTATTTTGGACTTGTGTTAGTGGACCTAACTAGTTTAGTTTAGACTCATGGACCAACATGAATTAATTATTAGAAATTAACCCATTTAGAAGGCCCATTGATTAGGAGATGGATTAAATTAATTAAACCATTAGACTAGAAGCTTCCTTCCCTAATTATTTCTTCATGAGAGGCCCCAAGGGATATATTGGATAATTCATAGTAGCTTGAGAGAGGGGAAAGAGGGGCCGGCCTATATAGGGGGGAAATTATTTCTCTCTCCTCTTTTCATTTGAAAACTAGATCGAGAATTTCCCTCAACCAAATTCCTTCATTCCTACTTCATTTTCCTACCAAATTTCATCCCAATTCCTTCCCAAATCACCATTGGAGGCTAGTGGAGCAAGGATCTAGAAGGAGAAAGCAAGGATCTACAAAGAGGAGCAAGGATCTACAAGTTGGAGGACAATTTTATCACATTTGGAGGTTTCATTGGGAATCCATCTCCCAATAGGTATAATTCAGTTTTCTCTCTTAATTTAGGTTCTAAATCTGAGATTTAACCTTGAGAAATCAACCCATATGCATAGGCTACCCATAGGATTTTATTTTGTGTTCATAGGAGGCCTATTATGAAAGTTATGGTGCTTTTTGTGTCAATTTTGGGGGAATTCCGAGATTAACATTTGTTGTGTGTGTTAATTGGTCCTATAGATCAATTTGACATGTGCTTGTGTGTTTGGGGCTAGTGTCGTGTCCACAATTGGGTACGTGTAGGTTGTATCCCAATAATTTGGTGATACATATTGATTTAGGGGTTTTTCCTCCGACACGGGACTTTGTACATGTCATATTTTGACACGGACACATAGAATTATATTTGACTCTTCGTATTGTTCGTAAATAATATATATGACTTACTCGTGCCCTTCGAGGTATGTTTGGATGTGTGGACGACTCATGTCGCAAGCTTATCGTAGACCTAGTGGGATACGGGGTGATACGATCCATGTGTTTGTGTAATTTAAATTGTAGATCTATTTCTCTTATCATTGTGATGTAAAATTTTATATATATATATATATATATATATATATATATATATATATATTGTTGTGTAATTATATTTATGTAATATTGTGTCTTAGATCTATGTATCTATGTATGTACTATAAGTGTATATATTGTTAGGTGGCTATTCTTCTAATGGTAAGTATAATTATATATATTAGTATGTATAGATATGCTTAAGTTCAATAGATAATTATATGTTGTTATATTCCTATTTATATAATGTGTGTTACATATTATTGTATGATTATGTATAGGTAAACATATATGTATAGTTATATATATACATAATACTATGTATGTGTGTTTGTTACCATGTATTTATTATGTACATATTTTTTTTGATGGTAGCTATGTATATATATGATACTATATTGTAATATGTAATATTATGTACATATATGTATATCTTATAAGTATAAGCTATATGTATATGTAATTAGATATGGTGTTATGTATATACATATGTTACTACATATATATATGTATATGAGGAGTATGAGTGTATGTATATTTATATGTAATTGTTGCATGTATTAGGTGTAAGTATATATTATATAGTGGTATGTATAAGTATATATATATATATATAATAGTTTTTAGCGACAGCAGCAAAGGCGACAGCAGCAAAGTCGCAACAGCAGCAGCAGTCGCTGTAGCAGGCAATAGCAGTAAAGGTGACAGTCGCAACAGCATCGCAACAGAGCAACACAGTAGCAGTAGCGTTCAACAGAAGCAGCGACAGCAGTTTAGCGACGACAGAAATCGGTCGCCAAAGCAGCGGCAGGAACATTCAGCAGGAGCAGCGACAACAGATTAGCAACAGAGCAGAAACGTCACTAAATTGGCAGC
Organism: Iris macrosiphon; assembly: GCA_036927795.1. Classification (NCBI taxonomy): domain Eukaryota; kingdom Viridiplantae; phylum Streptophyta; class Magnoliopsida; order Asparagales; family Iridaceae; genus Iris; species Iris macrosiphon. The sequence goes on along the minus strand of JAYESA010000015.1, from coordinate 80,209,590 downwards.
GTACCAAAGTATCAGAGATTCAACGACAGTTCACCTTTGTTTTTAGTGACAGTTGACAGATTTTCTATAATATATATATATATATATATATATATATATATATATATATATATATATATATATATATATATATATATATATATATATATATATATATATTGGTATTTAATATATAAGTAAATATATTCCTAAATTGCTAATTGCATTGTAGTATAAGTATAATTAGTATAACATATGTATATTACGGGTAGTTAGTATAAACAAGTTTGGGGTATTACCTTGAGATACCAAGATAAGTACCAAGGTAATTGGGAATACCCAAGGTATTGGGTTTGGGATATCCAGATTATGGGTTTATGTTGTGATACCAAGTTGGTTCAAAACCAAGGTACCTAATTGATGTTGTCTTTGAGTTTTATTTAATAATATTGTTTTGGCATTTGTATGTGATATTTTACCTATGGATTTACGTATCCGGAGATACGGTATCCTAGTATTTTAAGATATAGTTTTGTGACCTAGACTTTAGTATTTGAACCCAATATTTTTGTGTTAGACTTTTGCAACCTAGAATTAGGCAGTTGACCATAGTTGACCTTATAGTTGACTTAGTTTGACTTTTGACTTGTTGACCTAGAAGTTGACTAGTTTAACTTATTTTCTTTCTGGAATCTTGTATTGATGTTGTATTCCATATCTAGGTCTTCGAGGCACCATATCAGACATCTGTGAGACTATTCAGTGGACTTCAGGCGAGTACATTCTCTGAGAGTTTTTCGTTTATGATATCCTCTATGTTCATTGTATCTAGTATAGATATCCATGTTTCTTGACACGATGGTTACACGGATTGGTATATCCGGATCTCGTCATGAGATGTTATTCCTTGTATATGGTGTATCTTGTTCATGTCTTGTTTCATTGGTTATCTTGTGTATGTACAGACACTGATTCTCGGGGTGATTTGTTACCTTCCTAGAGAATCCCGTGCCATAGCATACCATGGTTGGATCTATTATACCAGTCGGAGGTAGAGACTATTTTAGTGTAGATATGTGATCATACCCTCCTTGTGCATGTCTTGTTCCTTGTGAGTGTTGATCATACACCGCACGTATGATCAGCCAGGCCATTATACTCTTGTGCAAGTTTCCAAGCCGATCACATGTTAAAACTAGTACTCACTCACTTAGACATTAGTATTCTTATTCATTGCCATATTGTTCATTCTTGTATTTATTCTAGTATTTTCTTATTGTGTATCTCTTGTATCTATTGTGCATCTTGTATATTCACATCTATTTACTGTTACATAGTTTTTATCATTGATTAGAACTGCCGTTAGAGATATACTCGGCTCCTTTCCTGACTGGATATATTTTTTTCCAGATAACACTGAGGACTGGTACCCTACACATTATGGACCTCAGGATATTGTGGATTTAGAGTCTGAGACCTTGGTTCAGAAGGGACTTATCCCAACTGAGACAGATAACCCGAGTTTAGTACTTTCTTAGTATTCATTTGTACTAGATTTGTCTCCAGCTTATTTGTTAGTACTTCTTTCAGACTCATTGATGTATTATTTTTGACTCATGAGTTGTATGTGACTATTCTATTCTTTATCATCTTCGTACCCGTTCCATCTTAGATCTGTGATTCAGTTTGTTGTTATTGTTGGTGGCTCATTATATTGCTAGATAGATTACCCAAACAACGTTCTACCGCCGATTCTGCGGTGTAGGATGGGCGTGGTTTTCGACTTGCATCCTTACATCGGGTGCGGGTCGTGACATTAGGTGATTCAGATATCGCTCGACCGGGTACATCCACCGATAATCGACAAGACCACCAACACATGCCTCATAGGAAAGATAAATTAGCAAATGCTCCATGGAGTCGAAGAATCTAGGAGGAAATACCTTCTCGAGCTTGCATAGTATTACTACAATGTCCTTCTCTTGCTTTTCTAGACGATCGATGAGCAACTTAGTAGAACAAAGATCTCTGAAGAATATGCTGAGCTCTGTCAACGGATCCCAAACGACTTGCGATAAGAATTCCCAAAATGTAATCAGAAATAACCTCTCCATGAATACGTGACGATCGTGACTCTTCATACCCGCTAGTTTATTCTCCTTGAGGTCGACACATCTTCTCAAGTTTGACACGTACCCGTATGAAAATTTTAGAACCTGAATCCACCTGCAAAGTCTCCCTTTATCCTCCTTCTCTAGTGAGAAAGTTAACTTAGGCTGCTTTAACTTTTTATTCCCCTCCTCTATCAAATGCAATGCAGGGCGTCTACATATTTCTTCTAAGTCCAACCTGGACTTAGGATTATCTTTCGTCTTCCCCTTTACCTCCATTATAATATTAATTATGTTATCAAACACATTCTTCTCGATATGCATGACATCAAGGTTATGTCTGATCTGATTGGTGCTCCAATATGGAAGATCCCAGAATATACTCCTCTTCGTCCAGTTATGGGTGCGACCAAATCCATCACACTTGTACCCATTAGTAGGCTCTTTGATAGCATTTGGTAAATCTTTTAACTCTTTCCATATCGTGTATCCGGGCCACCTTAGCGGTGGATTGGCCTTCTCTATAACGCCCGCATGAAAAGCATTTATGTTCCTTCGGTATGAATGATCCTTCGACAGAAATTGTCGATGATAATCAAAGAAGCACGGTTTGCCTCCGTATTTCAAACGGAAAGCCTTAGTACAGTCCATGCAATACGAACAGGAAAGACGACCATGAGTGCTCCATCCCGATAATATTCTATAGGCCAGAAAGTCGTTGATGGTCCACATAAGTGCTGCCATTATCTGAAAATTCTTCTTTCTAGAAACATCGTATGTGTTGGCACCTAGTTCCCATAGCGGATTCAACTCATCTATCAACGACTGTAAATACACATCGATGTTCCTCTTCGGATTAGTCGGACCCTAAATAATAACGGTTAGGAACATATACGGAGTCTTCATGGACATTCAAGGCGGTAGATTGTACGGAGTGACGATCACAGGCCAACACGAATACTGGGAGCTCGAATGTTCGAATGGAGTAAAACCGTCGGAGGAGAGCTCCAATCTGATATTACGCGAATCCGAAGCAAAATCTGGATACTCTCGATCAAAGTGCTTCCATGCTTCTCCATCGGATGAATGATCCAATACTCCTTCGATCTATTTTCGCCTGTGCCAACTCATTTTTTTTGCAGTCTCCTTCACCATAAACAACCTCTGCAACTACGGAATCAAAGGCAAGTAGTGCATCAAATCGGTAGCCTTCCTTGTACCGATGGACTTTCCTCTACCAGTGGCCTTGTAGCGACAAGCACCACAGAATCTGCACGCATCTTCATCCTTGTCATCTTTGTAGTACAACATGCACCCATTGCGACATGCATCATTTTTCTCGTACCACATCCAAAGCGATCTGTCACGCCCCAGTTCCAAAATATATGGAACCAGGCCACGTGACATTGGCCAGCTGACACGTCTCCGAGGATATCCCAATTTAATGGATCCTGGCAAAGCATGCTACGCTGTCCTAAATCTAACAAGTCTAATATCAACAACAGGCAGTGTCTAATCTCATCCACAGATAACAAGTAAATAATGAAATGAAAGACTGGAATATAAGAACATAGTCGAATGACATAGTACAAACCGAAATATGTCCGGTAGGAATAAACCCACTACAAATGTTGGAAATAAAGTACTGATAGTCTGAAATAAGAGTGACTGAAACAACTGCTAACTAGATAAGGAGCTCCAGTCCTAGGCAGAAGGCCTACCAAGATGATCAGGGGTACTCCGATGGTAAAACCTTAAGCTCCTCGTCAAGAGCAAACCTCGTCTCCACACCTGGCCCGTACACTGTGGGGTAATAGGCCTCGTCCAGATCTGGAAGATAACCAGGTCCTCAGAGGGACGTAACAAGATACAATATGCATGCCAGATATAGTACTGAATAAAAATAAGAGGGTGTGCTACCCATCTAAGTGAATGCAATGTAAGGACAACCTCGAAACGTATAGGTAGGTGTAGGCATAACGTCCAACGTCCTCTAGAGTGTGGTATCTGTAACGTCCATCATTCCGAAGAATGAGGTATCTGTATATATATAACGTCCAACACTCTAAGGGACGTAGTATCTGCAATGTATATACGTCCGTAATACTCCGAAGAGCGCAGTGTCTGAATATAGGAAGTCATCGGGTCTGTGGCTCCTCTGGATACCACGGAGTCTGATGTGTGTATCCCATACGTTTATCAGTTGTCCCCCCCCGCCCAATATAGATACGCAAGTCGAATACACGACGTGAGTGTCCCGTATATATATGCCCAGTCACATCTAACTATATTACTGTAGAATACATGCTAGTCCGTGATGCATGTCGTACGCACCGATAGCGAATCGGGTATACGGACCCGCATCCCAATATAAAAGTACCATCGTGATACGTGTATAGTGTCATGGTCTAGGAAGATATCAGAATATCCTCACAGTAGTAGGTGAGTCAGCTAGCAACTAGGTCAAGTACACTATTCATCGACGCATTGTCGACTGCACCCAAGTCAATCTCGGACGCGCACAGTTTATGTATATTGCAACATTTAATATTTAATTTAAACAGTAATCCAGCAAGGTATACTTGCCTGTCCCGGGTAGCTGCGAAAGCCAAAGTCCTGCTCCTGAAGCCTCGGCTGTACTGTCCAGCAGTCCTATATATGATATAATAATGACAACATTAGTTGCTACAATAGCACGACTAAGACACACTACTTGCAACTATAGCTGACACAGGGTCTGGACTGTATATATATATATAGCTATTACAAATATATATATATACACTAAAACATATTAAATATATTAAAATAATATATATGTTTAATAGTACAAAAGTAGCACCTATGTATTATTTAGTAATACACTAATAATACACATATTAAATATATGTACATAATTTGGTAATATTCACAAATTCATATATTTATACATATACATATATTTAGATAATAATTTGTACATAAGTAAAAATACACATATATTTATATATTTAAATATACATATACATATTCATATACATATCAATATCTTATATACTATACATAATATATCAATTTACAGAATATGTATATGTACACCATATATATTAAATATACAATATACTAAATACACTACGTATATATATACATATAATAATTATGAAATAAATTAGCACATAAAACGTATTTGAAATATATACATTTATATATATATATATATATATATATATATATATATATATTAATATATACTTATTAGGTATAAACATATGGTATTTAAACTCAAGTATATATATATACTACGTATATACATACCAATATTTATAAAATACGTACTTATATATTTATATTATATATAAAAATAAACTAAAAAAATATTAATACAGTATATACACATATTTAAATACATAAATACTATATAAATATAGAAATATATATATATATGTTCATACTTATGTATACGTATACATATATACGTATTTGGTATTTAAATAATATAAGTATACAAAATACATATATATATTCCTATTATATATAATACTAAATACAATATGTATACATATATAACACATTATTTATACAAGGGTATTTATATATATAAATACTAACAAATACAGAATATTATATTTAATATACTGGAATACGTAGAAAAATACAGAAACTAAACTAATACGCATGTATGTAGCATTTGCACATTGAAATACATATAAAAATAATGATATAAATACATAAAATCATATACCTAATAGATGCTCGGGTCGAGGGCTTCCCGATGGTTGACCGTCGGCGGCGGGGATGGCCGAACGGAGCTCCGGCGAGGCTCGGGGTGGTCGGCGGCTACAGCAGCGGGTTGGAGCTGTTAGCGCTGCGGGGGCGAGTGCGGCTTGGGGTGTCGTCGTCCGGCGCTGGGAGTCGACGGAGAGGGAGGTGGTTGGCTGGGGGAGGGGTCTGTGAAGTTGGACGACCGGAGGTTCAGCGGTGGCGGAGCATTCGCTGGTCGGGTGGTCGGCTTCTAGCTCGGGGGGAATGGACTCGGGAAGAAGACGGAGCTGCTGGTGGTGGCTGCCGGCGGCTAGGCGGCGGGTGGCGGTGGCTGGGGGTAGGGGAGAGGTCGGCGAGGGTGGTCGTGTCACTACCCGATTCTAGAAAATAGGATTTTTTTTTTTATTTGGTAAATTGTGTATTGTATTTAATCAATTATATTTATATTTATTTAGTGCTTGTATTATTTTTTAATGATTGTTTTAGGGTTTTGGCTAGCCTGGACCCATGTCAGACCCTAGTGGACCCATGTCCAACCCAGCCAACACCCTTGTGAGATTTATTTTGGGGCTTAGAAATATTTATTATATTTTTTAGTGGGTTAGTGGGAGAGATTTGGAGTTAGTTTGAGTGCTTTTGGAACCCCGAAACCCAAGATAGGAGGGCATTTTGGTCATTTGGACTTATGTAACCCTTTATGTAGCAAGTGGCCGGCCCTATTTTCCCATACCTGACCGTGAGCACAGCAGCCCCCTTCCCTCTCTCTTCATATTTCACTTCTTCTTCTTCTTCTCCACTTCTTCTTTCTTCTTCCTTCTTCTTCAAGGTGAGTTCTTCTCCATTTTTCTTCCTTCTTTCTTCCATTCCTTCTTCTTTATGCTAGCCCTAACATTGCATTTTCCCTAACCTAGGTGTGAGGAGCCTAGATTTAGTGTGGAGGCTAGATTTGGTGGCTTGGAGCTTGAGAGAGGTGATTCCAAGTAGATCGGCGACTTTGGCCTTGGGATTTCAACTCCCAAGAGGTAAACCCTAACTTTTTCCTTGGTAATTACTTTTATGTAGTGTAATTAGTATTGTAGAACCTTCCTAGACCCTAAGCCTACCCGTGGGAGGAAGTTGGAACTAGTTTGGTTGAGTTTAGAGACTTTGACATTAGGTTTTGTGTCGATTTTGGGTGGAATCCAAATTTGGCCCAATTTTGGGTGATGCCCTAGGTTAGACGAACCTAGATAGACATTGTCGGGTGTCTTGAAGGTGAGTGCGTGTCTCCGTTCGGACACGGGAAGCCGTGTCGCGGAGAAACGGACGTTTCGGGCGAAATTGGGGTTTTTCGTCGTCGTCGATCCTAAGTGCGTGTGCGTTTCCGCCACGGGCCTAGAATCGACGGGGTAGTACTTTTTCTAGGATTTAGGCATCGTGTAGAACACGTGGGTAAATTTTGGGCCGATTCCGAGTTCGTTTGGTGTGTGTTTCAGGAGGTTTTCCGAGCCGCGCACCACGTGTTCGTCGAAATGACCGAACGGCCATTTCGACTTGGTTTTCTCGTTTCGGGCTTGTGCGCGCGTTGGGTTACTATCGGGGAGTGTGTACTAGAGTTTTCGAGTTATATTTTATATATTTTAGGGTATTGGTGAGTGTCGGGGTCGTTGGGCACGAGTGGGGCGTGTTGTTGTGTGTTGTGGTTAAATGGTGTTGTGTCTCTCTATATATATTTATAAGTGTCTCTATATATATATTTATATATATGTATGTGTTTATGTATATATATATATATATATATATATATATATATATATATATATATATGTCTATGTGTATATATATATGTATATGTGTAAGTGTGCTTGTGTGTGTATATGTATATATATATTTATATGTGTATGTGTATATATATATATATATATATATATTTGAGTGTGTATATATATATAAATAGGTTTCTATATATATATATATATATAGCTATGTATATTTATTATGTGTGTGTGTAGTGATATGTGTTAAGTGTGTGTGTGTAGTAGTGTTTGTGAGTGTGTTAGTGTGTGTGTTAGTATATAGATATAAGTGTATATATATATATGTATTTAATTGTTTATATATATATTTATATGTGTGTAAATATATATATATATAGGGTGATATATATATTTATGAATAGGAGTGTGTGTGTGTGTGTGTTTGTGAGTAGGAGGGGGGGCAGATGGACTGCAACAGCAGCAGCTGCTGCTGCACTGCAGTAGCAGCACATCAGCAGCAGGTAGAGCAGCAGCATCAGCAGCATAAGGAGCAGCAGCAGCAGTACAAAGAGCAGCAGCAGCAGCAGCAATGTGAAGCCAGGCAGCAGCAGAAGCTAGTATATGCAGCGGAAAGCAAGGTAGCTAGGTATTAAAGAGGTAGTTAGATAGTTAGAATAGCTAGATTAATAGATAGATAGAGTGTTAGATAGATTAGATAGTTAGATAGATATATAGATAATTAGATAGATATATAGTTACTTAGATAGGTAGATGGATAATTAGATAGATAGGTAATTGATAGGTAGATAGTTAGGTTTATAGATACTAGATAGGTAGATAGCTAGATACTTAGATATATATCTATCTAAGATATAGATATCTATATACCTATAGTTATATATATATGTGTATAGGTAAGGTAATGGGTATTGGTATATGTGTGTGAATATATATATATATATATATATATATATATAGGTATATACATACTTAGACATATAAAAATATGGTAGATATATATATTTCCTAGCCTAGATTAATAACTAGGTATATAATTATTAGCTAGATAGCTAGTTAGAGGGGTTTGAGAGCGGTATCTCAATACGTTGAGATACCGAGGTATCTCAATACCTTGAGATATCCAAGGTATTGAGTTTCGAGCGGGGTATTTGAGCATTAGCCTAGGAAATGTATTGGAGTGATTTTTATATATTTATATATATATCTATATTTACGTGTGCTAGCATAGGTTTTAACGGGTTTAGGCGGGGTGCGTGGCCTAGGGCGAGGTATCGGATACCGAGGGTATCCCGGTATCTCGATTAGGCGAGTTTGTGAGTTTAGTAGCTTAATGAGCTCGATTTGACCTAGAATTTCAGGGGCACCCTAGTTTGACCTAGCTTTGACCATAATTGTCCTTGTTGACCGTAAAAGTCAACGTTTGACTTAGTTTTGACCTAGAGTTATATTTTTGGACCTCGGGTTGACTTTTTGACCCAATTTTTACCGGTTTGACCCGTTCGACCTAGAATAGCCCTAGAAGCCTGTTTTTAATTATTTTATATAAGTTTAAATCCTTAAAATCCTGTTTAATCCTTGTTTTTCGTAATAGGTCCTTGCGACACCGGTCCGGATCTCGATCCTTATCAGTTGCTCAGGACATCAGGCGAGTACCTACCTCTGATAGTTTCCATTTCATGATAGCGTTTATATCACCTGTTCTAGAACTGTAATACTTGATTCTGACACATTATTACACGAGCTGGTACTAGTGGATCCCGTCATGAGATGCTATCCCCCTTACCGTGTTCAGCGGGTACTCTATCACGTGTATTTTATCATGTGCTTCGGGTATTGATTCTCATGTGCTATCATGTGCTTCTTGTGCTATCGCCTTCGTGTGCGCGAGCTATTATCACGTACGTAGCGTGTTGTGGTTGGATCCAATGGTATTAGTGGGAGAGGGGAGTAGGAGTTGGTTATGTGATCAAAGCCAAACAGTATTCATGTGTATGTCGGTTATGCAACTCACGCATAACAGAGTTAACGTAGTGTTTTTTATGTGCAACCTAAGCTGATCACATAACGAACTTGTGCTCAAGGCACTTAGCTAGTATTCATGTTTCTCACCTGTGGTTACTTTTTCAGTACTTGTATTGTTCTCCAGTTTACTTTGCAGCTACTTATTGTGCTCCAGCTTATATTTATTTCCTGTGCATCTTGTATACTTTTCTATTGCTCGTCATATACACCTTACCATGTATTTGGAGTTGCTTTCAGAGTTATGTACTTCACTCCAGTCCTGACTGGGCATATTTTTTCCAGAGGATCCTGAGGACTATTGCCCGACGTTCTACGGGCCGGGTGTTGACGACTGTTGTGACCCCGTGATCGAGGAGGAGTGCGCCGAGGAGACGCCTATAGCGCCCTAGTTAGCTAGGTGGGTTTCCGGGGTTGTTCCCAGTGTTTTTTTTTGGATGATTGTACTTATTCTTTTGATGTTGTGAAATGTTGTAGCTATTATGGCCTTGGACTGTATTTTTGGATATTATCTTGCTCTCTTTGGTTCTGTTTCTTTGTTTATATCATATCGTGCTTTATTTCTTCCCCTAGTTATTGTGATTGAGAGATTATATATATTGCGTGGTTGCCCTCCTTTTGGAGAGGATTATTCATATATATATTGCGTGGTTGCCCTCCTTTTTGGAGAGGTCATGGCCGATTTTTCTGTGAGATTTTTAGATAGTTGGTTGACCTAGAACGGACCTTTACAGCGTTCTACCGCCGATTCTGCGGCGTAGGCTGGATGTACCTATGGCTCATGCCCGATTTTTGGGTACAGGTCGTGACACATTTTTGGTAGCGGCCCCATGTAGGTCTAGTTTTTAGGTTTACCTGCAATAGGATATAGGATATAGGCTGAGAGAGAGTGTGCTCAATCACAACTAGGACCCTCCCTGATTTCTTTTGCTATCTTTAATTTTCCCTGAATTTGTTTTCTTTTGTAATATTACTGTCCTTCATTGATGTTATCGTTTCTTGCACTATATTGACTCATTTTGATCTGTGTTCAGGATGCCTCCGAAGACCAGATCTCAGCGCACCGTCCCAGCAGCTGCCACCGAGAGGTCTGCCACCTCTCGACCTGCTCGACTTCCGGCAGCCGCTACTGCTCCACTCGCCACTCCTGCGGTTGGGGGAGCGTCAGTTTCTCTCAGAGATCCCCTTACTCCCATTGATCCGAGAGTCACCCCAGTTGTTCCGGTGGTACCTCCTCCACCACCGCCTGTGCCAGTGGATGCTACGCAGTTGTTCGCATTCTTCCGAGAGATAATGGATGCGCAGCACCGCCAGGCAGATGTTATGAGGATGGGCATTGAGAATGCTCATCAGGTGGCTATGACAGCGGTCGACAGAGTGGCTCAGATCCAGCCACAGCCAGAGCAGGCTCAGTATCCTAGGCCGGGTACTATTATCGATTTTCAGAGGATGCGGCCTAAGGAGTTCCGCGGCACAGAGGGGATCCTATACGCCGACGACTGGATCGATCATATAGAGGGAATCTTCAGACTGGCGATGATCCCAGCCAGCATGCAGATAGAGGCAGCGGGCAACCAGATGTTCGACCTTGCCCTTACTTGGTACCGCACAGATACGCGGATATCTGTTCCGGGATTGACTTGGGAGGCTTTCAAGAAGCTCTTCAAGGAGAAGTTCTTCCCGGATGTGGCTCTCAGTGCCTTAGAGAGTCAGTTCGAGGCGCTCGTCCAGGGGAGTATGCTAGTGGATGAGTATGCAGCGGAGTTCTGCCGTCTGGGCAGATTTGTTGAGGGGTTGTCTGAGGACGAAATTATTTTAAGGAAGGTAGGCTTGTCACTACCCGATTATAGAAAATAGGATATTTTTTTATTTTTATTTGGTAAATTGTGTATTGTATTTAATTAATTATATTTATATTTATTTAGTGCTTGTATTATTTTTTAATGATTGTTTTAGGGTTTTGGCTAGCCTGGACCCATGTCAGACCCTAGTGGACCCATGTCCGACCCAGCCAACACCCTTGTGAGAATTATTTTAGGGCTTAAAAATATTTATTATATTTTTTAGTGGGTTAGTGGGAGAGATTTGGAGTTAGTTTGAGTGCTTTTGGAACCCCGAAACCCAAAACCCAAGTTAGGAGGGCATTTTGGTCATTTGGACTTATGTAACCCTTTATGTAGCAAGTGGCCGGCCCTATTTTCCCACACCCTACCGTGAGCACAGCAGCCCCCTTCCCCCTCTCTTCATATTTTACTTCTTCTTCTTCTTCTCCACTTCTTCTTTCTTCTTCCTTCTTCTTCAAGGTGAGTTCTTCTCCATTTTTCTTCTTCTTTCTTCCATTCCTTCTTCTTTATGCTAGCCCTAACCTTGCATTTTCCCTAACCTTGGTGTGAGGAGCCTAGATTTAGTGTGGAGGCTAGATTTGGTGGCTTGGAGCTTGAGGGAGGTGATTCCAAGTAGATCGGAGACTTTGGCCTTGGGATTTCAACTCCCAAGAGGTAAACCCTAACTTTCTCCTTGCTAATTACTTTTATGTAGTGTAATTAGTGTTGTAGAACCTTCCTAGACCCTAAGCCTACCCGTGGGAGGAAGTTGGAACTAGTTTGGTTGAGTTTAGAGACTTTGACATTAGGTTTTGTGTCAATTTCGGGTGAAATCCGAATTTGGCCCAATTTTCGGTGATACCCTAGGTTAGACGGACCTAGGTAGACGTTGTCGGGTGTCTTGAGGGTGAGTGCGGTCTCCGTTCGCCGATTCTAAGTGCATGTGCGTTTCCGCCACGGGCCTAGAATCGACGTGGTAGTACTTTTTCTAGGATCTAGACATCGTTTAGAATGCGTGGGTAAATTTTGTGCCGATTCCGAGTTCGTTTGGTGTGCGTTTCAGGAGGTTTTCCGAGCCGCGCACCACGTGTTCGTCGAAATGACCGAACGGCCATTTCGAGTTGGTTTCCTCGTTTCGGGCTTGTGCGCCCGTTGGGTTAGTATTGGGGAGTGTGTGCTAGAGTTTTCGAGTTATATTTTACATATTTTAGGGTATTGGTGAGTGTCGGGGTCGTTGGGCGTGAGTGGGGCATGTTGTTGTGTGTTGTGGTTGAGTGGTGTTGTGTCTCTCTATATATATTTATAAGTGTCTCTATATATATATTTATATATATATATGTATGTGTTTATGTATATATATATTTATATATATATGTGTGTATTTATATCTATGTGCTTGTGTGTGTATATGTCTATGTGTATATATATATATATATATTTGAGTATGTATATATATATAAATAGGTTTATATATATATATATATATATATATATAGCTATGTATATTTATTATGTGTGTGTGTAGTGATATGTGTTAAGTGTGTGTGTGTGTAGTAGTATTTGTGAGTGTGTTAGTGTGTGTGTGTCAGTATATAGATATAAGTGTATATATATATGTATTTAGTTGTTTATATATATAGTTATATGTGTATATATATATATATATATATATATATATATATATATATATATATATATATATATATATATATATATATAGGGTGATATGTATATATATATATATATATGTATAGGAGTGTGTGTGTGTGTTTGTGAGTAGGAGGGGGGCAGATGGGCTGCAACAGCAGCAGCACAGCAGCAGCAGGTAGAGCAGCAGCATCAGCAGCATAAGGAGCAGCAACAGCAGTACAAAGAGCAGCAGCAGCAGCAATGTGAAGCTAGGCAGCAGCAGCAGCTAGTATATACAGCGGGGAGCAAGGTAGCTAGGTATTAGAGAGGTAGTTAGATAGTTAGAATAGCTAGATTAATAGATAGATAGAGTGTTAGATAGATTAGATAGTTAGATAGATATATAGATAATTAGATAGATAGATAGTTACTTAGATAGGTAGATGCATAATTAGATAGATAGATAGGTAATTGATAGGTAGATAGTTAGGTTTATAGATACTAGATAGGTAGATAGCTAGATACTTAGATATATATCTATCTAAGATATAGATATCTATATACCTATAGTTATATATATATATGTGTATAGGTAAGGTAATGGGTATTGGTATATGTGTGTGAATATATATATATATATAGGTATATACATACTTAGATATATATAAATATGGTAGATATATATATTTCCTAGCCTAGATTAATAACTAGGTATATAATTATTAGCTAGATAGCTAGTTAGAGGGGTTTGAGAGCGGTATCTCAATACCTTGAGATACCGAGGTATCTCAATACCTTGAGATACCGAGGTATCTCAATACCTTGAGATATCCAAGGTATTGAGTTTCGAGCGGAGTATTTGAGCATTAGCCTAGAAAATGTATTGGAGTAATTTTTATATGTTTATATATATATATTTACGCGTGCTAGCATAGGTTTTAGCGGGTTTAGGCGGGGTGCGTGGCCTAGGACGAGGTATCGGATACCGAGGGTATCCCGGTATCTCGATTAGGCGAGTTTGTGAGTTTAGTAGCTTAATGAGCTTGGTTTGACCTAGAATTTCAGGGGCACCCTAGTTTGACCTAGCTTTGACCATAATTGTCCTTTTTGACCGTAAAAGTCAACATTTGACCTAGTTTTGACCTAGAGTTGACTTTTTGGACCCTGGGTTGACTTTTTGACCCGATTTTCACCGGTTTGACCCGTTCGACCTAGAATAGCCCTAGAAGCCTGTTTTTAATTATTTTATATCAGTTTAAAGTCTTAGAACCCTGTTTAATCCTTGCTTTTCGCAATAGGTCCTTGCGACACCGGTCCGGATCTCGATCCTCATCAGTTGCTCAGGACATCAGGCGAGTACCTACCTCTGATAGTTTCTATTTCATGATAGCGTTTATATCACTTATTCTAGAACTGTAATACTTGATTCTGACACATTATTACATGAGCTGGTACTAGTGGATCCCGTCATGAGATGCTATCCCCCTTACCGTGTTCAGCGGGTACTCTATCACGTGTATTTCATCATGTGCTTCGGGTATTGATTCTCATGTGCTATCATGTGCTTCTTGTGCTCTTGCCTTCGTGTGCGCGAGCTATTATCATGTACGTAGCGTGTTGTGGTTGGATCCATTGGTATTAGTGGGGGAGGGGAGTAGGAGTTGGTTATGTGATCAAAGCCAAACAGTATTCATGTGTATGTCGGTTATGCAACTCAGGCATAACGGAGTTATCGTAGTGTTTTTCATGTGCAACCTAAGTCGATCACATAACGAACTTGTGCTCAAGGCACTTAGCTAGTATTCATGTTTCTTACCTGCAGTTACTTTTCCAGTACTTGTATTGTTCTCCAGTTTACTTTGCAGCTACTTATTGTGCTCCAGCTTATATTTATTTCCTGTGCATCTTGTATACTTTTCTATTGCTCGTCATATACACCTTACCATGTATTTGGAGTTGCTTTCAGAGTTATGTACTTTGCTCCAGTCCTGACTGGGCATATTTTTTCCAGAGGATCCTGAGGACTATTGCCCGACGTTCTACGGGCCGGTTGTTGACGACTGTTGTGACCCCGTGATCGAGGAGGAGTGCGCCGAGGAGACGCCTATAGCACCCTAGTTAGCTAGGTGGGTTTCTGGGGTTGTTACCAGTGTTTTATTTTGGATGATTGTACTTATTCTTTTGATATTGTGAGATGTTGTAGCTATTATGGCCTTGGACTGTATTTTTGGATATTGTCTTCCTCTCTTTGGTTCTGTTTCTTTGTTTATATCATATCATGCTTTATTTCTTCCCCTAGTTATTGTGATTAAGAGATTATATATATTGCATGGTTGCCCTCCTTTTGGAGAGGATTATTCATATATATTGCGTGGTTGCCCTCCTTTTTGGAGAGGTCATGGCCGATTTTTCTGTGAGATTTTTAGATAGTTGGTTGACCTAGAACGGACCTTTACAGCATTCTACCGCCGATTCTGCGGCATAGGCTGGACGTACCCACGGCTCATGCCCGATTTTTGGATGCGGGTCGTGACAGTTCGGGTCCTTGTGGGGGTGGCCGGAGGCGGTGGCCGGACAGAATAGGGTGGCGGAATGCTGGGTAGGGTCGGCTATGTATGGGTTTTGTTTAAAGAAAAAAATAGGGTTTTGGGTATATTCCTTGGTTGGTGTGCATTAAATGAGGTGAAATGATGCCCTATATGTAGGAGAGAGAGTGGGGATCTTGCCTAGGGATTAGGGCCGGCTGTAAGAAATTTTTGGGGAGTTGGGGATGTCCATCATGATGAAGGGAGAGCTAGGAATTTAGCAATTTAAATGGAGGGTCATGATGTGCCCTTCATAAAGGGGTGCAAGTACATGAGAAATGGGAGGAAAATGCATGGTGAATGGTTAGGGAAATGCAATTTATTTTTCCATGTGGTTGGGCCAATGAGAGGGGGGCACCTCATTACAATTTTGCACAAAAGGCCCCTGAACAAATTAGAATTTGCACAGATTCTGGAATTGGGGATTTGATGTAACAAAACACCATATTTGGTGTTCTACATTGGGCTAGGATGGTGTATGGTGTTTTGTATGAGGCTTATGGGTGTGTGTGTGGGTTTGGGTTGGAGTTGGGTCTAATTCAAATGAGGTTAGGTCACCACATTAATTAATTCATAATTAATGCACCGGGCGTCTCTAAATTAATTTAACAAAAACCGGGGGTCTAAATTGGGTTGGACAAGGGTCATTAGTGTGGTAGGCTCAGTGTACAATAATGTCATAATCTGGGTTGGTCAAAACGGGTTGAGGTTGGGTCTCAAATTCGATTGGAATGGACAACGAACGTAAACACACAATTTATTTAATTTGCGTACGGACGTTTGTAACGACTTTTGTGCGACTAAAATCTGGCACGAAAATCAGTATTCGGAGGTTGCTCAAGGTTCAATATGATAGGTTAGTATGACTAGGCCAAGTATGTGGAATTTGTTTCAGGGCAACAGCTAGGGTAGTGTCCTAAAATAATAAATCACTGCACAGATATAATAGTACTTTATAATAATTCTTAATTATATCAAGTTAACCCTAATTAGGCTATTTAAGTTAATTAACCCTAATTTCTGGTCGAGGGGGTTTATAACATATCCTCCTTAGAGCATTTCGTCCTCGAAATTAAAACAAACATATAGAAAAACTATAGAATGAAATAAATACTATCATATACCTAGGCCTTCGAAGAGTTGGGGAAAGTGTTGCTGAATATCTTCCTCTCATTCCCAGGTTGATTCACCTGGTGCGTGATGCCTCCATGCGACACGAACTAGAGGGATAGTCTGGCCTCGCATTACCTTCTCGCTTCGGTCTAGGATCTTTACCGGCTCCTCCTGGTATGACAAACTTGGACCAACGGTAATCTTCGAGTGGTCAAGCACATGACTCGGATCCGGTATGTACCTCCTCAGCTGAGATACATGGAAGACGTCGTGAATTCCTTCCAGTGTCTGCGGCAAGGCCAATCTGTTAGCAACTTCTCCGATGCGCTCTAGCACATCGAATGGTCCGATGTACCTCGGACTCAGCTTTCCTCTGCCTCCAAATCTGATGGTTCCTCTGGTAGGTGAGATCTTCAGGAACACATATTCTCCCACCTGGAACTCTAGGGGTCCTCGATGCACATTAGCCCAATGCTTCTGCCTGTCCTGTGCTGCTCGTAGATGCCCTTGGATTTTCTTCACCTTCTCCGCTGTACGGATGACCAACTCTGGCCCTAGAATCTGCCTCTCGCCTACATCGCTCCAACATACTGGGGAATGACACTTCCTACCATACAATGCCTCATAGGGAGCCATCTGGATGCTCGCCTGATAGCTATTGTTGTAGAAAAATTCAACCATGTGCAAGTGGTCCTCCCATGAACCGCTGAAGTCGAGCATGCATGCCCTTAACATGTCCTCCAGCGTCTGAATGGTGCGCTCGGATTGTCCATTTGTCTGCGGGTGGTACGAAGTACTGAACTTAAGGCGGGTACCAAGACTCTCTTGCATACTCCTCCAAAAGTACGATACTGACTGGCACTCCATGCAATCGTACAATCTCCCTCATGTACATGTCTGCTAAGACTTCCGTAGATTGCCCAACCCTGAAGGGTAAAAAGTGGGCAGACTTGGTGAGTCTATCTACGATTACCCATACCGTATTGCGACTACTAGGACTCCTCGGGAAACCCGTAACGAAGTCCATGGTGATGTGCTCCTATTTCCACTCTGGTATCGGGAGCGGTTGAAGTAATCCGGCAGACCTCTGATGCTCAGCCTTGACTTGCTGACACACCAGACACTTAGCCACGAAGCGGGCTATCTCTCTCTTCATCCCGTGCCACCAATAGTACTGCCTCAGGTCTCGGTACATCTTCGTGCCTCCTGGATGAATAGAATAGGTCGAACTGTGCGCCTCCGTCATCAGCTCCTGATGTAGCTCTCCATTTGGAACATAGAGACGATCTCCACATCTGAAGGTCCCGTCCTCATGTATATGCTGTCCCGTCTGTATTCTAGCCTCTTTCCTCTGTCGAAGCCTCTGAAATCTGGTGTCCGTCGGCAAAGCAGCCTTGATTCTCTCCACCAATGTCGATTGCACCTGGAAACTCGACATCTGGCCGTCTACTCCGGGCATAATTACTTCGATACCCAACTGCTCTAGATCTCTCAACAGATGTTGTTGGGTAGTCAGGAAAAATGCTATGGGCTTCCTGCTTAAAGCATCGGCTACCATATTAGCCTTTATCGGATGGTACTGTAGCTCAATCTCGAAGTCCGCCATCACTTCGAGCCAATGTCTCTGCCTCTGGTTCAGGTCCTTCTGGGTGTAGACGTACTTCAGGCTCTTATGATCGGTGAATATCTCCACGCGCTCTCCGTACAGGTAGTGCCTCCAAAGCTTCAAAGCAAAGATCACTACGGCAAGCTCCAAGTCGTGGGTAGGATAGTTCTTCTCATGGGTCCTCAACTGCCTATAGGTATAGTCCACAACCTTCCCATGCTGCATCAAGACGCATCCTAATCCTTTCCCAGACGTATCGCTATAGATCATGAATCCTCCGGGTCCAGAAGGTATGGTCAAGATGGGTGCTGTAGTCAGACGCTTCTTCAGCTCATCGAATGCCGTCTGACACTCCTTTGTCCAGGTGAACTCCTGATCCTTGCGGGTCAAGCGGGTCATCGGCTCTGCGATCCTTGTGAAGTTCTCTACGAACCTCCGGTAATATCCGATAAGTCCTAGGAAACTCCTCACCTCCGAGATGTTGGTGGGGGTCGGCCACGTCTCTACTGACGAAATCTATGCGGGATCTACCGAAATGCCTTCTCCTGAGATAACGTGTCCAAGAAATGCAACATGATCTAGAAGAAACTCGCACTTGCTCAGCTTGGCATAAAGTCTCTCTCGTTTCAGCGTCTCTAACACTAGCCTCAAGTGCTCCCCGTGCTCCTCGTGGCTCTTCGAATACACCAAGATGTCGTCGATGAAGACTACCACGAACTGGTCCAGATACTCATGGAAGACTCGGTTCATCTGGTTCATAAACACAGCAGGCACATTTGTCAATCCAAAAGGCATCACTAAGAACTCGTAGTGACCATAATGAGTCCTAAATGCTGTCTTTAGAATGTCCTCCCTTCGCACCTTTACCTGGTGATAGCCCGATCTCAAGTCAATCTTCGTGAACACCACTGCTCCTGTCAGCTGGTCGAACATATCGTCAATTCGCGGTAGAGGGTACTTGTTCTTGATAGTCAGAGCATTAAGGGCTCTATAATCAATGCACATCCGAAATATCCCGTCCTTCTTCGGTACAAACAACACTGGTGTTCCCCAGGGTGATGTACTAGGACGGACGAATCCCTTGATCTGCAACTCCTCTAGCTGTAGCTTCAGCTCATCAACCTCCTTCTTCGCCAACCGGTACACATTTGATGATACCGGTGCTGCTCCAGGTACTAGATCAATGGTGAACTCCACCTCTCTATCAGGCGGTAGGCCTGACAACTCCTCTGGGAAAATATCCTCGAACTCTGCAACAATTTCTGGGGTGCCGTCTCCATCGCCATGTAAGCTCCAGCTGCGTGTCCTACTCCTCGCTCGATGGTGCCTCGCATGAATTCGAACTCCGAGTGTCCTGGCAGTCTAAAAGTAATGCTACCCTTCTCAATCTAGTACGGCATTGTACTGGCTTAACCAGTCCATGCCCAGAACCACGTCGAAAGATGGCATTGGGAGTACCAACAATCGCGCTCTCATCTCTCTACCACAAACTACTACCGAGCACGTTCTATTGGTGCTGGTAACCGGTACGATGCCTCATCCGGTAAGTATCTTCCAACTCTTAGGTAAGGGGGAAGTTGCTACTCTATGCATTGCTATGAAGCTACTAGATATAAATGACAGTGTAGCTCCAGAATCAAACAGTGCAGTTGCAGGTAATGATGCAACTAGAATTGTACCTGTAATAGCCTCCCCTTATGGTTCCTCCTCGATAGGGGCTAAAGCAAAGGCTTGCCCGCGCCTCTATCCTCCTGCCTGCTGTCGGGCCAAGTTGAAGTATGCCTCATGTGGGACCAAGGTGGTCCTCTCTGCTGTCCTTCGGTAGCTGGTGGACGCCGACCTTCTGCTGGGGGTAGTATCCTCAAGGGTGGTGTTGCTGGCCTCTGCCCAGTCTGGGGTGCTACATCTCTGCGCTGGGGGTAGTCTCTAGCAAGGTGCTGGCTTGCTCCAAAGACCATGCAAAGCCCGAGCTTCTTTCGGCAGTCTCTGATGATGTGTCCCTTCTTGCCACAAAAGTGACAAGTCGGGAGCTCTTTCTGCTGGTACGGTGCTGTCCTCTGCTGCGCCTGTGCTTCTGGACGGCGGATCGGTCCTCCTGCTCCTTGCTGGATTCTGGCTGGCACGTTCGCGCTGGAACGTCTCGCTCCTCCACCTATAGCCTCCTGGATCCTCGCCTCTGATAAGACCTCTTCATAAGAGATCCTCGTCTGGGTAGTGGTGTACCTCTACAGATCGAAAGAGAGGCCATGGTGGAATCTCCTGGCCTTCTCCAGATCGTTGGGGATCAGGGCTGCACCGAATCGGCTGAGTCTGCTGAACTCCCCGTCGTAGGCGTCCACGGTCAAGTTCCCTTACTCCAGTTGCAGGAACTGGGAGTACAGGGCGTTCCTCACCGTAGCGGGGAAATACTTCGCATTGAAGTGTTCCAGAAATTCCTTCCAGGTCTGCTATCTGCCGATGCTGCACTCCATAGAGTCCCACCAGTGATGGGCGTTATCTGTGAGTTGGGCCCTCACCGCGGTCATCCAGAGGTCGGGGTGTAACTGCGAACCCTCTAACAGCATCTTGGTGTTGGAGACCCAGTCTGAGATCTCCTTTGCCGTCTCCTTGCCCGAGAAGGTTCCCGGGCCTATCTGTCTGAAGCCTCATACCGTGCCCACTTGCTGGACAGGTGCAGGTTCTGGTGCTGTTGCTTGGGCAGGTGCCCTCTCCAGTACTGCCATCAGGCCCTGTCTCAGGGTCTCCGTCTGATGCCACTAGGCCTGCATCATCGTTTGGAAGAACTGCATCATCTGGGCTGTCCCTCCGCTGGTGGCATCTGAGGTAGAAATGGTGGAGGTGGTGGAAGTGGTACCTCCGGCTGTCTCCTTGGTGTCTCCTCAGGTACCGGCCTCTCGAACTACGGCATCGGTGTCACCCTCGAGGTCTGTCCCTCGAAGTACTGCCTCGGGATCGTCTGTGATGTCTGGCCCTTTGGATGTTGCATCCCTTCGTTGGGAGAGACCTGATCCAGTGCATCATCGGGGCCTGGGGGATCACCTGTGCCTCTGGCTGTGGCAGCTCTCTGGGTGGTCCCTGGGACGTATCCTCCCTCTGTGCTGCAGGTGGCACTATGGCACCAAGTATCTCACGTCTGCTACGAAGGTTCATCTCGCTGTAAGAGATAGAACATTATTAAAAGAGTACAGAATCAATCAAACAAGATGCAGATATTTTAAAGTACGGAAGAGGTTCAAAGGCGTAATCAAGTGGATGAGACCTAGTAATTTCTATCCTATTGTAGGCTCGCTGGGCACGTTACCATACCACAAGCGATAAACATTTGATGTTATAGACCTGCATGGGCCACCACTAAAACTATGTCACACTCCAGTCCCAAAATATATGGAACCAGGCCAAGTGGCATTGGCCAGCTGACACGTCTCCGAGGATATCCCAATTTAATGGATCCTAGCGAAGCGTGCTACGCTGTCCTAAATCTAACAAGTCTAATATCAACAACATGCAGTGTCTAATCTCATCCATAGATAACAAGTAAATACTGAAATGAAAGACTGGAATATAAGAACATAGTCGAATGACATAGTACAAATTGAAATATGTCCGGTGGGAACAAACCCACTACCAATATTGGAAATAAAGTACTGATAGTCTGAAATAAGAGTGACTGAAACAACTGCTAACTAGATAAGGAGCTCCAGTCCTAGGCGGAAGGCCTACCAAGATGATCAGGGGTACTCCGATGGTAAAACCTCAAGCTCCTCGTCAAGAGCAAACCTCGTCTCCACACCTGGCCCATACACTGTGGGGTAATAGGCCTCGTCCAGATCTGGAAGATAACCAGGTCCTCAGAGGGACGTAACAAGATACAATATGCATGCCAGATATAGTACTGAATAAAAATAAAAGGGTGTGCTAACCATCTAAGTGAATGCAATGTAAGGACAACCTCGTAATGTATAGGTAGGTGTAGGCATAACGTCCAACACCCTCTAGAGTGTGGTATCTGCACAGTCCATCATTCCGAAGAATGAGGTATCTGTATATATATAACGTCCAACACTCTAAGGGACGTGGTATCTGCAATGTATATACGTCCGTAACACTCCGAAGAGCGCGGTGTCTGAATATAGGAAGTCATCGGGTCTGTGGCTCCTCTGGATACCACGGAATCTGATGTGTGTATCCCATACGTTTATCAGTTATCCTCCCCGCGCAATGTAGATATACAAGTCGAATACACGACGTGAGTGTCCCATATCTATATGCCCAGTCACATCTAACTATATTACTCTAGAATACATGCTAGTCCGTGATGCATGTCGTACACACCAACAGCAAATCGGGTACGCGAACCCGCATCCCAATATGAAAGTACCATCGTGATACGTGTGTAGTGTCATAGTCTAGGAAGATATCAGAATATCCTCACAGTAGTAGGTGAGTCAGCTAGCAGCTAGGTCAAGTATACTATTCATCGACGCATTATCGACTGCACCCGAGTCAATCTCGGACGCGCACAGTTTATGTATATTGCAACATTTAACATTTAATTTAAACAGTAATCCAGCAAGGTATACTTGCCAGTCCCCGGTAGCTGCGAAAGCCAAAGTCCTGCTACTGAAGCCTCGGCTGTACTGTCCAGCAGTCCTATATATGATATAATAATGATAACATTAATCGCTACAATAGCACGACTAAGACACACTACTTGCAACTATAGCTGACACAGGGTCTGGACTGTATATATATATATAGCTATTACAAATATATATATATATACACTAAAGCATGGGTGACGTGTTGTATGGTCATGTTATCGCATAGATGTTTCTGCTAGGGTGTTAAATCTTTATTTAATAAAGAGATTTCTTCGAGCGGATCTCTTAGGATTTTGTGCTATCTCTTGGCCCAGATTATGAGGCGATAGTTCATAATTGATAAAGCGGCTCAACAATCGAGGCATTGTCGTCATCTCTCTGTTATGCAGATCAAGATTCGAAATGACTGTCATTATTATCCCGAGTCGCATATTCTGGCCTATATAAGAAGGCCTTGAGGAGAGAGAAGCTTTTAGGAAACTTCAAGCTTTCCCTCTCTTTGTTGCATGGCTCCTCCTAAAGCTTCTTCCTCTACTACTGCTACCAAGAAGGCCCCCAAGGGAAAGGGTAAGGGCAAGGGGAAGGGTGGCATTATCGAGGTGGACCCTCCTCTGCTTTCTGCCGACGTTAAACCGTCGATCATGGGTAGGTCTTGTAGAGAATAAGAAGTCGGGTTCGGAACACAGAGACACATGTGCACAGTTGGTCGTATGGATAAGCCATCATCTAGAACATTTACTACCGCTAGGTAGCTCAGCTATATGGGTAACCCTACAGCATATGTTACCATGCAGCATGCGTACTCCTGCCGTATGAACAACTCTGCCGTATGGATAACCATGCCGCGTGTGTAAATCTGCTGTATGAGTATCTCAGCCGCATGAGTATCTCAAACGCATGGTAACCCTGCCACATATGTTACCCTACTGTAGGCGTACTCTTACCATATGAAAAACTCTGGCGCATGGATAACCATGCCGCATGCATAACTCTGCCACATGAGTAACTCAGCCGCTTGAGTATCTCAACTGAATGGGTAACTCAGCCGCATGAGTATCTCAGCTCCTTGGGTATCGACCCAATACCTTGGTAATACCTTGGTATCCCAAGATAATCCAAAACTCTTATAAAATAGCTATAACCCTTATATATAAAACCTCACCAATATACTAACTATAACTAATATATACTAAGCTACTATAATAGATGTACATAGAAAACTAACTATAATACACTACATACATATCCATATATAATATACCTACATATATACATATATACTCAAATAGCTAACTATATATATATCAAGTATCACACTAACTATCTATTATATTACAAGTATACATATATATAACCAACTAACTATACCCAAACCCCAACTAACCCAATACCTAAACTAAACCATTACCTCAACTAACAATACTACTAGCTAACTATCCATAAACTAATACCTTGCTAACTCGAACTAAATCTAAAGCTAATCCTTGAAAGTAAAACTGAAACCTACTGATAATGCAGATACCTGGCTACAAACTGCTACAGATACTGTGCATATACCTATGCTTACCTTGCTACTGAATATGACACCTTGATGCACACTGTAGTTGGTTTCACACTGATGGTTATGATGCAGGTTTGATGCTGGTGATGCACTGCAAGGTAGCTTGAGGCTGCTGCTTGCTATGCACGAGCTCACCCGAGCAGTTGACTGCCCCCTTCTTGCTGTCTAGAAATGCAACTGCTCGATTAGCCCCTTTGATGATTGCTGCAGTAGGATACTGCTGAACCTTGCATCCCTTCCAGTTGCTATACTGCAGAGTTCCCCTTCACTGTGCTGCAGTAGCTCTTCCCGAGTTGTTGTTTGCTGCCCTTTTCCTCTAGTTGAACTGCCTTCAGTTGACTGTGCAAGATTTGCACTCTTTCGGTGCACTACAACTCCCCAAGGTTGCCACTACCCGACTGCACATCTCTTTGTTGCGGCACTGTGAGCCTCCTCTCTTGCTGACACTGACTGAACTCTCATCCTCACACATACAAACAATACAGCCACTCACACAAACACTCAAACACATATACGTATACATCTTTATGATATATATAAATACACCACTCTATCTATATAAATATATATATACAATCACATATATATATATATATATATATATATATATATACACACACTCTCACACATAAATACAAACACACACACACACACACACACACATATATATATATATATATATATATATATATATATATATATATATATGTGTGTGTGTGTGTGTGTGTGTGTGTGTGTGTGTGTGTGTGTGTGTGTGTGTGTGTTTGTATTTGTGTGTGAGAGTGTGTATATATATATATATATATATATACTCTATTTATACACACATATAGACACACACATATACACTTAATCATATACACTATTATATACATATATATATTACATAAATATCATATAGATATATAAATACACATGTACATATAGAAATGAGAGCAAAATACCAAACACGTGGAGTGCACCGCACCCGTATCATTTTAACTCTATGATACGCTTACGATACAGCTCCACCACACAACCAAACGCATCCCGGAGGACACGAACAAGTCTAATACACTAAATATGATCAATACGTATAGTAATTAGATTAACTACGTGTCTGTGTCACAATGTGATATACACAAGTTCCCGTGTCGGAGGAAAACCCCCAAAATCAACCCGTTTCATCAAATTGACAAGATACGACATACATGTATCCAATTGTGGACATAACACTAGTCACAAACAAGCAATCATATGTCAATTTGATTTATTAGACCATATAACAAATACCACATGTGCCAATCTCGGAATTTCTCCAAAATTGACATAAAAATGCACATAACTTCTACCATAGGTCTCCTATAAATCTAAAACCAATTCATGTGGGTTGGTTTCTCATGGTTAAATCTCATATTTAGAGTCTACTAGAAGGGAGAAAACTGAAATATACCAATTAGGAGAAGGATTCCCAATGAAATGTCCCCAAATGCAAAGTAGCTCCTCTCCTTGTAGATCTTGGCCTCCTCCTTCTTGTTCCTTTCTTCCTTCTTATAGATCCTTGATATAGAAGCCTCCAATGAAGAATAGGAAAGAAATTTGTGAAGAATTGGTGAAGAATTGATGAGGGAATGAAGGAAATTGAAAGAGGGAAGAACTCGATCTAAAGGAATTGGAAATTGTGAACTGAAATGATTTCTCTCTCCTCCTAGCATGTGGCCGGCCATATACCCCTCTCCATACTAGTATAAAATATCCTAATTACCCCTTGGGGCCTCTCATGAAGAAATTAATTAGGGAGGGAATATTCTAGTCTAATGGTTACACTAATTAATCCAATCTCCTAATCCACGTGCCTAATTTATGGGCTCAATCTCAAATCATCTAAAATGTTGGTTCATGCAACTAATTAAATAGGTTAGGTCCACTACACAAGTCTAAAATAAATCTACAACTAGCAATCAATGAATAATATAATAATTTAATAATCATGCATGCCCAATATTTAAATATAATAAATCCTAAATTTAGAAATACCCATGTTAATTATTAAACTACCCTTAAATGAAAATTTGAGGGTGACAATCCAACCCACCTTAGAAAAATTTCTTCCTTGAAATTAAGGAAAAAACTAACTACCAAAAGCAAACAATACATTGCAAGAAATAATTATACCTCACGGCCCGAACAGATATGGATATCACTCGCGCATATCGGCCTCTCACTCCCAGGTACTCTCTCCTGGCGAGTGATGCCTCTACGCGACGTGCACCAAAGGAATCGTCTGGTTCCTCGGCACCTTCTCTCTCCGATCCAGAATCTCCACTGGCTGCTCTGGATTGCTAAGAGTAGGGCCCACCTCTATCTCCGAGTGATCCAATACATGACTGAGATCTGCTATGTACCATCTCACCTACGACATGTGAAACACGTTATGCACTCCCTCCAATGCAGGTGGTAAGTCTAGTCTATATACAACTACACCGACCCTCTCAAGAATACTGAAAGATCCGATGAATCGCGGACTATGCTTTCCGCCTCCACTGAAATGAATCGTACCACGTGTCGGAGAAATCCTCAAGAAAACCAGACCGCCAACCTAGCACGAAACACACTTAGCACTATAACAAAAAAAAAATTAATCACAAGCAAAATAAAACAAAAGCTATACCTCAGACTCCAAAGGTCTCCGGTGACTATCGGCCCAAAGCTGCTGCCTGTCCTACGCCACTCGAAGTCTATCCCTGATAAGCTTCACCTTCTCGGCTGCATCCACTACCATATTTGGTCCCAATAAAGCTCTTTCACCAATATCATCCCAGGATAATGGAGTACGGCATCTCCGTCCATACAATGCCTCGAATGGTGACATCTCAATGCTGGCTTGGTAGCTGTTGTTGTATGAAAACTCTACCAAGTGAAGGTGATTCTCCCAAGAACCTCCAAGATCCAAAACACAGGTACGTAGCATATCTTCGAGAGTCTGAATAGTCCTCTCCGACTGCCCGTCCGTCTGAGGGTGATAAGCGGTACTGAACTTGAGCTGAGTGCCCAAGCTAGCCTACAAACTCCTCCAGAAGTGGAATATGAAGCGATTATCCCATGATAAGACTATTCTCACTGGATTACCGTACAATCTAATAATCTGACGTACATACATCTCTGCAAACTTCTCCGTAGATGTACCCACTTTAAATGGAATAAAGTGGGGTGATATGGTCAACCTGTCCACGATGACCCAAATCGTATATTTACCTCCTGGAGAACGTGGAAGTCCTGATACAAAATCCATAGTTATATGCTCTTATTTCCACTCCAAAATAGGTAAAGGTTGAAACAATCCACCTGGCTCTGTCTCTCCGCCTTTATCCGTTGGCAAACTAAGCATTTGGACACGAAGCTAGCTACCTCCCGCTTCATGCCATACCACCATATATGCTCCCTCATGTCTCTATACATCTTATTGGCACCTGGATGTATAGAGTGCTAAGATTGATGCGCCTCCTGTAGAATCTTCTCGCGCAATGCTCCTCTCGGTACACATAATCTGGTACCATGCCGCAATGATCTATCATCTACGACAATGAAGTCCTCTGCCAGCCCCATCTGAACCTGTGCTCTGATGCTCCTCAGAGACTCATCCTCATACTGTCCGGCTCTGACCCGGTCTATCAGCTCTGACTGTATCTGAAGTCCCCATATTTGTGTTGCGACTCCAGGAATCAATACCTTAATGCCCAAACTGTCAAGATCGGCCAATAAATGTCTGTCTCTAGTCAAGCACATAGCCACGGGATACCTGCTCAAAGCATCAACGACTATGTTGGCCTTCTCCAGATGGTATTACAAGGAAATATCGAAGTCTTTCATCTGCTCCAACCATCGTCGCTGCCTCATATTGAGCTCTTTTTGGGTAAACACATACTTCAAGCTCTTATGGTCTGTGAAGATCTCTACTCTCTCTCCATACAAGTAGTATTTCCATAATTTGAGAGAAAATATAACTGCTGCCAACTGTAAGTCATGGGTAGGGTAGTTCTTCTCATGCGGGCACAATTGCCTGGAAGCATAGGCAATCACCTTCCTGTGCTACTGTAACACACAACCCAAACCCTTTTCTGATGCATCACTGTAAATGGAAAATCCTCCTGATCCTGATGGCAATGTCTAGATTGGAGCTGTAGTCAACCTCTCAGCTCCTCAAATGCTGACTGACAATCCTCAGTCCAAACTAATTTCATATCCTTCCTGGTTAGTCTAGTCATCGGCTCTGCAAGTCTGGAAAAGTCCTGAACAAACCTCCGGTAGTAGCCTACCAATCAAGGAAACTCCTGATCTCAGCTACTGAACTCGGGGTAGACCACGATTCAACTGTTGAAATCTTCTTCGGGTCTACTGAGATTCCATCTCCTGTAATAACATGCCCGAGGAATTCAACCTTATCAAAGAAGAATTCACACTTTGATAACTTGCCATACAGCTTCTCCTTCCTGAGGGTATCCAGAACTATCCTCAAGTACTGATCATGCTCCTCTGGGGTCTTCGAATATATCAGAATATTATCTATGAAGACTCCAACAAACTAATCCAGGTACTGATGAAACACCTTGTTCATCAGGTTCATGAACACTGCCGGGACATTGGTCAACCCAAACGGCATTACCAAGAACTCGAACTGCCCATAACGAGTCCTGAAAGCTATTTTCGGGATGTCTTTCCTCTTCACTTTCACCTGGTGGTACCCTGACCTCAATTCTATCTTTGAGAATACCTTCGCTCCGCTCAACTGGTCAAACAAGTCATCAATCCGCGGTAACGGGTATTTGTTCATGATAGTGAGGTTGTTAAGTGCCCTGTAGTCAATATACATACGTACCGACCCATCCTTCTTTGGTACAAAAAGTATCGGAGAACCCCATAGTGATGAACTGGAACGGATAAAACCCTTATCTTGTAACTCATCCACCTGCTTCTTCAACTCCGCCATTTCATTATTGTTTACTCTATAGACGTGCTGAAATATCGGCTCTGTGCCTGGTACCAAATCTATAGAGAATTCTATATCTTTATCCGGTGGCAACCCTGACAACTCCTCTGGAAAGACATCCATGAACTCTACAATCAACGGATGTGGCGACTCCTACTCTTCTACCAAAGCTCTACAGAAATTATCTTCGCTCTGCTCTGCTCCTGGGACGAACTTGAACTCTGACTCTCATGGCGTCTGAAATAAAACTCTGCCTCTGCGATAATCGATACTAGCATGATGGCTACTCAACCAATCCATCCCGAGTACTATATCGTAACTCGAAAGTAGTATTATGAGTAAACATACGCTCCACTCACGGCCTCCTAAATAAACTCTCTGGTTCTTGCAAACATCACTGACCAGGATAATGCCACCCCCGGTCGTGATCTTTCAAGTCCGCGCCAATGGTTCAGACTCAAGACGATACCTCAAAGCAAAAGATACAGATACAAAGTTATGAGAAGCACCAAAATTGAACAAAACATTAGCTGGAAAGGAATCGAGATAAACTGAACCTGAGATGACATCGCCAACCGGATCCTACTCCTCGACAGTCAAGATAAAAGCTCGCCCCTGTCGTTGAGCACCTCTCTGCTGCTAATGCTGAGCAAACTGCTGCTGCTGTGGTGGAAGAGGTCCTCTTTGCTGTCCTGCTGGTAGTCTAGCGGGTGCCCTCTGTGCCTGTCCTTTGTCCTGAACTTGACGAGTTGGGACTTTAGGACAAGCCCTCAACTAATGATCTCTTGATCCACAGAATAAGTATTGGCCTAGCCTTATCCTACATGCGTCCCATCCGTGTCCTTGCTTCTTATAGAAAGTGCAAGGAACTGCTCTCTGGATCTGATGCATCTGCTATGCCGACGCTCTAGCTGGCCCATGATACTGCTGCCTCTGGTGCTGGTAATGCCTCTGGTGCTGCTGCTGAAAATGAGGCCTCTTCGCTAGACCCGTGTTAGTGCTGGATCCTCATGTGTCCCTCGGCCTCTTAGAGCCAAGCTTTAAGTCATCATTGGCTCTCTGCGTCTGTCTGAGAATCTCCTCGAAGGTGGCGGTAGGATCTCCGTTGGTGTGGGATTTAACCTCCCGGTTCAGGCCCCTCCTGAACTTTCTCTCTCTACCCTCTAGGGTTCTGCCCCTCCACAAAGTGACCTAGTCGGCATTACTCCGCCGCATACTCGTCCACCGACATACCTCCCTGGACGAGGTACTGGAACTGGCTCTCGAGAGATGTAAGAGCCACGTCTGGAAAGAACTTCTCCTTGAAAAGCTCCTTGAATGCTTCCTAAGTGAGTCCTGGTACTGCCTGGGGTCTGTCTGGAACCATGTCAATGCAATATCGAACATCATACACCTCGCTGCCTCTATCTGTAGCATCTCTGGAATTTGTGCAGCGGCAGGTTCCGCTCGATGTCCTCAATCCAATCATCCGCGTAAAGGATCCCCTCTATGCCTCTGAAGTCCTTCGGGCCCATCCTCTTGAAGTCTATGATGGTACCCGGCCTTGGCTGCTGAGGAATAAACTGAGGTGGTGTCGTCTGTGGCTGGACTGTAGTAGCTCTCTCAACTGCTGCAAGTACGATAGGATGAGCATTCTCCATGCTCTGACGCTGCTGCACCTCCATCATCTGTTGGAAGAGCGTGAACATCTGTGTCTGATCAACTACAGGTGGTAGGGCTAAAAATCCCCAAAAACTGTCTCGCTGTCCTCGGTACTGGTGGTGGAGCACCTCCGAAAGTTGCTGCCGATACGCCCACCTGGACTGGTGAAGCAGACCTCCTGAATGTAGGTGCTGGACCATCGTCTGAGAGTGCTGCCCTCAAGGGTGATGAAGTGACTGATCATGCAGTCGCAACACCTGAACACTGGGAACACGTCTTCGGCGGCATCCTGAAGATAGATTGAA
Organism: Iris macrosiphon; assembly: GCA_036927795.1. Taxonomy (NCBI): domain Eukaryota; kingdom Viridiplantae; phylum Streptophyta; class Magnoliopsida; order Asparagales; family Iridaceae; genus Iris; species Iris macrosiphon. The sequence continues at coordinate 80,178,153 of JAYESA010000015.1, read as the reverse complement.
ATAAGGAATCAATATTGAATATGATACGATACCATCAAAGAAGGACATAACTTTATTCAAAGTAAAGCAATATTCAATAGATAAGGATTGCAAACAGATTTTGGAATATTTTCTAGTCGTAATTGAGTAAACTCTAAGCCTAAATCCTATTTCCTAAAGCAGGCTCGTAGCAGTACTCTAGACGAGCACAACTACAAAATCGTACTAATTGTGAATCTAAACCTGCATGGGCTGCCACTAAAAATGTGTCACGACCCGCTACCCGATAATCGGGCACGAGTACATGGTTACGCCCAGCCTACACAGCATAATCGACGGTAGAACGCTGTCTGGGTCATTTCTAACTATCTAACATCTCAACAATATAATATGGTACCTGTCAATCATCTCAACTCCAAACGGAGGAACAATATAGTATCTCACAAGAATAACTAATCTCAATCACAAAACAATCTAAGAAAGGTAGAACATGAATGGAATAGCGAAGGAAAGAATAAGATACAATCCACAATCTGAAAATAATATACAAACTGTGAATCTCCACAAATAATAGTCTAATACAAGCCAACACAAATAACTAGACCTCCTCGGGCTCTGCAATTAAGTCCTCCTGGTCTACAAAAGTATCCTCTATAGGTACACCGTCCTGCGGCCCGTAGAATATGGGATACTACTCTATAAGCCAGTCATCTGAAAAAATATATCCAGTCAGGATTGGAGCGAAGTACATACCTCTGAAAGCAGTTTTAATAACATAATCAAGCATATAAAACAGATAATAGAAATGAAATACAAGATCACTAACATATGAATGAATGAACAATACATATACAGGTAATGTACGAAAATATAGAACAATAATATGGATATATGCAATATGATGAAATAACTGCAATCTAAAATAATGTGCCTCAGAATACAAGTTTATTATGTGATCGGTTTGGGTGAATATGATCAGGTACGATGATTACAAGTGAGGTATGTAACCAGAATGTACATGATGTAACAATGGGACTTTGATCACATAATCAACTCCTACTCTCCCATCCCCAACTAATACCAATGGATCCAATCACGACACGCTACGAATACGAAATATAACCACTAAACACGAGAAGTGGGTGTACACGAATATCATAACCATCGAACACGAGCGGTGGGTATATATGAATAAGCACACTGAACATGAGCAGTGTTTGAACACAAAATATAATCAATACCCAATATACACGATGAGATACATGTACACGAGTACCCGCTGAACATGGTAGGGGATAACATCTCCTGATGGGATCCATGTAGTACAAGTCTGTGAAATTACTGTGTCGGGATCAAGTATATAATTCTAGAACATGCATATATATAATATTATGAATTAAAAACTATCAGAGAAATGTACTCGCCTGAATTCCTTAGCAAGGTGTGTCTCTCGATACCCAAACTGGTGTCACATAGACCTATATATGGTATGTTGCATCAATACAAGGTTCAAAAATGAAAATCAATTAAGTTGATGCAATTCTAGGTCAATAAGCCATTTCTAGGTCAAACCGATTAAATCTAGGTTGCAAGAGTCTAACACTAGGTCACTAAGTTGATGCACTATGAAACTAAGCTATATTAGCTAAGCTATGATACTAAAAGGCACTCAAAAAGCCGTATCCTAAGATATGCAGATTTCCATATATAAAAATAGTATTTTAGATATTTATATACAAATTAATATACTTAATATCTATATAAATACACATGTACATATAGAAATGAGAGCAAAACACCAAACACATGGAGTGCACCGCACCCGTATCACACTAACTCTATGATACGCTTGCAATACGGCTCCACCACACAACCAAACGCATCCCGGAGGATACGAGAAAGTCTAATACACTGAATATGAATAATACGTATAGTAATTAGATTAACTAAGTGTCCGTGTCACAGTGTGATATGCACAAGTCCCCGTGTAGGAGGAAAACCCCCAAAATCAATCTGTTTCATCAAATTAATGAGATACGGCCTACACGTATCCAATTATGGATACAAAACTAGTCACAAATAAGCAATCATATGTCAATTTGATCTATTAGACCATATGACAAATACCACATGTGCCAATCTCGAAATTCCTCCAAAATTGACACCAAAATGCATATAACTCATAGGTCTCCTATGAACCTAAAACCAATTCCTATGGGTAGCCTATACATGTGGGTTGGTTTCTCATGGTTAAATCTCATATTTAGAGTCTACTAGAAGGTGAAAACTGAAATGTACCTATTGGGAGATGGATTCCCAATGAAAATTCCCCAAATGCAAAGTAGCTCATCTCCTTGTAGATCTTGGCCTCCTCCTTCTTACTCCTTGCTCCTTGCTTCCTTTTTGTAGATCCTTGATATAGAAGCCTCCAATAAATAATAGAGAAGGAATTTGTGAAGAATTGGTGGAGAATTGATGAGGGAATGAAGAAAATTGAAAGAGGGAAGAACTAGATCTAAAGGAATTGGAAATTGTGAAGTAAAATCATTTCTCTCTCCTCCTAGCATGTGGTCGGCCATATACCCCTCTCCATGCTAGTATGAAATGTCCTAATTACCACTTGGGGCCTCTCATGAAGAAATTAATTAAGGAGGGAAGGTTCTAGTCTAATGGTTATACTAATTAATCCAGCCTCCTAATCCATGGGCCTAATTCATAGGCTCAATCTCAACTCATCTAAATGTTGGTTCATGCAACTAATTAAATAGGTTAGGTCCACTACATAAGTCTAAAATAAATCTACAACTAGCAATCAATAAATAATACAATAATTAAATAATCATGCATGCCTAATATTTAAATATAATAAATCCAAAATTTTGAAATACCCATGTCAATTACCAAACTACCCTTAAATAAAAATATGAGGGTAACAAATTTCGAGATTGACACATGTGGTATTTTTCAATTGGTTAAATAGATCAATATGACATATGAATGATCGTTTGTGACTAGTGCCGTGTCCACAATTGGGTACGTGTAGGCCGTATCTCGTCAATTTGATGATACAGGTTATTTTTGGTATTTTCCTCCGATACGGGAATTTGTGCATATCAATTCTTGACACGGGCATGTAGTTGTTATTATTATTGTTCGTATTAGTCATAATTAGTATTCTAGACTTGCTCGTGTCCTTCGGGATATGTTTGGTTATGTGGTGGAGCCGTATCGTAAGTGTATCATAGAATGAGTGTGATACGGGTGCAGTCCACTCTACGTGTTTGTTCATTTGCCCTAATTTCTATGTGTGCTTGTATATATATATATATATATGTATGATATATTATATGAAATGTATATGAGTATGTATATAGTTAAGTGCATATGTGTATGTATATGTGTTATGTAAGTGTGTATGTTATATATACCTATACGTATATAGGTAAGAGTGTGTGTATATATATATATATATATATATATATATATATATATATAGAGAGAGAGAGAGAGAGAGAGTGATTTATATAGTTGAACATATGAGTATATGTTATATGTGTTTATGTGTGTGTGTAAGTGTATATAGTTATATATATATCTATATGTATATCTATGTGGTTGAATATAGATGGGTATATATATAAGTGTGTTGATCTATCTATCTATCTATCTATCTATCTATCTATATATATATATATATATATATATATATATATATATATATATATATATATATATATATATATATATATATATATTTATATTTATATTTATATATACATGTATAGGTGTATTTGTGTATATATGTCTATATACGTATAAGAGAATTGATATATATATATATATATATATATATATATATATATATATATATATATGTGTGTGTGTGTGTGTGTGTGTGTGTGTGTGTGTGTGTGTGGATGTGAGTGAGTGAGCAGTGAGTGTGTATTGGGGGACTGTCAGTGGCTAACTTTAGCATGAATGTATCAGTAGCAGCCAGGGGGAGAGGCAGTATGCAGTATGTAGCTTGCAGTGGCATATGCAGAGCAGCAACAAGTGCAGTACAATAATACAAACTGCACAATGTGCAGCAGAGCTACTGCAACTGCAGGACATTTGTGCGTCGAGCTTACTGGACATCAGTTATCCACATTACAGCAATGCATTCAACCAGCATTAGCAGTTACAGCAGAGGGGGCTCGAGTCAGTAAAAAATTGTGCAGTATCACTAGAGAACCATTCAGTATCAGTAAACAGCACAACTGCAGTTCTTGAGCAGCTCGTGCATATCATTACAACTAATTTAGTTCAGTAACAGCAGCAGAGTCATCCACTGCAGCAGCAATCCAACATTCATATCAGTAACAGTATGCTCGTGACAAGGGTATCAGCACAGTGGCAGCATCTACATGAATGCACAGCGAGCATACAAGAGCAGCAGGAAGTTTCAAGTATCAGCAAGGTGCAACTCGAGTACTAGCAGCAGTCTCAGAAGGTAAGTGCAGAGCTCATGAACACTTGAGTAGCGGCAACTTCATTAGGCAAGAGCAGTTGCAGTCTCCAACTGCAAGCTAATGCAGCAAGTCACTGTAGTTCAGTGTGCAGCCATCCATCAAGCATTAAATCCAGCACTAGTTGCAGTAAGGTATCAGCAGAGGGATCAGTAGCCACAATAAGCCAGGCAGTCAGTTGGTGACAGCAACAACAAGTGATGTATCAGGAATTTAGCTGCAGTTTTAGCAAGAGGGAGTGCACAATGCAGTATCAGTATTCAACAGTTTGTGCACAGCCATAAGAGGGTGTGTAGCCTGGGCAGGCATCTCTTTTAGTCCAGCACTGTGCAGTATCAGCATAGAGTACCAGCAGCTCCAGGAATACTTGCAGTGTGCAACTCTGTGCTATGCATCAGCAGAGAGATATTAGTAGCATTCAGGTTTCAGCTTCCACATTAACAGCCAAGGCAGTTCAGCACCAAATCTCAGTGAGCAGTTTTAGTATCAACTCAGTATCAGACATATTTCAGTCAGTGAGATGGTTAGTTGGTTTAAGTTGGGTTCACTTAGTTAAGGGGTAGTATCAACAGTGTATCAGTGAGGTTAGTATATTAGTGTTTTGTCACTACCACATTCTGAAAACAGGGGAATTTTCGAATTTTTACAATATTTAATATTATATTATTTTTAATTAATTAATTGCATAATAGTTTATTGATTTAAATAATTATTATGTGTGATGTGTAATTAAATATATAATTATATGCAGTGTTATTATTTTATTTTTAGCTAGCAGACTAGACCTAGAAGCCAGTAGACGAACCCCTGTCCGAATTATAGAATTCTGGATTTTATTATTTTATTTAGAATTTATTTATTGGAGATTGTAATTAATTACTGTATTTTATTTAATATTTTTGCGCATTGCCTTTGCTTCGATATTTGGAGCACTATCCAGACTTTTGTCTTCCAACAAATTTCACAATCTTGTCCTAGACATGTCCGCCTTCCATTCTGCTATTTTGCAACTCGTAATTTTGCTTCCTGTACATTGTTTCTGGCCGCACAAAAATCGTCGCGGACGTTATTTTTAAATTCCTATTTTTGTATCGTTGTGCGTTCCAATCGAAAATTGGAGGCCATCTTGACCTATTTTTCGTGCGACCCAAATTAGGGTAATATTCTGTTCTGAGTCTTCTTCAATATTGGTATTGATGACTTGATCTGATTTTGACCCCAAGTACTCCTAATTAATTGTTGAACACAACTTGCATTATTTCTATTTAATTTGAGGATACCGTTTTATCTGATTTTAAAATCCCAAATTAATTCCAATGTCCTGCAAATTCAGCCCATAACCATCTTACAGTGCCCCCTGACCCTACAAAATATCGGACCCCAAATCGCCCGCCCAATTTTTATCATTTCATGTGTTTGTGCAATTTCCCGAATTTAAGGGGCTAAGTTGCAATTATTTAATTGTAGGTGCCAACACCTAATTATTTTAAGCCAATGAGGGAATCCAATATTTTAATTAAACTCTCACCCTCAAATCCCCATGAATTATTTTCTCTTGGCAAATCTGGACCACCCATTTAATTGGGTGCATCCTCACCATTGGATTCATCAACCCTCATCCTATTTAATGATATGTCTACATCCTAAATCCTAATCCCTAGGCAACCTAGGTTTTCCCCCACCTCTCTCTCTCATCCATCCCCAACACAAACCGTAGCCTCCTTCTTCTTCTTCTTCTTTTTCTTTTCTCTTTTCCTTTCTTCTTCTCTTCCTCTCCTTCTCTTCCTTTCCTTCTTCTTCTTCATAAATTAATTTGAATTTGAAAAGGAAAGAGGGGGAAACCCTTATACCATCACCCCTTACTGTGCTTCCTGGCCCCTCTGCACCGGCAGGCGCTGCCCGCGCGTCTCCGGCGAGCGGCCAACCGGCCAGCCCGCTGCTCCCCTCGCGAGTCCCCCCGGCGGCCACATCAGCCGGCGCTGCCACCACCACTCCCATCTCCACCCATCCATCCCGCAGAGCCCGACTGCCCGGCCCGCTGGCAGCCACTCCGGCGGTTCCCGAGCCCCCTCTGCATCCCGGCCACCCCTCGGTGCACCCGGCCGGCGCTGCTCCAACTGCTCCGGCGCAGTCCGACGCCGGCGTCCGCTGCTCCCCTGGCTGCTCCTCCGGTCCGGCGGTCTCCAGCCGGCGACAGTGCTCCGGCAAGCCTCTGTAAGTATTCCTTTCTTCTTCTCCCTCATCCTTCTCTTATATATATATATAAATATATATATATATATATATATATATATATATATATATATATATATGTATATATAAATAGGTATATACATGAGCATATATATATATAATATGTATATGTATAATTATTTATCTATTTAATGTTTAATATATGTTAATATCTATTTTAATATGTTAATGTATAGTATGTTGGTATATAATGAATATAATTACTTAATGTATAGTATATTATATATTAAGGTATATAATTAGTATATATGTGTATAAGTGTATATTTAATTTATATATGTATATTTATACATTTTATATATATACTTAGTATATTTTAATATAATCAGTATATGTATACGTATATGTCTATTATTTAAATTAATAATTAAACTTAATGTATAGTATATGTATTAATGTTTATATATAAATGTATAGTATATATAAAATATATATAGATATAATAGTTATTTAGTTTATGTTAATACATAAATATGTATTAGTATATAATGTAAAGTGTATAATTGGTATATGTGTAGATATGTATTATATATATATATTTAGCATATTTTCAATATAAATTGATTGGTAATGTATGTATTTTTAAATTATGAATATCTATATATTATTTATATTAATTGTATAAATATAGTATCATTTCTCTAATTGCACATAAAATACGTACTATTTTGGTATATTTACAAACATATAGATGTATGTATTTTGGAAAAGTATATATTTAAATTAATACTTTTGGTATAAATAGGTGTATGTTAATGTATACATAATCTAATAGATATGTATATGTTTATATTTAATTAATGTATGTAAGTGTGGTATTAAATATAACTAGTATAAATGCATATATTTTTAGGTGTGTAATTATTTTGATATATATATGTGTATATATATATTGTAAATACATTTAAATTGGTGCATGTATAAAATATTGTAAGTATAAATTATTATGTTTATATATACATACAAAAATCATTTATTTTAAAATATATATTTCTACATATATCTATAATTGTAATGGATGGAATTATATATATACTAGTTAATGAGATGTTATAATTATATATCCCTACTAGATGACCCTAGTTGACTAGTGCCCTGCCTGGCATAGCCTAAGGCCAGTGTATTTCTATTGAGTGTTAGGACAGCTTCTGATACAAATGTCATATTGTGATGTGTTTATAGGACTGTTGGTTTACCAGGGGATACTCTGGAACAGGACATCCATAAATACCAGCTAAGGACCAAGGCAAGTACATTCTCTGATAATTTCCAATTCTTGATAATTGCTATAAGTTCAATGATCTTGAAATGTTACAACTGAATCTTTGGCACTGTGCTACACGGACTAGTATAGCTTGGATCTGCAGTCATGAGATGTTACCTTAATTATCGTATTGACATTGTACACGACATGTATATTTAGAAACCGTACATGATAGACTTTACTTGCTCGTGTATCGTGACGTGTCATGGTTGGATCCACAGTACTAGTTGGGGGCGGGGAAGTAGTTAGTAAGAAATGTGATCATAACCTCTTATTGTAGTATAAAAACTGTAAGTGTTAATCATGCTCTTCACCCATGATTAGCCAGGCCTTATAGCAACCGTACATGTTCCCAAGCCGATCACATTTCGAAACTACTATTTCAAACACTTAGAATAGTTACAGTTCTCTATATTTTCATATACTACATCACCCGTATATGATACTGTTCCTTATTCCTTCATTTTTATACATGCACTGACTGTGTTTCATTGCCTATTGCCTGTCTCTCTTAAATTGTCATTACATTATTCCACTGTCTTCTCAGTAGCTAGCATGACATGTTTTATTGTATTATAGACATTATCAATTAATGGAACTGTTATTTGAGATTGTGCTTTGCTCCTTCCTGACTGGAAACATTTTTCCAGACTATGCCTTAGAGGACCACTGTCCGACACTTATGGTGAGTAGCTGCAGACTTGGTAGTTATCTGTGATTCTGGAAGGTCTAGACGACATTATTATTCATAGTTAGTTCTTTTAACAGTCTATTGGTACCGGATTTGTCTCCGGCATTTTGATGATTCTTGGATATTGTTAAGTTAAAGTTATTTCTTGTGGACTTGTGTTGAGTTAAATTTTAGTTTTATTATTCGAAATCTTATCGTGCTGTAATCCTGTGATTGAGTATGTGTTCATCTTATTTGTGTCATCCGTGCCTCCTAATGGAGATTGGATGTTTGCGTGACAGTAGTTAGATAGTATCAAGACCTTGACAGCGTTCTACCGCCGATGCTGCGGCGTAGGCTGGACGTACCCACGCGCTCGTGCCCCTAAACCGGGTGCGGGTCGTGACACGTTTTTAGTGGTGGCCCATGCAGGTCAGACTTCGCATTTAGAGCGATGTAGTAGTAGTGTGGCATCTTTGTTACACTATTGCGTGCCTGCAATAGAATATAGGACATAGGATACTAGGATGATAGAGGATACTCAATCACAAATTATTTGAGAGATTCCTCGGACGACCCTTGAGAATCTCATTATAAATTCTAATTTAAATCCTTCCTCCTTGTTTTCGTCCGTCCTCACTTATTGATAGTGAGTTTAATTCTTGTTGACCAGTTGTTAACTTTAATTCTTGGTATCGTTATGGAGTTTTGATTTCATATCGAGGTGAATTTTACGGGCTAAAATTTACGGTATCATCTGATGACGTATATTGATGAGGACAGTGAGAAAGGTAAAATGTCTACTTTGATTATGGAACCTAGAATTTATCGCAGCCATATTAGCTGTCGTGACGAGAACGTAGGAACCTAACTTGGATGTACATACTTTAGTTATGAGATTTAGAGTTTCTCGCAGCCATACTAGTTGGCGTGGCGAGGATTCTAGATGACATGATTATAGGGTTGCATACCTTAGTTACGGAACCTGTCGTTTATCGCATCTATGCTTACTGGCGTGGCGAAAATTCTGAGCGTCATGATTTCGGATAGACGTGTATGATTATCAGGTTGTATCTTAAATTGGTCCTTAAAATATCATCTCAAGACTTATCCATTTCTTTATTCCAGGACTTTGTTCCATCGCTTCTTTTCTTTACTAGCATTAAAGATACCTTCCGTCCTTAATCCAGTTCTTTTGAGCTCCTATTCTCTAAGGATTCCTTGTTAAAATTTCTAATTTAAATCATTCCTTTGTTCCGTCCATTCTCACTTATTAATGTTGAATTTGCTTGTTGTTATTGATTAGGTATTAAATTAGGATTTTGGTTTCCTTGTAGGGTTTGATGTCATATCAAGATAAATTACAGACTGATTTATGGTACTATTTGATGGTGCCCGTCAATGAGGACAGTGGAAATGATTAACATTAGGGCTATTGGACTACGAAAGGTAAATTTTAATTTTAAATTTGAGGATTGAAAATGAATTTCAAATTTTAAGAATTGTGAGAGGTTGAGATATTATGTTAATAAAATCTTATTTTGAAGATTTCAATGAATTGCAAAAATTTTGAAATTTGAGGAGTTGAAATATGGTTATTAAAATTTTATTTTTGAGGAATTCAGATTCAATTTGATGAACATAGACAAGTCTGTAAGGGTCTTTTAGTGATTAAGTTTCATTCAGTATTTAAATAATTGACCTTGAGGAAAGTGTATGCTTTTACTTTAAATTTTATTCAAGGAATTATTTTTGAGGAATTTTATTTGAGGATAAAATCTTATAGTGAGAGAGATATATTATAATATATGAGATGATAAATTGGATTATTGGAAATGATAGTGCAATTATTTCGGACAGTACAATTTTCGTACACAGTTGAGGTTGTAAATAATTAGTGTATTAGTGTGCACCTTGAGTATTAGAGACTGTGAGTAGTATATGTATACTTGTGGGTTAAATTATAATTTGTAGAGTGGAAATGAATTTCAATTTTTAAAGAATTTTGAGGAGATGAGATTTATGTTATTAAATTTTGAGTATTCGAATTCAATTCAATAAACATAGTCAAGGCTATAAGGATTTTAAAAAGTGATTAAATTTTTGATATTGAGTATCTGATTTTGAGGAGTGTATGCAATTATTTTTAAGTTGATTGAGAAGTTAAACCTTGACGACTATTTCGAGGATTAACTTTAGGGTAGATAAGAGATGAATATTAATATATGAGTAGATGATATACATGTGTAAAGATTTGATGACTTGAGTATGATTGAGAATTCACTGCAAACTGACTTGGGTGTCAATCTAGGGTGGTAGTAAAGTGTGGTACCTAAAGAGATAGAGGTATCAAACTTTCCATGCATCATTTGACCTATGATTATGTTAGAAGATATTGCAAGTGATATGTTAGCAGGTTCTTTCTTTTCTTTCCTCATGTTCTTTCTTGTTTTTTTCTGATTGATTGATACCTTAGTACCGTAGCTTGTATGCATGATTTCTTGTTATAATGTAGTTAGTAGTACCCCTGTTACAGAGACTGTAATACCCTGACGAAAGACACCATGATCATACATATTTCTTTTAGGTTGCATGTTGTATGAGTATAGGTAGAATTCTCTTAGACTTTGATTGTTGAGGATTTAACTGTAATAAAGATTAACGAAGAGGTTATAACTTGACAAAGAGAGACAAGGTGCCAAAATTTTTGAGGAAAAATATTAAATTAAATAAAGAGTTGGGAATTTGATATGGCGTAATTGAAGTTTTGTTAAATCATTGATTTTTAGAAAATTATGAAATGATTGAATTTATCATTGAATTTGAGGAATTTAAGAAGGCCATCGATATATTTGTTGGACTGCAAGTTGAGAACTTATATTTTGAATATTGTATTGAAGGTTCCATAAGTATTACATCGTTGCATATTATGAAAAAAAAAAAATCGAGGGATAAAGAATACAAATGGATTAGTGTTAAATTCAAATTTGGGACGAGATTCAATTTTTAAAATATGCACTGATTGGATTTCAATTAGAGGATTGAATATTAAATTCTTGCATTTCGTTATTAACTTAAAATTTGGAGGATATTGTGATAAGAATGTGATTTGATTATTTTTGAAGATTTTTAGGGATATGATGATTATAGAATTTTTGAAAGAATTTATTGGGAAATAACAATATGGAGTAGTTCATGATTATATGATTTGAGGAATTTAAATTTTGATGGTAGTAAATACATAAATAAAACAATCGAGGATTTAAAAATTTGAGGATAATTATTGATTTAAATAAATGGTTAAGAAATTAACATGGCATAATTGGTGGTTTATTAATTCCAGGAAAGATTTTGACATGTTTAAGTTGGTTATTAAATTGAAAATTTGGGAGATTTATCAATGTATTTATTTAATTGCGAGTTATGAATTTTGAACTTTATAATTGGATATAACAATTGGAGAATCCTTAAATATCATATTGTTGAGTTTTAAGGAGTGGATATTAAATTCTGCGTATCGAATTAGTAGCTAAAAACTTTCAGGAAATTTTTGATAAAAAGGGACTTGATTCTATGTCGAGGATTTTACAGGGATACAAATAATTTCAGATTTTTGAAATTGTGAAAAGACCTTGTGGATTAGTCGTGGTTGATGAATTTAATTGAGGGAATAATAATGTGTATGATTAAAGGCTAATATGAGGATTTTAAATTTCGAGGACGAAATTCTTTTAAGGTGGGTAGACTTGTCACTACCACATTCTGAAAACAGGGGAATTTTCGAATTTTTACAATATTTAATATTATATTATTTTTAATTAATTAATTGCATAATAGTTTATTGATTTAAATAATTATTATGTGTGATGTGTAATTAAATATATAATTATATGCAGTGTTATTATTTTATTTTTAGCTAGCAGACTAGACCTAGAAGCCAGTAGACGAACCCCTGTCCGAATTATAGAATTCTGGATTTTATTATTTTATTTAGAATTTATTTATTGGAGATTGTAATTAATTACTGTATTTTATTTAATATTTTTGCGCATTGCCTTTGCTTCGATATTTGGAGCACTATCCAGACTTTTGTCTTCCAACAAATTTCACAATCTTGTCCTAGACATGTCCGCCTTCCATTCTGCTATTTTGCAACTCGTAATTTTGCTTCCTGTACATTGTTTCTGGCCGCACAAAAATCGTCGCGGACGTTATTTTTAAATTCCTATTTTTGTATCGTTGTGCGTTCCAATCGAAAATTGGAGGCCATCTTGACCTATTTTTCGTGCGACCCAAATTAGGGTAATATTCTGTTCTGAGTCTTCTTCAATATTGGTATTGATGACTTGATCTGATTTTGACCCCAAGTACTCCTAATTAATTGTTGAACACAACTTGCATTATTTCTATTTAATTTGAGGATACCGTTTTATCTGATTTTAAAATCCCAAATTAATTCCAATGTCCTGCAAATTCAGCCCATAACCATCTTACAGTGCCCCCTGACCCTACAAAATATCGGACCCCAAATCGCCCGCCCAATTTTTATCATTTCATGTGTTTGTGCAATTTCCCGAATTTAAGGGGCTAAGTTGCAATTATTTAATTGTAGGTGCCAACACCTAATTATTTTAAGCCAATGAGGGAATCCAATATTTTAATTAAACTCTCACCCTCAAATCCCCATGAATTATTTTCTCTTGGCAAATCTGGACCACCCATTTAATTGGGTGCATCCTCACCATTGGATTCATCAACCCTCATCCTATTTAATGATATGTCTACATCCTAAATCCTAATCCCTAGGCAACCTAGGTTTTCCCCCACCTCTCTCTCTCATCCATCCCCAACACAAACCGTAGCCTCCTTCTTCTTCTTCTTCTTTTTCTTTTCTCTTTTCCTTTCTTCTTCTCTTCCTCTCCTTCTCTTCCTTTCCTTCTTCTTCTTCATAAATTAATTTGAATTTGAAAAGGAAAGAGGGGGAAACCCTTATACCATCACCCCTTACTGTGCTTCCTGGCCCCTCTGCACCGGCAGGCGCTGCCCGCGCGTCTCCGGCGAGCGGCCAACCGGCCAGCCCGCTGCTCCCCTCGCGAGTCCCCCCGGCGGCCACATCAGCCGGCGCTGCCACCACCACTCCCATCTCCACCCATCCATCCCGCAGAGCCCGACTGCCCGGCCCGCTGGCAGCCACTCCGGCGGTTCCCGAGCCCCCTCTGCATCCCGGCCACCCCTCGGTGCACCCGGCCGGCGCTGCTCCAACTGCTCCGGCGCAGTCCGACGCCGGCGTCCGCTGCTCCCCTGGCTGCTCCTCCGGTCCGGCGGTCTCCAGCCGGCGACAGTGCTCCGGCAAGCCTCTGTAAGTATTCCTTTCTTCTTCTCCCTCATCCTTCTCTTATATATATATATAAATATATATATATATATATATATATATATATATATATATATATATATATATATATATATGTATATATAAATAGGTATATACATGAGCATATATATATATAATATGTATATGTATAATTATTTATCTATTTAATGTTTAATATATGTTAATATCTATTTTAATATGTTAATGTATAGTATGTTGGTATATAATGAATATAATTACTTAATGTATAGTATATTATATATTAAGGTATATAATTAGTATATATGTGTATAAGTGTATATTTAATTTATATATGTATATTTATACATTTTATATATATACTTAGTATATTTTAATATAATCAGTATATGTATACGTATATGTCTATTATTTAAATTAATAATTAAACTTAATGTATAGTATATGTATTAATGTTTATATATAAATGTATAGTATATATAAAATATATATAGATATAATAGTTATTTAGTTTATGTTAATACATAAATATGTATTAGTATATAATGTAAAGTGTATAATTGGTATATGTGTAGATATGTATTATATATATATATTTAGCATATTTTCAATATAAATTGATTGGTAATGTATGTATTTTTAAATTATGAATATCTATATATTATTTATATTAATTGTATAAATATAGTATCATTTCTCTAATTGCACATAAAATACGTACTATTTTGGTATATTTACAAACATATAGATGTATGTATTTTGGAAAAGTATATATTTAAATTAATACTTTTGGTATAAATAGGTGTATGTTAATGTATACATAATCTAATAGATATGTATATGTTTATATTTAATTAATGTATGTAAGTGTGGTATTAAATATAACTAGTATAAATGCATATATTTTTAGGTGTGTAATTATTTTGATATATATATGTGTATATATATATTGTAAATACATTTAAATTGGTGCATGTATAAAATATTGTAAGTATAAATTATTATGTTTATATATACATACAAAAATCATTTATTTTAAAATATATATTTCTACATATATCTATAATTGTAATGGATGGAATTATATATATACTAGTTAATGAGATGTTATAATTATATATCCCTACTAGATGACCCTAGTTGACTAGTGCCCTGCCTGGCATAGCCTAAGGCCAGTGTATTTCTATTGAGTGTTAGGACAGCTTCTGATACAAATGTCATATTGTGATGTGTTTATAGGACTGTTGGTTTACCAGGGGATACTCTGGAACAGGACATCCATAAATACCAGCTAAGGACCAAGGCAAGTACATTCTCTGATAATTTCCAATTCTTGATAATTGCTATAAGTTCAATGATCTTGAAATGTTACAACTGAATCTTTGGCACTGTGCTACACGGACTAGTATAGCTTGGATCTGCAGTCATGAGATGTTACCTTAATTATCGTATTGACATTGTACACGACATGTATATTTAGAAACCGTACATGATAGACTTTACTTGCTCGTGTATCGTGACGTGTCATGGTTGGATCCACAGTACTAGTTGGGGGCGGGGAAGTAGTTAGTAAGAAATGTGATCATAACCTCTTATTGTAGTATAAAAACTGTAAGTGTTAATCATGCTCTTCACCCATGATTAGCCAGGCCTTATAGCAACCGTACATGTTCCCAAGCCGATCACATTTCGAAACTACTATTTCAAACACTTAGAATAGTTACAGTTCTCTATATTTTCATATACTACATCACCCGTATATGATACTGTTCCTTATTCCTTCATTTTTATACATGCACTGACTGTGTTTCATTGCCTATTGCCTGTCTCTCTTAAATTGTCATTACATTATTCCACTGTCTTCTCAGTAGCTAGCATGACATGTTTTATTGTATTATAGACATTATCAATTAATGGAACTGTTATTTGAGATTGTGCTTTGCTCCTTCCTGACTGGAAACATTTTTCCAGACTATGCCTTAGAGGACCACTGTCCGACACTTATGGTGAGTAGCTGCAGACTTGGTAGTTATCTGTGATTCTGGAAGGTCTAGACGACATTATTATTCATAGTTAGTTCTTTTAACAGTCTATTGGTACCGGATTTGTCTCCGGCATTTTGATGATTCTTGGATATTGTTAAGTTAAAGTTATTTCTTGTGGACTTGTGTTGAGTTAAATTTTAGTTTTATTATTCGAAATCTTATCGTGCTGTAATCCTGTGATTGAGTATGTGTTCATCTTATTTGTGTCATCCGTGCCTCCTAATGGAGATTGGATGTTTGCGTGACAGTAGTTAGATAGTATCAAGACCTTGACAGCGTTCTACCGCCGATGCTGCGGCGTAGGCTGGACGTACCCACGCGCTCGTGCCCCTAAACCGGGTGCGGGTCGTGACATGTTTAGTCTAGTATACTTTTTAGTAAATAGTTAGATTAGTAGTTAAGTGTATCAGTTAACTAAGGGTTTTGTAATCACCCCGATTTTTTCTAAAATTTTAAAACAATTTTTTAGGATTTTTCTGTATTTTTTAGGAATTAAAATATGGTGTTTTGGTGATTAAATGATTTTTTAAATGCTAATAATTAATATTAAAATATTATGAAAATAAGATTTTATGGTGTAAAAGGAAAAACTGGACTTAGGGTAATTTTTCTGGAGTTTATTGGGCCCCGAACCTATTTTTAAACACCTAAAAACTATTTTTTATTTAAACCAAACCAAACCAAACCAAACCAACCCAACCCATCAGTTGCGGGTCGGATCCGGGTCAAACCCGCGACCCGAACCCGCAAGCCCAAACCCGATACGCCCAACGGGTCGGCCCGGGTCTGCCAGACCCGAACACGCCGCCCAAACCCGACCCGGAGACCATCTCCTCCCCCCACGATTGCCTGAACCCCGATTCTTCCACCGCCTCTCCCTCCGGCCACGTCACCGGAGCCCCCGCCCGCGCCCCTCGCTCCATGACCCCACGACCCCGCCACCTGGCCGCCTCACCCGGCCACCCCCTGGCTCTCCGCCCCCTATATATTCCCTTCCTCCACCCTAACCTTCTTCCCCCAAGCACCCCTGAACCCTAGCTCCGGCCACCCCGATTTCGGCCACCTCCTTTCCCCAAGCTCCACCGCGACTTCCTCCTTCCTCACAGCACCTCGCCGCACGGCTCCGGCCCTGCCCTCCTCCGCCCAGACCCCTCGCCGAGTGTCCTTCCCCCGCTGCCCTCCTTCCAGCGCCGTCCCCTTCTGCTCGACTCCGCCGCCGGCACCCTCCTCTCCGCCAGGCCGCGCCCGAGCTCCCCTCCAGAACCCCTGGCCGACCCTTCTTCCCCGCTGCCCTCGACTCCTCCGCCTACCCTTCTTCCCCGCTGCCCCCTCTCTCCTTCCAATTGACTCCGGTCAGCCCCCGATGCCGCCTCCGGCCGTCCCAGAGCCGCCCGCAGCACCGCCCAGCCCCTCGTCTAGCTGCCCCGGCCAGACTCCAGCAACCCTAGAGCAACAGTGGACGCGGACACGGCACAAGACGCAGTTCTAGTTGTCACGACCCGCACCCGGAATTTGGGCATGAGTCGTGGGTACGTCCAGCCTACGCCGCAGCATCGGCGGTAGAACGCTGTCTAGGTCACAAACATAGTATATCCTGTCAATAGTCTCAACTCCGTACGGAGGACAATGATAAATAAACCACAGTTCTATAATATACTCAATCACAAACTATAAGAATAATGGCACGATGAGAATTGAAAAGAGTTCTAATAAAAACCAACCACAATAAGTCCAACTCAAATCCTGGGTCTAAATGACCTCACAAAGTCACAAAACTAAATAAATACAACTCAGTCTCAGTCTAAAACAATAAATGCAGAAAAATAATCTAAGAACAGGCTGGTAAGTTCTCCTCTAGGATAGGCACCTCCTCTGGGATTTCTGGAGTGAAATCTCCCTCTATTCCTGGGCCGTAATGAGTAGGGCAAAAGTCCTCCAAGTCCTCTGAAAATGTTGTTATCCAGTCAGGATTGGAGCGAAGCACAAGCACTAACAGCAGTTCCATTAAATTGACAAAATCTATAAACAGTGTAAGAAATACAAGATGGAAATAAATGCTGAAAATGAGAAGTACAGGAGAAATGAAATAGACAATAGAGCATCTAGCAATGAACAAATAAACAGTGAATGCTAGAACAAGTGAATCAGAATAAAATAGCCATCTAGCTAAGTGTTTAAAATATTAGTTTATTATGTGATCGGCTTGGGACTGGATCAGGCTGGTTATATATGATTAGCTATGATTCTTTTAGGTCAGGCTAACCGTATGGTTAGCTATGGTGCATATAGTGGTCAGGCTAATCATATATAACAGCTATGGAGCATATAAGTGGTCAGGCTGCACCCGACGTGAGAAGTGGGGTGAGCTATGGTGCATATAAATGTTTGGATATGATCACATAATCTACTAATAGTTCCCCATCCCCCAGCTAGCACGATGGATTCCAATCACGACTCCTCATGATGGGGATCTAGGGTGCTAACCCGTGTATCCATAGTGTCGGAATCAAGTATGTAATGCACTACAATTTATAGAAGTAATCAACAATGAAAACTGTCAGAGAATGTACTCGCCTGTGGTCCTGAGCAAAATGTGAGGATCGATGTCCAAAGTGGGATCGAAATGACCTATATATAAGATAACAATGTTAAAATGGTGTTTGGAATAATAAGAGTGATTAGCTAATTTGAAATGGGGTGTTAGGCCATTTCTAGGTCTAAACTAGGTGTTACTAAGTCAACTCTAGGTTTTTGGTCAATACTAGTTAATACCTTGCTCCTTGGTTCATACTAGCTATTGTTAACTAATACTAGTTAAATACA
Organism: Iris macrosiphon; assembly: GCA_036927795.1. Classification (NCBI taxonomy): domain Eukaryota; kingdom Viridiplantae; phylum Streptophyta; class Magnoliopsida; order Asparagales; family Iridaceae; genus Iris; species Iris macrosiphon. The sequence continues at coordinate 80,159,258 of JAYESA010000015.1, read as the reverse complement.
CTATATTATATGTTCTATACTTACAATATAACTCCATATAATTACTATCTCTAATACCTTAGCTATACCTATTATATCACTCTAATATCTTTCATAACCCAATTAATCTTGAATACCTTGACCAATACCTTGCACCATAACATATACCTTAATATCTCATCAAACCTATACCAATACCTTACCAACACTATTACCCATATCTTATACTAAACTCCTACACAGACCCACAGTCTGAAACTGTTCAGATTTCAATACCTGGCTTATCTAAGACAAGTATGACTACTGGCAGGACCAACCAGGTAACATCCCCAACTAGTTCACCTACACTAATCCTCCATAGGACACTGGATCAATCTAACACTCTAATGAAACTCAAAACAAATCACTCTCACACATACAGTCACACACAGACACTCTATCACTCTGCTAATTCTATTAACCATCACTCACACACACTGCTACACACTCACAGTCACACACAGCTCACACAGGGATACACTCACTGCTACCCAATTCACTGCACACACACACAGACACTCTCAGCTCACATAGAAATTCTCACACAACATAGGCTCTATTCACTGGTACACCTACACAGAAATACACTCACTGATATTCCAACATAGATACTGAACTTCCCTAGTGCACACACTGAATACTCAGTTCTAACTCACAGTTCTTCCACCTAGCTAATACACAACACCCTACACATGACTGAAACTGATACCTACACACAGATATTTATTCTGCACCTACTGAAATTAGGATGTTGGTTTCTAGGATGCACACATTACCAACCCACTGATTCTAGTATGACTAGAGCTACCTCTCCTCAACATACTGACACAGGTTTAACCCAGGCACAGGAATTTACACACAATTCTTCTCACTGACTGATACTACCCATAGGTACACTGCTTCCTGCTACAACTCTAACACTCTCCCTAAACTCAATTCTACACAGCTTACACCAATCTCCCTATGATTCCTGCTACCCTCACTCACACACTGATTTCTCAGTCACTGAAGGAGTACACAGCACTCTAATTCTGGATGCACATTAGTTCATTCATTTATACCCAGTATCCATACACAGGTATACACTCTCTGACCCAGATACACCTATACTGACACAGTACTAAACTGCACTAATATAGTTCACTGCACATACACAGGTTTTAAAACACACAGATAACATACTGTTGTTCATTGATACTCAAATTCTCAACTCATACACATAATACTGATACACACATCATCAGTTAACACACACACTCTGTTATTATTCCCTGAGACATACAGGAACTATCTAACTCTTCTCACACAACTCAGTTAGTGACACAAAAACACCCAGGTCCATACACACACAGACATATTAATTCCCAGGTTTTAAAGTATGAACTACACTCTCTCTCTCTCTCTGAATCACACAGTTCTCACTGAGATACATGACTGATACTCAGTTTTTTTTTTCCTGCAGCAACTATACTGAACATAATGCCCTCACAGTTCACTCACACCCAGGTTCCTAGTTCTCACATACACATTGAGTCCTACACTGCAACTACACAGAATTCCTCCCCTCTCTCAGAGTTTTACACTCAAACACACACAACACATGTACATGTATTCTGCCACAGCACAGCCATGCACAGTTCACACAAGAACTTGACTGCACACTACCCCCACACCCGACTGTGCACAAAATTCTCCCCAATGCACACCACAGCCCACAAACACTCGACTGCACAGGAAATCAAAACAATAACACATCTACACATATGCATATATATATACATCAACATCATACACCAAATTAGATAAAATCGAGTAGGTTAGATAGGTGTTCATCCATCTTGGCATTTCATCAAACACATAACGTGCAAAAACGAAAACCACACTGAGAACTCCTGAAAACCAAAAACAAAACCCTAAATCAACATCTAACCTACACGTAGGAGGGTGAAATCAGTCTATAAGCAACCACCTAGGGTTAGGGTTCACGAAAATTGGGGAAAACAATTGTTGGGGACACTTAAACCTAAACAAAACCCTAAAATCAAACTCTACACAGAGGGGTTGGTTCCTAATGGCCATTACCATCTGAAAATGGAATTTAAATGAATAAAAATAGGGTTTTTACCTGCAGGGATGGTTTCTTCAATGAGGTTCTTCTTCCCCAAGGCTTCCTGACCCACGTTCCTTGCTTTCCTTGCTTTGGAGAAGGAGAAAATGGAACCTAGGGCTAGATTTCGAAAATTTGGGGTGGGGAGATGGTTTCTCTTGATGGAGGCTAGGGTTTCTCTTTTCTACATGAAGGATGGCTTTGAGAGAAGCTTCCTTTTTATATTAAACCTAGTTTTAGGGTTTCCATGCATAGTTTTTAGATTAAACCCCCTGGCCCTCTCATGTAGAACCTAATTAACTCAGGTTTAGGCCTTCTAGGGTTTGAGGTCCAAACCTAAAATTAGAATTCTAGGGTTTCACTAGAACTGGGTTTTTAAATTAGGGTCTGGTCATTAGGGTTTGTCCTAATGCGTTCTAGGGTTTGACCTAAAACCAAATATCACTAACAATATGTAACTAGTTTATAAAACTCAGCAATTTAATTTAATACATAATTATTTAAAATGGTGAAATTACACAAATGCCCTTATATGGAAAAGTGGTAGTGACACTAGTCGGACACAGCAGGACTCGACACGCGGACACGAGAAAACACCATTTCTGGAGCCCTATTCAGGTACCCGTTTCTCTCAGCTTGTTTACCATTTTATATTCCGTCAGTTGCATCGCGAACCCTGCGTTACCCTCTCGGTGCTCGTGCAACCCGCTCGGTGCATCGCGTTTTGTGGCGATCGAGAATTGCGATCCAAAAATAGAAAAAATAACGCCCTGTTTTACCCAGGAACTGAGTACGCCCCGCCAAACGGGACGACTTGGTCGCACACGGTCTTCACCGATATATGCGCGCCGTTGATACGGACGTGTGGGATTTCACAGAAGTCGATTTGGATGTGCGTGCACACCGAAATCAATGCGTATCCGCCGACACCGTCCCATATCCGTCCTTTCTGGAACGCATCGTAACTTTGTGTACACACGTCAGATCGAAACAAAACTTGTTCCATCGGACTCGTAGCGATATGCTGGTCCTGTGACCCAAGTTAGGTTCGATTCTGAGAACGTTGACAAAATCGCATGTCGTGGGCCCCATAGGCTCCACTTGATGGGCGATTTTGTGACCGGCTCATCGGAATCCAATTCTGGAAGTTCCGTTGGGTTCGTATCATTGTTCCTGACTTGTTGACACTAAGTTGGATGAATTTAGAGACCTTTGACCCTGACACATTTTTCGGTGCAAAGCGGGCCCACAAGCGGACCCCGTTTTGACCCGAAATGGTCATTTTTGCCCCTGTGTCCAAATTGGGCTCAAGGACAGGCATTTCTAGCTATTTGATATCTTCTGAGCATGACGGTAATATTTATTTCAGCATCCGGAGACGTTTCTGGAAATTTCACAAGTAACAGAATAGTAGTTGGAAATCAAACATCAGGCAAGTGTACCTTGCCAACTTGCAGTCTTTATTTCATATTACTTGTCTTAATTATAACTATTGTACATGCTTAACCTAGGAACCGTGTGACGTACTTAGTGTCCAATTATAGTCGGGTGCCAACCCCGTACGCGGTGTTGGGTACGTCATCTAGAGATGGACATTTCGGACCCTTTACTCTCTCGTACTTGTCTTATCAAGTACATTATAACCCAGGACACTTGACACTATACATTGACAGAATCTTCCTGAGATATTCATGGTGATTCTGTATAGGACATATTCATAGATACTATATGACTTGTTGCATTAGCTATGATCCCGTTTGACATGAACATGAGACGTTATGGTCATGATATTCGTGGTTACATTGGGTTGGGAGAGACACACAGGCTATAGGCTGTTCCACATATATATCTACTGCTATTGTGAGGTTTTAGACTCTCCAGCAGAGCTAGACCCTTTACGTGTTATTACTGCTACCGGCTCCCCGACACAGAGCTTGTAGCGGTCTCAGCCTGAGTACTAGTGATGCTCTCACTTGTATATCACATAGATGGTTACATAGTTTATCCCATTGTTTATTTATTTACTTGCACTGTATTTATTTTGGCTTGTATTATTTTGTACCTTGCTATGCCCCCTGAGGACCTGGATTCCGGATGTTGTCCCCAGGTTTAGCTGAGGAGCATTACCCCGAGGTCTATGGGACAGGAGCTGAAGCTGTAGCAGGACTTGATACTGGAGCAGAACCGAACCCCGAGGACGAGGTGACAGCTGAAGACTTTTCCTGAGTACCTGATTTCGTACTCAGCATTTACTTATGTTAGACTCTTTCATTCCTGGTCTGTTGAACCAGTGTATCCATACTTATATCGCATTATTTCTCCGACTTACTTGTTAAGACTTGTTGCTGATTTTTATTTCATTATGCAGTTGATTATATTTATCCTTTATGGATGAGATTAGTTGTGGCATGTTGTAGTAGACCTTATTTTACAGCTTAAGTGCGCCTTGATGGATCCATTAAATTGGGTTGTCCATCGGTGCGTACTGCTGGCCATTGCTACGTGTCCAGTCCCTCGATATTTTGGGACTGGGGCGTGACATGGTATTTGTGGTGGCCCATACAGGTCAACGACTAAATTGTTCGGTTTCAACTTAGGGACCGAACAGGCCTACAATAAGATAGGATAAGTTATAGGATCTCATCCATTGATTGAATCGTTTTTGGACTCTATGTCGAATTCAATTTAATTGCTTGAATTGCATCCTGTTTTAATTCCTTTGTGCGTTCTCATTGTTTTCTTTTGATGCAGAGTAATGGATCCAAGAATTGGTGACGAGAACCCCTTGGGTACACCGCCCGAAGCTGTGGTTACCTATGAAGATGGGGTGACACCAGATACCAGAGGACAATCTTCTCAGAGCAACCAATTTGGCCAGCCAAATTCAAGGTTTCGGCGTGATGACATCCCGCCTCCACCACAGTTCCCTCCATCGATGCCTGTCTTTCCACCGGGGCAAACCATGGACGGGAAGTAGATGTTTCAAATATTTTACGCCATGATGCAAGCCCAATAACAAATCCAACAAGAGGCCCAGCGTCATGAGGCCGAGTACTTAAGAAACAGCCTAGTAGCGGCATTGGAGCAGGCAACCCCACCAACTAGGCGACCAGCGACGGAATCTATCACCGATTTCTGTCAACTCAAACCCCGTACCTTCTCTAGCAAGGAAGGACCAACTGAAGTTCATGAATGGCTCACGAACACGCAGCACCAGTTGGAGGCAGCTGAACTTCCAAGGGAAAAGTGGATGACTGCCGTCAGGATGCAACTGACGGACAATGTGCACCATTGGTGGCTATCCGAAGAAAGGAGGATCGGACATGATCAAGTCACCTAGGAAGAGTTCTCCAGACTCTTCCAGTAAATGTATATCCCTGCTGTTGTTCGGTCAGAACTCCGAGACAAGTTCAACCGCCTTATCCAGGGCAACATGTCGGTGGAGGAGTAAAATGCCGAATTCATTCGCCTGAGCCGCTTCGCCCCTTCTCTAATTCCTACCGAAGAAGAGAAGGCGGAGAATTTCTTTGACAGACTCAGGTTTGAGCTCCAGAGGCTGATCGGATCTGTTGCGCCTACATCATACACTGACGTCCTTGCTACAGCACGTCGTATGGAGCGCGTTACTCGGAGGGAGTCAAGTCTGAAACGACCATTCTCCTCAGCACCATCCAAGACATCACAGGGGGATTCTGCAAAGCGACCCCAGAAGAATCTGCCTCAGAGAGCAGCTCTAAAGAACCTACCTACTTGTCATTACTACGGCAAAGTAGGTCATATTGAAAGGGAGTGTAGACGCAAGTTGGGACTCTGCCTGATTTGTGGATCCAACCAGCACCTATCCAAGGACTGCTCTGAGCGTCGAGAGAGAGCTCCAAATCGACCAGCTCTACCTGCACCAAGGCCAACTCATCCAGCTGTGGGAGCACCACAGACGGGTGCTGGAGGAGCCAGACCACCACTACCACCACAGGCAGTATTAGTTCAGCAGGCTCGTCAGCAGAGAGGTCCAGCTCAGGGACGAGGACAGGCATATGCACTAGCCGTCGAGGAAGAAGCTACTGCAGGCGAGGTTATAGCAGGTACCATATTAGTAGCTTCATTACCTGCTGTAGCTTTATTTGATTCTGGAGCCTCGCATTCATTCATAGCTGCTAGATTCGTAGCCACACATAGAGTAGCTACCGTACCTCTCTCGAAGATGAAGAGAATTCTTATGGGAGGTGGAATTATCCCAGTTAGTGACGTCTGTAGATCTTGCTCGGTAGTAGTCTGTGGCAGAGAGATGCGAGCTCAATTTCTGATCTTTTCCATGCCGGATTATGATGTTGTACTTGGTATGGACTGGTTAAGTCAGTACCATGCGACTCTTGATTGCCGGCTTGGAAATGTTATATTTAGACCCCCCTAGCCATCCATTGTTTGAATTTCTTCGGGCAGCTGTAGAGCAAGGTGTCCAGCCAACTCTTAGTGTATTATCTGTAGAAGAGGAGTCAGGTTACCCAAGAGTCATATCGGAGTTTGTGGATGTATTTCCTGATGATCTTCCAGGTTTACCACCTGATCGGGAAATATAATTCACAATAGACCTAACTCCAGAAGAGGAACCTATCACTTCATCAGTATATCGGCTAGCACCTAAGGAGTTAGTGGAGTTGAAAGAGCAAGTTGACGATCTTCTGGAGAAGGGTTTTATCCGGCCTAGTGTTTCACCTAGGAGAGCACCCATACTTTTTGTACTGAAGAAGGATGGAACAGTACGCTTGTGTATTGATTATCGGGCTCTAAACGCTGTAACCATTAAGAACCGATATCCCTTACCACGCATTGATGACTTATTTGACCAATTGAGTGGTGCTAGGGTATTCTCGAAGATTGACCTTAGATCCGGTTATCACCAGATTAGAGTGAAGAAGGAAGATATACCGAAGACGGCCTTCAGAACTAAGTATGGACACTATGAATTCTTAGTAATGCCGTTTGGTTTAACCAACGCGCCAGCTGTGTTCATGAGTTTGATGAACGAAGTTTTCCATCAGTACTTGGATAAATTTGTGGTTGTATTTATTGATGATATTTTAGTCTATTCCAAGGACCACGAAGAGCACGAGGAGCACCTCAGAATTGTGCTAGAGACATTGAGACGGGAGAAGTTATATGCCAAACTCAGTAAGTGTGAGTTTTGTATGGACAAGGTGCCATTCTTGGGACATATCATCTCAGGAGAAGGACTGTTAGTTAATCCAGAGAAGGTCACTGCAATAGAAACTTGGCCTACGCCTACATCCGTTGCAGAAGTGAGAAGTTTTCTCGGACTTGCTGGGTATTACCGGAGGTTCGTAGAGAATTTTTCAAGGATTGCGGAGCCAATGACGAAGTTGACTCGGAAGGATCAGGAGTTTGTATGGACGGAAGGATGCCAGAAGGCCTTTGAAGAATTGAAGAGGCGTCTAACAACAGCACCAGTCTTGACTCTTCCTTCAGGGTCAGGAGGTTTTGTTGTTTATAGTGATGCGTCAGGTAGTGGACTAGGTTGTGTCTTGATGCAACATGGCAAAGTTATCGCTTATGCATCAAGACAGTTGAAGGTCCACGAGAAGAACTACCCAACGCATGATCTTGAGCTAGCTGCAGTAATATTTGCACTAAAGATTTGGAGGCACTATCTGTATGGAGAGAAGGTGTAAATCTTTACTGATCATAAGAGTCTGAAGTATGTATATACTCAGAAGGAGCTCAACATGAGGAAAAGACGTTGGCTTGAGTTGATGGTAGACTTTGACATAGATCTGCAGTACCACCCGGGAAAAGCAAATGTCATAGAAGACGCCCTCAGCAGGAAGCCCACGGCTTATTTCTTGACGGAGCAGCCTCAACTATTGCAAGACCTACAGGATCTCTAGATAGAGATTATTTTACCAGGACAAAATGGCTTGCTGGCTAATCTTGAAGTTAAGTCGTCGCTTGTGGAGAGGATTAAAGAAGCTTTGTCCACTGATGCTAGATTTCGAATGCTTAAAGAGATAACAGAAGCAGGCATGCAGACGGGACTTCGCATACACGAGAATGGGACATTAAGGTGCAAAAATTGCCTATATGTTCCAAATGGAGAATTGAGACAGGAGTTAATGACTGAAGCACATAGCTCTATATACTCTGTTCATCCAGGAGGAACAAAGATGTACCAACATTTAAGGTAGTATTATTGGTGGCATGGAATGAAGAGGGAAATTGCCCGATTTGTGGCAAAATGTTTAGTCTGCCAGCAAGTGAAGGCCGAGCACCAAAGGACTGCGGGTATGTTGCAGCCGCTTCCCATACCTGAATGGAAGTGGGAACATATTACCATGGATTTCGTCACCGGATTTCCAAGAAGACCCAGTGGAAAAGACGCAGTATGGGTTATCGTGGATCGACTCACTAAGTCGGCACATTTCTTGCCATTTAGAGTCGGACAATCCACGAAAGTACTAGCCGACATATATATGCGACAAATCGTAAGATTACATGGAGTGCCGGTTAGTATTGTATCGGATCGAGACTCGAGATTTACATCTCATTTCTGGCAAAGTATGTAAGAGAGTCTTGGCACCAGACTCAAATTCAGCACTGCCTATCATCCACAGACAGATGGCCAATCGGAGCGCACGATTCAGATCTTGGAGGATATGTTGCGATCATGTATACTGGACTTTGGAGGATCCTGGGAAGATCATCTGCACTTGGTGGAGTTCTCTTACAACAACAGTTATCTGGCAAGCATCCAGATGGCACCTTTCGAGGCGTTGTACGGAAGAAGGTGCAGATCGCCGATATGCTGGAGTGACGTTGGCGAACGTCAATTACTGGGTCCAGAGTTGGTAACGCAGACAGTTGAGAAGGTGAAACAGATTCAGAATCATCTTCGTGCAGCCCAGGATAGACAGAAGCATTGGGCTGATATACACAAACGTCCCCTGGAGTTCAAAGAAGGAGAGCACGTATTCTTGAGGATCTCGCCCACTCGAGGTACTATTAGATTTGGGAGCAAAGGCAAGTTGAGCCGAAGGTATATCGGGCCATTTGACATTTTGGAGCGCATTGGTGAGGTGGCTTATCGTCTGGCATTACCTCCATCCTTAGAGGGAGTGCATGATGTATTCCATGTCTCACAGCTGAGACGGTACGTGACGGACCCAAGTCACGTAGTCGATCATTCTGAGATCGCAGTAGGCCCTAGCCTGAGATATGAGGAACAACCAGTGGGTATACTCGACACCAGTGAGAAGACACTGCGAGGGCAGACAATCAAACTGGTTCGGGTAGCTTGGAAACAACACTCTCATGGCGAATCGACCTAGGAACGGGAGGATATCATGCGCCAGCGTTATCCTCACTTATTCGCAAATGCAGGTATAACCTAAGCATTCTTGTAAATTTCCGTAGTTCGTGCCTTAGTAGTTAACCCTTCGATTGCGAGGACGCAATCCTCTTAAGGGGGGTAGATTGTAATCACCCTAATTTTTTCTAAAATTGTAAAACAATTTTTCAGGATTTTTCTTTATTTTTTAGGAATTAAAATAGCCTGTTTTGGTGATTAAATAATTTTTTAAATGCTAATAATTAATATTAAAATATTATGAAAATAAGATTTTATGGTGTAAAATGAAAAACTGGACTTAGGGTAATTTTTCTGGAATTTATTGGGCCCCGAACCTATTTTTAAACACCTAAAAACTATTTTTTATTTAAACAAAACCAAACCAAACCAAACCAAACCAACCCAACCCATCAGCTGCGGGTCGGATCCGGGTCAAACCCGCGACCCAAACCCGCAAGCCCAAACCCGATACGCCTAGCGGGTCGGGCCGGGTTTGCCAGACCCGAACCCGCCGCCCAAACCCATCCCGGAGACCATCTCCTCCCCCCACGATTGCTTGAACCCCGATTCTTCCGCCGCCTCTCCCTCCGGCCACGTCGCCGGAGCCCCCGCCCGCGCCCCTCGCTCCACGACCCCATGACCCCGCCACCTGACCATCTCACCCGGCCACCCCCTGGCTCTCCGCCCCCTATATATTCCCTTCCTCCTCCCTCACCTTCTTCCCCCAAGCACCCCTGAACCCTAGCTCTGGCCACCCCGATTCCGGCCACCTACATCCCCCAAGCTTCACCGCGACTTCCTTCTTCCTCCCAGCACCTCGCCGTACGGCTCCGTCCCTGCCCTCCTCCGCCGTCCCCTTCTGCTCGACTCCGCCGCCGGCACCCTCCTCTCCGCCAGGCCGCCCCCGAGCTCCCCTCCAGAACCCCTCGCCGACCCTTCTTCCCCGCTGCCCTCGACTCCTCCGCCTACCCTTCTTCCCTGCTGCCCCCTCTCTCCTTCCAGCCGACTCCGGTCAGCCCCCGACGCCGCCTCCGGCCGTCCGAGAGCCGCCCGCAGCACCGCCCAGCCCCTCATCGAGCTGCCCCGGCCAGACTCCAGCAACCCTAGAGCAACAGTGGACATGAACACGGCACAGGACGCAGTTCGAGTCGGACACAGCAGGACTCGACACGCGGACACGAGAAAATGTCGTTTCTGGAGCCATGTTCAGGTACCCGTTTCTCTCTGCTTGTTTACCCGTTTTCGATTTCGTCTGTTGCATCGCGAACCCTGCGTGACTCTCTCGGTGCCCGTGCAACCCGCTCGGTGCATCGCATCCTGTGGTGATCGCGAATTACGATAAAAAAATAGGAAAAATAATGCCCTATTTCACCCCGGAACTGAGTACGCCCCGCCAAACGGGACGACTTGGTCGCACACGGTCTTCACTGATATGGGCACGCCGTTGATACGGACGTGTGGGATTTTGCAGAAGTCGATTCGGATGTGCGTGCACACCGGAATCAACGCGTATCCGCCGACACCGTCCTATATTCGTCCTTTCTAGAATGCGTCGTAACTTTGTGTACACACGTCAGATCGAAACGAAACTTACGCCATCAGACTCATAGCGATGCGCTGGTCCTGTGACGCAAGTTTGGTTCGATTCTGAGAACGTTGACAAAATCGCGTGTCGTGGGCCCCATAGGCTCTACTTGACAGGCGATTTTGTGACCGGCTCATCGGAATCCAATTTTGAAAGTTTTATTGGGTTCGTATCATCATTCTTGACTTGTTGACACTAAGTTGGCCGAATTTGGAGACCTTTGACCCTGATACGTTTTTCGGTGCAAAGCGGGCCCACATGCGGACCCCGTTTTGACCCGAAATGGTCATTTTCCCATGTGTCCAAATTGGACTCAAGGACATGCGTTTCTAGCTATTTGATATATTTTGAGCATGATGGTAATGTTTGTTTCAGCATCCGGAGACGTTTCTGGAAATTTCACAAGTAACAGAACAGTAGTTGGAAATCAAACATCAGGCAAGTGTACCTTGCCAACTTGCAGTCTTTATTTCATATTACTTGTCTTAATTATAACTGTTGTACATGCTTAACCTAGGAACCGTGTGACGTACTTAGTGTCCGATTATAGTCGGGTGCCAACCCCGTACGCGGTGTTGGGTACGTCATTTAGAGATGGACATTTCGGACCCTTTACTCTCTCGTACTTATCTTATCAAGTACATTATAACCCAGGACACTTGACACTATACATTGACGGAATCTTTCTGAGATATTCATGGTGATTCTATATAGGATACAGGACTTGACATATTCATAGATACTATATGACTTGTTGCATTAGCTATGATCCCGCTTGACATGGACATGAGACGTTATGGTCATGATATGCTTGGTTACATTGGGTGGGGAGAGACACACAGGCTACAGGCTGTTCCATATATATATCTACTACTATTGTAAGGTTGTAGACTCTCCAGCAGAGCTACACCCTTTACGTGTTATTACTGCTACCGGCTCCCCGACACAGAGCTTGTAGCGGTCTCAGCCTGAGTACTAGTGATGCTCTCACTTGCATATCACATAGATGGTTACATAGTTTACCCCATTGTTTATTTATTTACTTGCACTGCATTTATTTTGGCTTGTATTATTTTGTACCTTCATATGTCCCCTGAGGACCTGGATTCCCGATGTTATCCCCAGGTTTAGCTGAGTAGCATTACCCCGAGGTTTACGGGACAGGAGCTGAAGCTGTAGCAGGACTTAATACTGGAGCAGAACCGAACCCCGAGGACGAGGTGACAGCTGAAGACTTTTCCTGAGTACCTGATTTCGTACTCAGTATTTACTTATGTTAGACTCTTTCATTCCTGGTCTGTTGAACCAGTGTATTCAGACTTATGTCGGATTGTTTCTCCGACTTACTTGTTGAGACTTGTTGCTGAGTTTCATTTCATTATGCAGTTGATTATATTTATCTTTTATGGATGAGATTAGTTGTGGCATGTTGTAGTAGACTTTATTTTACAGCTTAACTGTGCCCTGATGGATCCATTAAATTGGGTTGTCCATCGGTGCGTACTGCTGGCCATTGTCACGTGTCCAGTCCCTCGATATTTTGGGACTAGGGCGTGACAGGTTTAGTAGTTATCAGTTAGATAGTGGTTCTTCAGTAAGTTTAGTATTGAGATAGTTAGTAGTTAGTGTAGCTAAATAATTACTGATATACTTATTAGTATATAGTTAACTATATGTATATATGTAGATATATGGTATTGAATTATAGTTAGTACCTATGTATATTAGTATAGGTAATATATGTTAGTAGTTAATATTAAATAGTTAGTATTGAGGGTTATATATATATATATATATATATATATATATATATATATATATATATATATATATATATATTAGCTATGAATGGACTTTTGAATTACCTTGGGAGACCAAGGAAATGACAAAGTAATGGGTCGATACTCATGGTATTGGGTTTGAGTATCGAGGTTAGAGTGTGGCAGTGTGATACGCATTCGTGCAAGGCCAAGGTATCCTAATTTCATTGAATAGTTAAGTACTATATATATTGACTTGTATATATATATATATATATATATATATATATATATATATATATATATATATATATATATATAAACTACTATTTTCATATTTAAAACCTACGTATCTTGAGATACGACATTTTGTGTGTATCCTGGTAGCTTAGCGTGGCTAGTGTGGCTAGTGTGGCTTAGTGTCATAGTGTGTAGACCTAGTATCGTAGAGATAGACTCATACAACCTAGAATTAATCGGTTTGACTTAGAAATGGCTTTGTGACCTAGATATTAACTAGTTTAACTTAATTTTATTCCAACACCTTGTATTAATGTAATATTCCACATATAGGTCTGTGTGACACCAGTTGGGACACAGTTTGACATTCATTGCTCTGGACAACAGGCAAGTACATTCTCTGATAGTATATATTATTTGATAATTACTATAATGCAAGTATTTAGAAATATTTTACATGACTCTTGACACATTGGTACATAGACTAGTATACACATAGATCAGTCATGGGATGTTATATATATTGTTTCATTGTTTCTCGTATTCTCAATGTTTAACTTAGACAATGTTCAATGTTCAATGTTTAATGTTCAATGTTCAAGGTTTATTGTTTACAAGGCCTTGAGTATATTGCATCATAACGTGTCATGGTTGGATGCATTGTACTAGTAGGGGGAAAGAGGAAGTGTTAGCTAGATATATGATTAAATCTTAGACAATGTTTAATGTTTAACTTAGACAAAGTTTATCCAACATTAAAGTAGAAATGTTCACCCAAGTCGATCACATATATAATTAGTAATTCAATCACTTAGCATAGTTACAGTTCTTCACCACATTCTAGTTCATTGTCTTATTTTATTGCCTTGTTCTACTTTCATCATGATCTGTGTATACCATATTGTTCTTGTTTACCTGTTCTTCTACCATAGTTGATATTGTTTATTATTTCTCGTCTTGTATTATATTCTCTATTTCTGTTTATAGTCATTATCAATTAATTGGAACTGCTATTGGGTTGTACTTCGCTCTAATCCTGACTGGATATATTTTTCAGATAAATGGTTAGAAAGGATGTGTCCCACTATGGACCAACAGATGGAGTATCGCCTGAGGATGTAATGCCAGTTACTGAGGCCATTCAGATTTTTATACCTTGTAGTAGTTGTTTCTTTTTAGATTTTGGTTTGTATTATTATTTTGAGATCTTGAGTTGTATTTAGATATTAAATTGGATATGTGATATTTTGAGACTTGTATTTCTATTCCTTCTATTCCATATCGTGTTTATATCTTCCTTTAGTTTTATATGTGATTGAGTATCATTTAGAATTGAGTTGGCATGATAGTATTTTATATACATTGTGTGAGATATTAGATAGTATAGTAGACCAAGACAATATTCTACCACTGATGCTGCGATATAGGCTAGACGTACCCACGTACTCGTGCCCCTACACCCGGTGCGGGTCGTGGCATATTTTTAGTGGTGGCTCATGCAGGTCAGGCTTCACAATAGTGCGATGTCGTGATAGTGCAACGACTTAGTTGTACTACTGCAAGCCTGTGATAGGATATGATATAGGATACTAGGATGAGAGCGTATACTCAATCATAACTAGAAAATAATTCCAACATAATTGAATCTTGCCATCTTCATTCTGAATATCACTTTCGTTAAAAAAATTGTCCTTCTTTGATGATATCATATCTTGAACAATATTGATTCCTTATTTTGAATATGTCATCAGGATGCCGCTGAAGACGTATTTTTTAGCGCTCAGGCGCAATGTCAGCATGATCAGTCACTTTATCGCCTATGAGGGCAGCACCATCAGACGCTGTTCCAACAGCTACATTCCGGAGGTCGACTTCACCGATCTAGGTGGGAGTTTCTGCAGTAGCTTTCGGAGGTGCTCCACCTCCGATACAAAGGACAGCACCAACAGTTTCAGGGGATCTTCTATTCCCGCCACCCGCAGTCGATCAGACGCAAATATTCGCCCTCTTTCAGCAAATGATGGAGGCGCAACAGCGAGAGTCAGAGGTCCTGCGATAGATCATAGAGAATGCTCCCCAGATCGCGCTCGTAGTAGTCGAGAGAGTCGCATTATTCTAGCCACATACGACACCGTATCAGCCCGATCCGCAGAAGCCGAGGCCAGGGACTATCATTGACTTCAAGAGGATGGAGCCTAAGGACTTTAAGGGCACCGAAGGAATCTTGTACACCGACGACTTGATAGAGGACATTGAGAGGGACCTGCGATTGGTGCAGATTCCTATGAGCTTAAAGGTAGAGGCAGCGGGAAATATGATGTTCGATATTGCACTGACATGGTTCAGGACAGACCCTAGGATATCAGCGCCGGGACTTACTTGGAGAGCTTTCAAAGAGCTTTTCAAAGAGAAGTTCTTCCCGAATGTGGCTCAGAGTACTTTGGAGAGTCAATTTCAAAACCTCGTCCAAGGGAACTTGACGGTGGATGAGTATGCGGCAGAGTATTACCGATTGGGACGATTTGTTGAGGGACAGAATCCTCGGGCCAGGGCTAAGAAGTTCAGGAAGGGACTGAACAGTGAGATTAAGTCTCATACTAATGGAGACCATATCGCTACTTTTGAGGAAATTTTAAGACATGCACAACGGGCGGAGGATAATTTGGAGCTTGGCTTCAAGAGGCCGAGAGACACCAGAGGAGCAAGTAGTGGTGCAGGCCCAGCAAAGCGCACCCACTTTCAACAGCCGAGAGTATATCAGCATCAGCAGTATCTTGTGCCAGTTAGGGCACCAGCTCAATAGATACAACAGTTTCATAAGCCAGTACATCAGACATTGCAGCAGCCTCAAAGGCAGATTCAATAGACTTTTTCTTGTGCTTATTGTGGAAGGCATGGGCATGATTGGGAGAACTGTCAAAAGAGACTCAGACTATGCTTGTATTGTGGTTCCCCTGACCATCAGGTGAAGGAGTGTTCCAACAACCCGTATAGACCAGATCACGGTCAGAGAGGTAGAGCTAGGCCACCTGTGGCACCACAGACTTCTCAGCACCCGCATAGAGAGCCACCCCAGTAGGCGAGGCATTTGTAATGGCAGTCGGAGAGGACGACACTTCAGGTGATAAATTAGTTAACTTTGTCCTATTCTATTTATTTCCTTTCCATCTGTTGTTTGTGTATTTAGTTAGTATCTTATAGACAGCTTGTGTGTTATTGTATAGTTAGTATACCCTGACGAAGACTACAAAACTATGATGGACATAGACCATAGTTAGTGATTTCTTTTAAATTGCATGATGTATATTTTAGATTAGACTGGGGTTGACCTAGAGGGGGGTTACGATCATCTTTAATTTTGAGGACAAAATTTTCTAAGGTAGGTAGGATTGTCGCCCTCACATTTTCAATCAAGGGTAGTTTGGTAATTGACACTGGTATTTTTAATTTTAGGATTTATTGTTGCATGTGTAATTATTTATTTATTGTTAGATTTATTTTGAACTTGTGTAGTGGACCTAACTAGTTTAGTTAGAAGCATGAACCCAACATTTGTTTTGGCTTAGATTGAGCCCAATAATTAGGCCATGGTTAGGAGGATGAATTAATTAGTGAAACCATTAGACTAGAACCTTTCCTCCTTAATTAATTTCTTTATGAGAGGCCCAAGGGGTAAATTGGATATTTTACATTGCTTGAGGGAGAGGCTAGGGCCGGCCACATTAGGAAGGAGGAGAGAGAGAGTCTCTTCTTATTTCTCATTTTATTTTAGATCTAGATTTTCCCCCCTTTCTAATTTCTTCATCCCCTCATCATTTTCTCACCAATTTCTTCACAAATTCCTTCCCTATTCTTCAATTGAGGCTACTACAACAAGGATCTAAAAAAAAAGCAAGGAGTAACAAGAAGAAGGCCAAGATCTACAAAGATGAGCTACATTCAAAATTTGGGGATTTTTATTGAAAATCCATCTCCTAATAGGTACATTTCAGTTTTTTCTCTTGTAGTAGTTTCTAAATCTGAGATTTAACTATGAGAAATCACCCCACATGCATATGCTACCCGTAGGATTTGGTTTTAGGTTCGTAGGAGACCTATGGTGGAAGTTGTGTATGTTTTTGTGTCAATTTTGGAGGAATTCTGAGATTGGCACATGTGGTGTTTATCAATTGGTCAAATAGATCAATATAATATATGAATGATTGTTTATGACTAGTGTCGAATCTATAATTAGTTACGTGTAGGCCGTATCTCGTTTATTTGACGATACAGGTTATTTTGAGGGTTTTCCTCTGACACGAAGATTTATGCATATTAATTCTTGATACGAGCACGTAGTTGTTATTATTATTGTTCGTATTAGTCATAATTAGTATTCTAGACTTGCTCATGTCCTTCGAGATACGTTTGGTTGTGTGGTGGAGCCGTATCTCAAGCGTATCATAGAATGAGTGTGATACGGGTGTTGTGCACTCCACGTGTTTGTTCATTTGCCCTTCTTTCTATGTATGCTTGTGTGTATATATATGTATGATATATTATATAAAATGTATATGAGTATGTATATAGTTAAGTATATATTTGTATCTATATAGGTAAGAGTGTATATATATATATATACATTTGTAGAGTGATTTATATAGTTGAACATATGAGTATATGCTATATGTGTGTGTATAAGTGTATATAGTTATATATATCTATATGTATATATATGTAGTTGAATATAGATGGGTATATATGTAAGTGTGTTGATCTATCTATGTATATGTATATATGTTATGTTTTAGTCTCTCTCTCTCTCTCTCTCTATATATATATATATATATATATATATATATATATAGGTATGTGCATATGGATATGTGTGTGTATGTGGATGTGAGTGAGTGAGCAGTGAGTGTGCAGAGGGGGATGGGCAATGGCCAACTTCAGCATGTTTTAACAACGTATCAGTAGTAGCCAGGGGGAGAGGCAGTATGTAGTAGGTAGCTTGCAGTGGCATGTGCAGAGCAGCAACAAGTGCAGTACAATAATACAAACTGCACAGCGTGCAGCAGAGCCACAGCAATTGCAGAACAACAGTGCATCAAGCTTATTGCATATCAGTCATCCATATTACAGTAATGCATTCAACCAGCAGTAGCAGTTACAGCAGAGGGGCTTGAGTCAATGAGAAACTGTGCAGTATCACTAGAGAACCATTCAGTATCAGTATACATGCACAACTGCAGTTCTTGAGTAGCTCGTGTACATCATTACAACTGAGTTAGTTCAGAACCAGTAGCAGAGTCATCCACTGCAGCAGCAATCCAGCATTCATATCAGTAATAGCATGCTCGGGCTAGGGGTATCAGCACAGTGGCAGCATCTACATGAATGCACAACCAGCATGCAAGAGCAGCAGAAAGTTTCAAGTATTCACAAGGTGCAGCTCGAGTACTAGAAGCAGTCTCAGAAGTAAGTGCAAAGCTCGTGCACACTTGAGCAGCAGCAACTTTATTAGGCAAGAGCAGTTGCAGTCTCCAACTGCACAGCTGATGCTGCAAGTCACTGCAGTTCAATATGCAACCATCCATCAAGCATTGAATCCAACACTAGTTGCAGCAAGGTATCAGCAGAGGGATCAGTAGCCACAGCAAGCCAGGCAGTCAGTTGATGACAGCAACAACAAGTACAGTATCAGGAAGTCAGCTATAGTTTCAGCAAAAGGGAGTGCACAATGCAGTATCAGTATTCAACGGTTTGTTCACATCCATGAGAGGGTCTGCAGCCTGGGCATGCATCTCTTTCAGTGCTTGACTGTGCAGTATTAGCATAAAGTTCCAGCATCTTAGGGAAAGTTGCAGTGTGCAACTCTGTGCAGTGCATCTGCAGGGAGATATTAGTAGCATTCAGGTTTCAGCTTCTACATTAATAGCCAAGGCAGTTCAGCAGCAAATATCAGTGAACAGTTTTAGTATCAGCTCAGTATCAGACAGGTTTGAGTCAGTGAGATGGTTAGTTGGTTTAAGTTGGGTTCAGTTAGTTAAGGGGTAGTGTTAGCAGTGTATCAGTGAGGTTAGTATATTAGTGTTTAGTCTAGTATACTTGTTAGTAAATAGTTAGATTAGTAGTTAAGTGTATCAGTTAACTAAGGGGCTTAGTAGTTATCAGTTAGATAGTGGTTCTTTAGTTAGTTTAGTATTACGATAGTTAGTAGTTAGTGTAGCTAAATAATTAGTGATATACTTGTTAGTATAAAGTTAGCTATATGTATATATGTAGATATGTGGTATTGAATTGTAGTTAGTACCTATGTATATTAGTATAGGTAATATATGTTAGTAGTTAATATTAAATAGTTAGTATTGAGGGTTATATATATATTAGCTATGAATGGGGTTTTGAATTACCTTGGGATACCAAGGTAATGACAAAGTAATGGGTCGATACTCAAGGTATTGGGTTTGAGTTTCAAGGTTGGAGTGTGGTAGTGTGATACGCATTGGTGCAAGGCCAAGGTATCCTAATTTCATTGAATAGTTAAGTACTATATATATTGACTTGTATATATATATATATATATATATATATATATATATATATATATATATAAACTACTATTTTCATATTTAAAACATGCGTATCCTGAGATACGGTATTCTGTGTGTATCCTGGTAGCTTAGCGTAGCTAGTGTGGCTTAGTGTCATAGTGTGTAGACCTAGTATCCTAGAGATAGACTCATACAACCTAGAATTAGTCGGTTTGACTTAGAAATGGCTTTGTGATCTAGATGTTAACTAGTTTAACTTAATTTCATTTCAACACCTTGTATTAATATAATATTCCACATATAGGTCTATGTGACATCAGTTGGGACACAGTTTAACATTCATTGCTCTGGACCACATGCGAGTACATTCTCTGATAGTTTCTATTATTTGATAATTACTATAATACTAGTATTTAGAAATATTTTACATGACTCTTGACACATTGGTACACGGACTAGTATACACATGGATCTATCATGGGATGTTATATATATTGTTTCAATATTCCTCGTGTTCTCAATGTTTAACTTAGACAATATTTAACTTAGACAATGTTCAATGTTCAATGTTTAATGTTCAAGATTTATTGTTTACAAGGCCTTGAGTATCTTGCATCATAACGTGTCATGGTTGGATCCGTTGTACTAGTCGGGGGAAAGGGGAAGTGTTAGCTAGATATGTGATCAAATCCTTGACAATGTTCAATGTTTAACTTAGATAATGTTTATCCAACATTAAAGTAGACAATGTTCACCCAAGCCGATCACATATCTAACTAGTATTTCAATCACTTAGCATAGTTACGGTTCTTCAGCACATTCTAGTTCATTATCTTATTCTATTGCCTTGTTCTACTTTCATCGTGATCAGTGTATACCATATTGTTCTTGTTTACCTGTTCTTCTACCATGGTGGATATTGTTCATTATTTTTTGTCTTGTATTATATTCTCTATTTCTGTTTATAGTCATTATCAATTAATTGGAACTACTATTGGGTTGTACTTCGCTCCAATCCTGATTGGATATATTTTTCAGATGAATGGTTAGAAAGGATGTGTCCCACTTACTACGGACTAACATATGGAGTGTCACATGAGGATGCAGTGCCAGTTATTGAGGCCATTTAGATTTTTATACCTTGTAGTAGTTATTTTTTTTAGATTATGGTTTGTATTATTATTTTGAGATCTTGAGTTGTGTTTAGATATTGAGTTGGACATGTGATATTTTGAGACTTGTATTTCTATTCCTTCTATTCCATACCGTGCTTACATCTTCCTTTAGTTTTATATGTGATTGAGTATCATTTGGAATTGAGTTCGCATGACAGTATTTTATATATATTTTGTGAGATATTAGATAATATAGTAGACCAAGACAGCGTTCTACCGTCGATGCTGCGGTGTAGGCTGGACGTACCCACATACTCGTGCCCCTACACCGGGTGCAGGTCGTGACACTCGTCCTCCTCCACCGTCATGGCATATGCTCTTCCCTAGGGTGCACCTCTCTGCTTTTGCTGGTTCATGGAAAATCTCTATTGCTGTTGTGGTAGTTGAGGTCCCCTTTGCTGCCCTCCCAGTGCGGTAGGAGCTCAAGTAGGTCCTCTCTGAGCGGTTGCTCCATCCTGACCTGAACGAGTCTGAATAGATGAGAAATCCCTCAACTGGTACGTTGATGATCCATAAGACAAACAGGTACCCAGCCTTTTCCTGTAGATGACTCTCGTGTGTCCCATCTTCCCACAATATGCACAATGGACAACGGGCTGGGTCTGCCTCTACCGCTACTGCTGGATATGTCCCCGAGCTGGTGCCTAGTGTTAATACGGCCTTTGCTGCTGCTGAAAGTGGGGACGCTTGGTCGGTCCCGCGCTGCCCCTCACTCCTCTAAAAATGTCACGTCCTCTCTTGGGCCAGATGTCCAGATCATCCTAAGCAATCTGGGCATCCATTAGAATTCCCTCAAAGGTAACAGTGCGGTATCCAAAAGTATGAAACTTGATCTCTCTCGTCAGCCCCTTACTGAACTTTCAAGCTCGATCTCCTGGGTCTCGAATCATAGATGGTACAAAATAGCTCAAGCGACAAAACTCTATGGCGTACTCGTCGACCGACATATTACCTTGGACCAAGTTATGAAACAGACTCTCCAAGGCTCCCAAGACCACGTCGGGAAAGAACTTCTCCTTTAAAATCTCCTAAGTAAGTCCTCGAGCTATAAGTCTCGGCTCCGTACGATACCAAGTGAGTGCGATATCGAACAACTGGCTACCGACGGCCTTGATCTTCAAGTTCTCTAGAATCTGAGCCAAACACAGGTTCCTCTCTATATCTTCCAACTAGTCATTGGCGTAGAATATCCCCTCAATACCCTTGAACTCCCAAGGTAACATCCCCTTAAAGTCCACTATAGTGCTTGGCCTCTGCTGCGGCGGGCCAGGGTGCTGCTGCGCGACTCTCCCCACTGCATGGAGAGCCACCTAGTGAGCATTCTCCATGCTCTCCCTCATCAACTCCATCTGTGCTTGGTACGCCTCTGTCTGCATCCTCTGGGCCTCATCATGAACACGCTGATCCTCTGTTGACATCCTCTAAGCATCTACTATGCCCTATATTAAGGCGAACATCGATGCCCATCAGTAGGCACACCTCCAGGAAAAGGAATTTGTGGTGGTGATGGAAGGTCCTCCGTAATATCCGGGAAAACCCTCTGGACAAGTAGGAGTGGAGGACTCCCAAAGGCTGCATAAACTCCTATATAAATAGGTGAAGTAAGAGGAGGAACTCTAGCTGTCTGGGTGGCAGGTTGAGAGGTGACAGACCTCTCGGAAGCTGTGGGCCTAATCTCTGTGATCTTGTCTTCGACGGCATCCTGAAGAGATATTTCAACAAAGAAAAGTCAATTAAGGCAAAAAGATACGATATCATCAAAGAAGGACAGTAAAATTTAAATGAATCAATTATTCAGAATGATTTGAATATCAAACTTAATAGATTGGAGATTTTTCTATTTGTGATTGAGCATACTCTCATCCTATATCCTATATCATGCTCGTAATAGTACTCTAAGTCAGAGCACAACTACGATACCGCACTAGTTATGACCTAAGACATAGTCAAAGACCTGCATGGGCCACCACTAAAATGTGTCATGACCCAATCGAAGGACAATAAATATACATATAATCATCAACTCATAATAAACTCAATCACAATAACTATAAGGAAGGTAAATGGCACGATAAAGATGTAAAGAAACACGAGAGAAAAATAAAATAGAACTCAACAAGTCAGAGTCTAAGAGTCTATCTATCTCATCACAAAATAAGTCTCAACATAATACAACTCAAGTCTCAAGTTTGGACAATCCAATACATAAATAAACTAGGTGCTAACTAAGCAACTAAGGGTGGTGTCTCCTCTATATGGAGTGGCTCCTCCGGAAGCTCCTGGATATAATCATCATCTACTCCTGGACCATATTGAGTAGGACAAAAGTCCTCAAGATTCTCTGAAAAATATTATCCAGTCAGGATTAGAGCGAAGCACAGACACAAACAGTAATTCCAATTATAATAATAAAAACTATAAAGCAGTGTAAGAAAATACATAATGGGATAAAATACTGGAATGTAAAGAAATCTGGAGAGACATGTAATCATCATAGAGAAATAACTCGCAGTGAAACAGATATATGTGAATACTATCAATGAATGTACTAGAATAAAGAATAAATATACTGGCTAAGTGCCTTAAAAAATAGTTTGCTATGTGATCGGCTTGGGAATAAATCAGGATTGTTATATATGATTAGGTATAATACATGTGAGATCAGGCTAACCATCTGGTTAGCTATGATGAGAGGAAGAGTCGGGTTAATCATATATAACAGGCTAGAAGGCATATAAATGGTCAGGCTACACCCTACGTGATATGTGGGGTGAGCTATGATGCATGTAAGGTGAGGTATGATAACATAACTTGCTAATATTTTCTCGTCCCCAGCTAGCACGATGGATCCAATCATGACTCCTCATGACAAGTATCTATGATACTATCACGTGTATCCATGGTGTCGGAATCAACACTACAAATAGAATCATAGTAATGATAAAAAATAATAAAAATTGTCAGAGAATGTACTCGCTTGTGGTCCTGAGCAATGTGTAAGGATCGATGTCCAAAATGGAGTCACAAAGACATAAAGATGAAATATTAATGTTATTTGGTGATTTGGAATGACAATATCATTAACTATGTTGAAATATAATTACTTGGCCAAAATTAGGTCTTGGAAGTCAATACCTAGGTTACTCTAGATTTTCTAGGTCACAACAAGGTAAATTAGTCAATAATAGACTTATACTAACTAGTACTTGGTGATACTAAGTGTTCTAGCTAGTACCTTACCTTTAACTAATACCTTCTAGTACTTGGTATCAACAAGACACCAATACTTTATTAACCTTACACTCTTAAAAACACTACCTTGATACCCACACCATTACCCATACTAGTCTTACAACATTCTACACTAATACACCTATACTATCGACACTTAGTACCCAATACCCTCATATTAGCAACCTACTCCATTACCTACACCCTAAACCATACCTGTATTGCTCATCACTCACTCACCTGTGACTGTGCCCTGAAAACACCCTCACCAATACCTTGCCTCTAACCCCCAAATTCTAGTATCCTAGTACTATAACTTCACAATCTCCACCCATGGGTATCTTAGTACCTCAAGTTACTCATCCAATGCTTATACTAACATATCCCACACCAACATCAAAACTTGTACTAATATTTCCCAAACACTTGTGCACCTCACTGTGCTTACCTGATATATTAGCATACACACACCCATATATTATACTGCCTACGTACAACCCTAGTGTACCATTTCACAGCAATTAGCCATTCCCTCTGCAAAAATTCAACCTCAGACCTGCAAGTTGCTGCCTGTGCAGTTGAACTCCTACTTCCACTTCTCTGCTACCCCATGTCCCTTCTACCCTGCTGCACTACCTTGCCTGCAGTTGCATAGCCTTCTTTCCAGCTAGCTATGCTCACAGTAAGTTGCTGCTCAAAATACTCGAGCTCCACATCCCCTCAGTCTAACTCAGTGACTCCCCTCACTGAAATGCCTGCAAACACAAGCATCCCTGCACTTTCCATCTTTAACTCTTAATTACCTACAATTGGCACTTACATAAACTTAAATACTAGTACAACCCTTACCCTCAAAATGATTACTCACCAACTGTGCACTTGCATACAGGTATTGATATCCCGTACTTTACATATCTGCACACCCACTGATACTATCGAGTATCAGTCACCTACATTGCCACTCCTCACAGACACTCATGTGCACACTGATCTTGTGCACACACTGGAACCTCATATAAAATACCCCATACAATCACACCCTAAATACAATACCACACACTATAGGCAATGTATCAAACACAAAGTGTACTGATACTCAAATTTTGTACTACCATTGTGTAAGATATTCTTGAACCAACACCCCAATATCTATACTAATGCAACTCGACCAAGTATCCACTGTCATGACTCAAGATTCATGTTTATTAATACTCCAGTGTATCATGTCTGGTACAGACTTTGCATACTGGTCATCCTCCATACTAGTTCGGATACTCTGTACCCGAGTATCATCAACCCCTCACACTCTTGACTGAAACTGATACTCAAATTTCCCCTACTTCACCACCACCTATGTATGCACTTAAACCCCTTACCATTCAACTGATTCTCCACTATGGGACATACTGGAAACCTGACCCCTCATAATTCCTGTGCACTGTCACTCCTCCTCCCCCTCATATGTGCATAAACACACACCACCACAAACCAAAATATATGTATACACTAATATATATATATATATTTATATATATATATATATATATATATATATGCATTCACATACATATGAAATTAGCACTTTAAATAGATACACAACTAGTAATGGCAATTTATCAAATACTTGGAGTGCATAAGTCAAGATACTATCTATAGTATCATGATACACTATCAATCTCATGCCCAAAATCCCAAATACTCTATTAATAATGAATATGAATATTAAATACTTTTATTTATATCTTAAGTAATTAGTTGTCATAAAAAAATAGGGAAAAATATACCCAAAACACAAAATCCTAAATGGAACACAACTTAATGTAGAAAATACTATAGAAACCAATATAAACTTATTCTCTCCCCTTGTGGGATTCCTAAACCATTGGTGGGCTCCAAATGGCCAAACAAACAATAAAAATAGAATTTAAAAGAGAGGTTTGAGGATTCACCTATTGGGAGATGGATTTCCAATGCAAAGCCAAGGATTTCCTAGCCAAACTTCTTCTTCTCTAATGCTCCTTGAAATCTAAGCTTCTAGGCCTTTTAGATGAGAGAAATGAGAGAGATTTGGGATTAATTTACTAAAATTTGGTGGAGGAATGTATGTATTTGGGGAAGAACTCACTTAGGGTTTCTCATGAACAAAGAATGCACTTGAGGGAGGCTCCTCCTCTCCTATATAGGGCCGTCCACTAAACCTCGGACTAACTAATGCATAATGTCCATAATGCCCTCTATGGTTGTCATGAAGAGTTATTTAATTAATGAGATTTTTATTCCTAATGAGGGATTTAACTAGTTTCTAATTAATGAAGGGAGTCACTAGTTGGGTCCCAATAGTGACTAGTCTATTATTGAGTCCATAGTCACTTCAAGTCTAGTCCACTAACCAATATTATTAATAATTATAATATACAAATAATACAAATTATATAAACTATAAATACAATATATATAAAATATTACAAATGACAAAAATGCCCATATTCTAGAAATATGGTAGTGACAGGTCTTGTCCCCCTGGACAGTTGCAGACTCTTAGCTGGGCACATTACAGCTCCTCCTGGTGCCGCCTGACCCTGTGGATTCTAAATAAGTATGCACGGGAGCTTAGAGAAGCTGACTTTTTTTTATGGCGAGAGGTACGTGTTACGGTCTAGAGATGAACCGGTCCCAATTCATTGCCCTGATAGAATTATATAATTATCGCACGGGGACTTTCTTTGCACCTGGCGGCAAAATATAACCGGCTTTACATGAGATGCATGTTGTCTCAAGGTTTTCTTGGGGTGAAGTAACCTATGAGGAGTATACCCCAATCAATGAAAAACTCGAAGAGTTTGAGGCGAAGAATCCGGAGATCTTGACGGTGTACCAAGAGTTACTGTGCCATTATAGTATATTTCAGCAATTGTCGAAGAAGAAGAAGAAGAAGAAGAAGTCTACTAAGGGAGCTCCCCTATATTATGACTTGGACCCATTATCTCTTTTTGGAGGAGAAGGGGTCTACTAAAATTCATGTTCGGGCGCCACGATCCAAGTAGGAAGTTGTTGATTTAATTCAGGTGCATAAGAAGTTGGCTGCTGAAGGTGAGAAGGTTGATGGCTCCTTGGAGGAGAGAGAATACTCCCTTAAAGAGCTTGGTAACCTTAGAGAGGAGCTTAGGTACATCTACATGGACACCCATAAGCTATCTACTAAGGTCGTATTAGCGGGATTTTTGATTCTTTAGCTACCCAACTGCGTGGTCCTGGGCGTATCTGGGACAATAGAGAGAATCAGTCGCAAACTCATCCTTCCTGTCGTGAGGTTGGCTTTTGGCCACAAGCTGGCCCTCCTACCAGCCATGGTTTGCTATATCCATCGTGGTCTTCAAAACTTTGCTAAGAAGGTAGAAGACCATTCTGGCAAAGAATATTTTAACAGGCTCGAACTTTCATGTCATTACTCGATGGGTTGGCTTCTTTTCCATCACGAATCGTTGATGCGCCCTAGAATTGATGAGGACATAGTAGAGGCCGATGCCCTGATTCGTAGGTATAGAGGGATAAAATGGACATCTGACATGATCCCTGCAGGTATGAGGGAGCTCACCTTCATGACAGGTTGGACTTTTTTTACGACCGAACCTGAGTTTTTTGATCATGGGAGAGATATCGTTCACCAGGATGATGGAGTAGATACCCGTAACTTGTCTGAGAAACTATTTCGTGGATCCAAGCCATGCATCCCTTCTACCTAGTATACTAGAATATAGCTACGGTCTTTGTGGTATCCTATCTACCAAGACATTTTGCTCGCCAGTTTGGATATAGTCAATTCTTGTTGGGCAATCCGAGTGCTTCCCTCGAAATTTGTGGCAGCCTACTTGATGGAGCCTGGGCGTGGGGATACTACAATGTGACCTCCACTCGAGATCACTTTCGAGTGCCAGCGGCTGGTACCGTACCGAGGATATTGAATACAGCGGCGAGATACTATTGCATGGACAATGCCATGTCGTCTGGCTTCGATCCAGAGAGGAGTTATATCAAGGGCACCATGATAATGCCTTCAGAAGCAAGAACTCGTATAACGCCTAAGAACGACAATGGTGTCACTACCAAAATATGATGAAATAGCGATATTTTTAGCGACGTCGCGAATGTTAAAGATTTTAGCGATTCCAAAAATAAACGTCGATAAACTTCATTGTTAGAGAAGCATAGCGACATTTTTTGACTATACTTGGATTTTTTTTCAAAAGAATAGTCGTTATACGCTTCTTTATCGTCGCAAAACGTCATTAATTTTTTTAATTTAGCGATATTTGGCGACATTTTAATCGACGTTGATTATTTTTTAAATTAGCGACATTTTTAGCGACGTCTTTAACGTCGCATATATTTTTATTAAGCGACATTTAGTGACGTTCAATTTAGACATCGCTAAAAAGTTAATATAGGGTTTTGAGTTTTTCATTTTCTCCCATTCTCTCAATCTCTCCCTCTCCCTTCTGCACCCCTCGCCCCCCCAGCCCCGGTGACCCCGACCCCTCTCGACTCCAACAACCCCCAACGGCCCCCTGCCCCGGTGCCCCTTGGCCTCGATGACCCCCTCGGTCCCCTGCCCTGGTGCCCCTTGGCCTCGACGACCCCCTCGGCCCCTTGCCCCGGGGCTCCTCGGCCCGGACGACCCCCCTAGGGATCCCTCGACCTCGATGACCCCTATTCTATCAGAGGGTCAGGTAACCCTAACCCTATATCCCTCTTGATGACACGACACAGACATACTGACATGACACATATATACACACACACACACTGACATATCACGGTCACACAAATACAGATACGACATGGACACACAAACATTGACACGAAACTAGGGTTAGGACTTGTATGAAGGACACACAAACACATACACGATACAGACACACAAAACTGACATAAACACAAACACGACACAGTTCAGGCATATATAAGAGTCCCGTTTACTTTTAAAATATGACATATTTTGGTTCAACCCATTCCAATATGTTCAGTTTAAATTTCTAATGTTTACATAGATTTACATAAAATACAGATCCACACTTGTGAAGTATATAAATAAATAAGTAAAATGAAGTTATATATCTCTAAATTTTATATGTAATGTGCAAATTGTTCGAAGGTAGAGCTTCCAGCTAAAAGTTGAGATATATACGAAATGTGGGTATCAGGGGTGTTGGTATTAAAGTACTGATAGAGTATTAGTGTGTACCCCTATATATAGGATGTGTGTGAGTAAATTGGTGGGGTTGTGAAGTAGAGAATAGTGTGAGTATGTAGATGACTGTAGAAAATGTGTTATAGTTGTCAGTGTAGTGCTAATTATGATTGTTGTACTATATATATATATATATATATATATATATATATATATATATATATATATGTATCAGGGTTCTGGGTATTACAGTACTGATAGAGTATTAGTGTGTACCCCCATATATAGGATGTGTGTGAGTAAATTGGTGGGGTTGTGAAGTAGAGAATAGTGTGAGTGTGTAGATGACTGTAGAAAGCGTGTTATAGTTGTCAGTGTAGTGCTAATTATGATTGGTGTAATATATATATATATATATATATATATATATATATATATATATATATATATATATAACACTTGTATCTAGTGCATATGAGTATGGGATATTTAGTTATTTATGAATATCTTGAGTACCTGGGGTACTAAATGTTAAGTGATACCTATATACCAAGTGCATATATAGCTACATGTATAGGATTAGCTATATAAGTTAAGTGGTAAATAGTTTCACAAGATAATACTCATTATAAAAGTAGAATAACTAGGTTTATGTTACAAGCTAGATAAATATAAGTTAAGTGGTAAATAGTTTCACATAGATAATACTTATTATAAAAGTAGAATAACTAGAAATACTTGTCGTCACCTTCGAAGTCAAGTGTCCAAGTGAGCCATTCTTTGGAAAGAAAATTTACTTCTGTAAGCCTTTTGAGGCTATTAGATTTCTATCAGAAATCTAATAGACTTTTAAAAATCAAGTCTAACTCTAATAGCCTCAAAAGGCTTGCAGAAGTAAATTTATTTTTTAGAGAATGGCTCACATTGAATACGTGATGTTACATATATCCTTTATTAGTGTTCATATGCGTATCTTTTTTTGCATCTATTTGGATAATATACTTGAAATATATCTATCATCTTTGTAGAAGAATCTAGAATTAGATCTAAATTACTACCTGTATCTTTGTTCGTGGATGTACAACCTTCATCCTGATGACATGTGCAGTGTGCGAGATAAATTCATACAGGATTGAAATAGTTCCTGCAGTTTGAGTATTTTGTAACTTGAAATATCATAACTTGAAATATCACTATGAAGTGGATGTGACATATCATTTGTACTCGAGGGATTTTATGTCAAATTACTATCAGTGGACCTCACACGGAGAACTTGTATCTTTAGCATCGGAGCTGGAGCCCTATGTGGAGCCGTATATAGATGTCCAGGATTATGTTTATTACGATGACAGGTGCGTGAACATGGTTTTTGATGCTGCCGGACCTAGTTTTAATTCCGATAATCATGATGCAGTTGAGGAGGCACCGAATGCCGATGTTGCAAAGTTCATGGAGTTACTGGAGAATGTAAGGACTCCATTATATTCTGGTTGTGAGGATCATTCACTGTTGGAGGTGGTTAAGATTATTGAGCATCAAGTATAATTTTAACATGTCGCAAGAATGCTACAACCAACTGATGTAGTTGATTATAGAGATCTTGCCGGAGGGTGCTATGTTGCCTATTGTAGATGTGGACTCAACGAAACTTACTCATTACACTACTAATAATGTAGAAGAGATATAATTATCTGAAGAGGAAGACGAAGACGAAGAGGAAGTAGATGAAAGTGAAGATGAGGAGGAAGAGGAAGAGGAGGACGAGGAACAAGAATAAGATAAATTTTCTGAAGATGATTGAAAATAAAATAAATTTGTTTGGACTTGTAACATATATTATATTTTGACTATAGAATGTACTATCCATTTAGACTTGTGACACTACTAGTTATTTACTGTGTAATTCTATAAATACTATGAGATATGTATAATATTTTGACTGTAGAATGTACTATATATTTGTTTATTTATTCTATCATTGTATGTTGTTATCAGGTATGATAGGACGATGAGGAGCGTTCGGTAGGTTCTGAGGTAGACGGAGTGCTACTCCGGTACTGCCTACTGCTGATTCTGGATCCTCGTCGCCAAGTACTCCAGTAAATCGGCCAGCCACATCTTCGACTGAGATGATGTTACGTGGCAGCACTCCTGGGACGAGTAGTTCCAGGCCTGAGACTACTCACTCATCCAGCGTTCCTCCTGCTGACGGAACCATAGAGACAGATGAGCAGATGGAAAAGGTTAAGTCGATGTCGTCCCAGTATCAGTTAGATCCTCCATGCGCACCTCCGGACGAGACGAGGACGAAGATTTGGACCGACGTTACAAAGTAAGTCAATTAGTTGGTTGTCATCATATATATCGTATATTTCTTTATTCATCATATATTCACTTTTTCATGAATATAATTATCTCTGTATAGATATCGTCCCTCGTCAGTACAAAGATGCCTAGATCACTTTTTGAGGCACAACCATGGTGGCCCTTGGATCAACTACTCTGATGCTCCGGACAAGAGGAAGGCGTTCTGGTTTGCGCACATAAAGGTAAAAGTATATTTGGTTTTAATATCAATTATCTAATTTATGCATATTATATAACTTACTAAATTACTTCTTATAGCAAACATATTTTTATCCACCGCACCAGGCAGAGTTGATCGAACAGATATTTATTATCGTTGCCACCAAAATGATTCATGATGCTATGGATGACAAGAAGGCTCGTGATCGCGAAGAAAAATGATCCAAGGTTAGATCACGCCTGAGAAGTGGACAGCGATGAGGGCTAGATTCAACCATCCAAGGTACAAGAAAAGGTCTGAGAAAGCCAAGGCGGCTAGGAAGAAGGCAGCAAAGTGGTGTGGTGGCCGATGACAGAATATTTTTATCGTTTGGTATACTTTTTATTTCAGATATATTATTTTAATACACGTACGATAAAATGGTAATATGATAAAATATTTAATTTTAGTACTAAATAATATATTTTTAACATGTATAGAGGGGTGAGGACGCCAACATGGTGACCATCTTCCTGGCCACCCATCGGAAGGAAAAAAACCTCATTGATGACAGGACCTCGCATACCTGTGTAAGTATTACTTTTCTTTTTGTTAATTTTAATATAACTAAGGAAATATGCAAATAAATATCCTTGTAGTTAGTAATAAGTACCTTAGACATTAGCAATTATCGATTTTTCATATTTTTTTGGCCGAGTATCTTAGGCTCTGTGAGCGGACAAGTGCTAGTT
The DNA here is from genome assembly GCA_036927795.1 of Iris macrosiphon. Lineage (NCBI taxonomy): Eukaryota > Viridiplantae > Streptophyta > Magnoliopsida > Asparagales > Iridaceae > Iris > Iris macrosiphon. Next base: position 80,126,800 of record JAYESA010000015.1, on the reverse strand, counting down.
CACCTACAGCGGGAGAGGCTGGTACTTCCTCGCAGCCCTCTCCAGCTCCGTCGGTGGATGAGCTATCGATGACCGATGCTAGTGGTCTCTAGAGGGGTACGTACTATGGTACGGGATACTATGGCACCCTTGTTGTGATACAGTCCTCTAGGGCCTCCTCTGCAAGTGCGCATTCCCCACCTCCCTCCAAGTATCTACCCGATTCCAGGAGACCGTTGACCATCAGATTGCGTCTTTCCGTGATGAGTTGCTGTGAAGGATGAAGGAGCATCTGTCTTCTCAGTCGTATATGGACGATGTGACACTCATCGCACGATTTGATACTCTCGAGCGCAACATCATGGAGCTCAAGGATATGACCGAGAGAACGGAGAATGACATTACTGATCTTAGAGCGTCGATAGAGCACAGCGTGACGGAGTTGCATGCATCACAGTTGTCCATGGGCGAGAGGTTTACGATAATACATGATTCAATGGCTGCTAGCATTACGAGGTTGTTATCTACCATGGATTTATACAACCATCGACTAGTAGCATTGGAGCAGATACGTTCTCTTGGTGTGCCTTCATCGACACCGACTCTACCGACGTCACTGCCTTCTTCATCAACATCAGTATCAATTTTACGGAAGCAGTATAAGTTGTTCTTATCACAGATGCGCGCCGATGCTTATCCTCCTCTAGATCCTCAGTAGTCCTAGTTAGGACAATTTACTGGTTGTTTGTATTTTGACCCATGATATTGGCCCATTTATGAATATTATACATTTATTGAGGCTTTCAGACTTTATTTCTTGCACTCAGTTGTGTGGATATTTATTGTATTCTTTACGACAGGATTTTCTTGAGACTCGATTTATAATTTTAATGTGTCATTTTATTTAAATTTTACTTTATTATTCAAATTAAATGTACGTGATTTTATCGGTGTTGAGTGTTCCGTCGAAGAGGTCGGTAAACACAGGAAATTTAATGGAGGATTGCTCCGGGTCTGTCTATTTTTGTGAACTGTGATATTGCAAGGATATATGACAAATTATATGACAAACTGCAAGCATACATTTAATTCAGATTTTTTTAAATTTTTTTGCAATTTTGTGATGTTAAGCGACGTCACTATGTTGCTAAATACGTCAGTATTTTTGTCGCTAAACATCGTCAAATGGATGGCATGACAGTATTTAACAGGTCAGCAAAACATTGCTAAATGTGTTGCAAAACGTCGCTATATAGAAAAAATTAGCGACATTTAGCGATAAATAATACGTCATTGATTTAGCAACGGAACATCGCTAAAGGTTGCCAATTTAAAAAAAATTAGCGACGCCTAAATGTCGCTATTAAACGTCGCTATAGCGACGTTTTGGGACATTTTTCCTGTCAGTGGCTAGCTAAAATGCGACTTCACTAAAACGTCACTAATTACGTCGCTAAAACTATTTAGTAATATTTTTATGTCATTTATCGATATTTCTAGAAGTCTATAATTTGACTTATTCTAGTAGTGTGTCGCTGGGACCTCTGCTCGTGGAGTTGGACCCATCGACTTGGGAGGAGGAGACAACATCTCCATCTGATGATTCTCCGTCCGCGAAACGTAAGTCAAAAGTTGAGACCCATCATGATCGCTACTCGAAGAAGGAGAAGATTGAGGCAGCCCCAGAGACGGGACCTACGGCAAAATTAAAGTCCCATGTGAAAGGGATCGTGAGAGAAGAGATAGGACCCCTTGCACTGTTGGTTTCTAAAGTTGACCCTACTTTAGATGTTATGGCGGTATCAATAAAGCCACTATGTTTTATTACTATGTCACCCTTTCATGAAACTTTCTTTTCTGGATTGTTTGAAATTGTGAAGACACCATCGAAGAGGGTACGCCTCCACCGAGCAACTGCTTCATTGGTTTCCTACACTGAGAAGCAGAAGGAGGCAACCACCCCAAAGTCTTACGTGGGTGCCATGGAACCTGCACCTGAGGCTTCAGGATACCAAGGCCTGCATGCGGCTTTGGCGGAATATTATACTGCTTTGGAGAATATATCTGCGATGATCTGGATGCCATTGGGAAGGCTCTTACGACGTTGAACGAGTCGCATGACCCAGTAATCCCTCCTGGTACGTTATTTTGCAACTTCATAAGAAATAAGATTTTATGGTTTCAGTTCTATATCCTCCGGGTGCAGTTAATTACTTGTTGCTTTGACTCGACAGGCTCTCCCCCACCCGTGAATATATTCAACGTGGCAACAGAAGAGGGTGTAGCAGAGGTGGAAGAGCAAGAACTCATAAGGACAAGGCCTACGTCAGCCTATGTTCCTCTGTAAATGGGGAACCCTCCAAAGGATCTTCTTCTACTAAGGACACAGAGCCTGACTCTGGGATGGCTGCTCCACCATGCTCTCAAGTACTTGCTGTCTATCGGATGTTGGCACGCCTTTGAATGTTGTGGTCCCAAGACTTTTTAAGGAACCTGCTCATGGTCCTTCTGAAATAGCGTTAGCGGGGCTGTAATCTCCAACTATCGTTGGGAAATCTGAAGCAGGGACGTCCTTGGATACTGGGGCTCTAGGGCACCCTAAGAAGCCTATTCCTGGTCGCGATGCTTCATTGGTTGCGATTGCCAAGCTGCCTGGTGTCAAGGCACTTCTTACGACTATAAAGGACGTGGTTGTAAGCAAGACTGCTAGTCGTCGCTCCATGACTGCTTTGCCTCTTGGGTCATCGAGCACAGTTGTGCTACCTATTGCGCCCGTGACTTCTTCTTCAACCCCGCCTCCTTTAACTCCAGCTACCCTTGAGGAGATTGACAAAACTGTACTGATCTCCATACGGACCTTTTATATATTTTAAAAACAAGGGATCGACAACGTACTAGAGTAAAATAAGTCTTTTTCCTGCGTTAAACACTTTGCCATGGGCCACATCGAGTATCTGAGAAGGTGATCGAGATGGAGCAGTGTTTGACGGAGTTGCAGCAGTATCAGCAAGCGAACATGGGGAGGCTGGTCTTATATGAGTATGGTCAGCTTCTAGAGGCCATAGAGATGGAGAAGAACTTTTATGCTTCGTTTAAAGAAGGCTTGCAGTATGACCTCCAGGGTTTGTGCGAGGAACGTGACAAGCTGAATGGTCTCAGGAAAAGTTATCTCATGAGGCAAACTACCCTGACCCAGGGGGAAGCTTAAGTAACTAAGGAGATTAGAAAGCTCCAGGTCCAGCTTGACATGATGGAGAATAATCTCCGGGTAGCCCAGCAAGAGGAGGAAGCCATCCGTCTTGAGTCAAGCAAAACGGCTAAAACATTTGCTGCCGTTGAAGCTACCTTACAAAAGCTAGAAGTCAAACATGAGTCATACGCCCGTTACAAAGACCCCGAGATCATGGCTGGAGAAGTCGAGCGTCGGTCCAAGGTGCGCTTAGATAACAATATCGCCCGGCTTCGTAGGAGAATAGCGGAGTTGTGATATGATGCGTAACCCTTGGTAGTCTTGTTTTGCTTTTTAAAAATTTCTTTTTTTGTCTTTATTTTGGATTGGGACATTAGTAGTCCCTCATTATAGTTCACTGTTGGTTTCCTTCATGCGAAAGAAATAAAATCTTTTCTTTTTGTTGTGATTATGTGTGTAGACTTTGGATATTGTACTAGAGGTACTGTGGACATAGTACGATATCGTAGTTGTCAAGGACATCCTACTGGGGGATCTTTGGTGGACCTATTACTTCTTGCGTACTTTGGTACAAGTAATAAGTTAAAAATAAAACCTTATCAGAGGTGATATAGACGTGATAGGTTTTATGGACTTAACACCGCTGGCATACTATAAAATTAAGTACGGGTGATAATTTTAAATGATTGCCACCATCAGAGGTATTATGGACGTGATAGTCGATAGTCAAACATGGAGGTTTGCTCAAAGGTGATATAGATGTGGCAAACTTCTACTGGGGAAATAATGTTAGGATCATAGTTCAGAGGTAGTATGGATGTGAACTGAGAATTGTTCCATTAGGGAGTTTTTGCAGATCCACTATTTGTGGCGTATTCAGGACTCCGGAATATCGATAATGGCTTTTATAATATTTTGTAGAAAAGGGTACCTGTTGTGCATAGGCACTCATTGGGGATGAGGGAGATACGATTCGAGATTAGACATAGTATTTTTTGAGGAACTTATCGTTTATAGGCATCATAAGCAAGTCTCTATTTGATTTTGCGAGCCGGTTGGCGCCTTTAGAATATACTGACTCTACAATAAAAGGGCCTTCTCATTTAGCTTGGAATTTTTTAGCTGTCTTATGTGTCATGACCATCGGTCTTCTCATGGTTAGGACGAGGTCCCCTACTTGGAATATCCTTTTGTTGACCCGCTTGTTGAAGGCTTCCGAGAGACGTGCTTGGTATAACTCAATACGTTGTTGAGCTAAAAGACACTTCTCATCGAGTGCTTCCAACTCTTATAGTCGATGACAGTGATTGTTGTCATCCGTCAACTGGTTAGAGTGGGCCACCAGGAGTGAAGGAATTTGGACCTCTAATGGGATCACAACCTCGCTTCCATAGACCAAGGCAAATGGCTTACTGTCAGTCGGTGTCCGGACCGTCGTACTATAGGTCCAGAGATATTCTCCTAGCTTTTCATTCCAGTTGCGCTTATTAGATGACACGAACTTTTTGAAGAGCTTTATGATGCTCTTATTAAATGCTTCTATCGGACCATTGGTTGTTGGGTTGTAGGCAGTCGATGCTACATTCTAGATTCAGTTTTAATCGCAAAACTGATAGAAAGCGTGACTTGGTGAATGTGGACCATTGTCGTAGATAATCTTTCGAGTTAGTCCAAATCAGTATATGACGTGATGTTTGATGAAGCTGATCATATTTGACGTCTTTACTTTAACGAGTGGTACGACTTTTACCCACTTGGAGAAGTAGTCAGTGATAGCCAAAATAAAATAATGTCCCTTAGACGAAGGTAGACTAATCGGTCCAATGATGTCCATTCCCCATGTTTCGAACGGTTAAGATGCTAACATTGGGTGTAGGAACTCTGAGGGCTGGTGGATGAGGTTCGCATAGATTTGGCAAATCCAGTATTTTCTTCCATAGTTAACATCATCTGTTACCATTGTCGGCCAATAATAATCCATCCTTTGGAGATGATATGTAGCTTGGGTTCGGGTTAATGGGCACTGCAAACATCATCGTGAGCCTCATGGAGCTTGCTTTATTTTTATATTTGATAGGCATCGTAGAAGAAGATCGTTATAGGAACGGGGATACAATATTTTAGTACCCGTGTCATAATATAACCGGAGGGAACATCTCCTATAATAGAGGTGGCTTCCTTTTGGTCTTCAAAAAAAATTCTATAGACTGCGTAGTCGATGAATGGGGGTCTCTAGTCTTGGATATCGGTGCTTACCTCCGTTGAGTAGCTTATACACAAACAAAGGTTGCTTTTTGGACAGACCAGTTCTTGGCCAACCACTGTAATTAATTTGTAAGTTTTGACTGGGACGACCAAGGAGGCCGCGAGGCCGGCCAGAGCGCCAGCCTCGATATTTTATAGTCGGGGCACGTGCTCTATGAAGAACCCGTCAAAGATGGAGATTATACTTAGTGCTGCTTGGTGATAAAGGATTAGATCCACATTTTGGACTTTGTACTCAACCCAGATTTATCTGACTATCAGTTTAAAGTCACTGTAGGCTTCTAAGTGATCTACTCCCACTTGTTTAGTTAGTTGGAGCCCAATAATGAGAGCTTTGTACTCTTCTACATTTTTGACGCATGGCTCTGTGAGGGAGTAAGTGAGGTTAATGACCAGATCATCGGGGAAGATCAATACTATCCCGACCTCAGCGATGATATTTCTTTATTGCACTGTTCTTGAAGCACTATCAAAGAATATTCACCAAATAGCCTCTCCTGTTGATATGTTGGAGTCACGTACTTAGTCTGGGATCTCATCATAAAGCTTCAATATTTCTGGCACCGGATGGGCAGCCGTGAAGTTGACCAATGCTTGGCCTTTGATCGCTTTCTATGGGACAAATACCATATTGTATGGTGACAGCAGTATCGTCCACGTAGCCAAGAAGGAATTGAGTGCCCCTGGCTTGGTCATGAAGACCCTAAGGGGTTGACTTGCGAGATCACATGAATCGTTTGCCCATCCATGTAATATTGAGTCTTTTGGATAGCAAAGACCTGGGCAAGGGACGACTCCTTCTCAACGGGATTATACATGTACTCTGCATCGACCATCATTCTACTGAGATAATAGATGGCCTACTCATGAGCTGTATCACTTTTTTGGGCTAGAAGAGCACCTAGAGAGTGATCTATTATGCGTACGTAAACACAAGAAGGGTCTCCCCACAACGGGGCCACCAAGACTGGGGGATTTGTAAGATACTTCTTGATATCGTCAAATGCTCACTGGCATTCTTTATTAGGTCACCTATTTTGAGTTATGAACACACAAGAAAGGCCAAACCAAGTGTGTTGGGTGTGCGACCCATCAACCTACTAGCAATGGGGGAGAAAGATAACATGTCACAACAAAAGCGTCGATTCGAGGCGTCAGCAAAACACTGCCGCCTGTTCCAAAAACAAAACCCCTTAGAGCCCCAGGACGGGAGTAGGGGACTGCCCTACTCGCAGACAGCAACACTACTCGCTCTACGAAGTCCAAATCAAATCTTTCTGCTGGCTTTTTCGTGAATTAGAATTGTTAGGCGCGGCAAAGTGAGCGCTTCTAGTTGTTTCGCTTGCTTCTTTCTTATTATAGGAGTTATTATGGCCTGGCAGAAATGAACGACAACGAGATGCACTTTTTAAATCGATTGATAGATAGCCTGATCTCTTTTTATAGATCGAAAGAGTAGGAATGGATAGAGAAGAGGGAGTTTATGAATAATAAAGGCTCTGTATTGCCCTATTTCTATCCATTGATGAGACAAGATATCTATCTATTCAGGATGACAAAGGAGACTCCCTTCTTTATAAGCTGAGTAAATGGCTGGCAACATCCAGAGAGGTTTGATATGAACCTCCTGATGTATGCCAATCTCCCTTGAAGGCCGTAAAGTTCTCTGAGGTTCTTCGACGGATGCATTTCAAGGATAGCTTTAGTGTTGTCAGGATATATGTGGATACCCTTTGAAGTAATGACAAAATCTAAGAATTTGCCACTGACGACTCCCAGAAAGGACATTGTCGGGTTTATCTTCAGTTGGTGCGTCCGGATTAGGTCGAACACCGTCCTCTGGTCTTGGAGGTGGTCGACTTGGAAGCGACTTTTGACAGCGATGTCATTAATATAACACTCAATTATCTTGTGTTTGTGGACTGCGATCTGGGGGTCCAATCTTGGCATGTCTTTATAGCTCCAGGCAAAGACGTCGATATAATCCCTTATGAGCTGTAGTAGGGATTTACGATCTTTATCGGACAAAATTTTGCTGATGAAGATAGGTTTAGAGGTAGATTCATGGCCCAAGTCGACTTGTATGAATTCATCTTCAGGGGGAGGTTCTCGCTTCTCGAACTGTAATTTCTATTGTGCTTCAATATTTTGAGCCCACAGTTCTACTTCAAAGAGCTCGATCAACTGTTCGTCGTCCTCCTCAGTTGCGTTGATGCTATTTAGACAGACAATGTTTGTTTAAAGATTTTAACGATACTCGTATCGGAGTCCCAAGCGGAGGATTATGAAGAGTGAGAATATAGTTCATCCTCTTCTTCCTTTGGGAGTCGATGGAGGTGTAACGTACCCCAGGCCATGCCGGGTTTCAGGTAGTAAGTCTCGGACTTGCCCGCAGGAGTGTGGAGACACAACGGCAGTTGCCGACTTTTGCCATAATTCAGACCTCAGTTGCTTTTAAGATCATAACCTATCTTTTAGATGAGGTGCTTGGCTTGAGAACTATACCAGTAAGGTTGTATTTTGTCGTATCAGATTCTGGATCCTGCTCCACTGGGATAAAGGACTAGGGGCATTCTACTCTGTCGAAGATGATGAGTTTGTCTTCCCTCCTCCTTGATAGAACTATGAAGTAGGAGTTATGACTAGGGAGAATCCGGCTCACTGCATAGGTAGTAGTTATTGTTGGCCTGGGCCGTGCTCTAAAGAATACAATATACTTAAATGTGTGACATCATAGTAGTTCAAAGATAACGCTTTATTCATGAAGTAAAGCATCTTTTCTAGGGGGATTACCTCATCTAGGAAAGGAACTTCAGCATGAGCAGCTACGTATTCTCCTAGTTCGTCTCTTTCATGATCTGCTTCTAGTGACAGTGACAGCTTTGGAATTTCTTACAAATTTTTACAACCAAGGGTTCAGGAACGAGTGCTGGATCTTCTTTAGGCGGTTGACCCAATCTCCATCGGCGAACGAATGAAGTTTCGGGTGCCTTTTTACTCAGTTTTATCACGAGAGAAGGAGCTGTGCCAAGGGCACGTCCTTTGAGATGGACCTTCAATGGCTTATCCTATGGTGCACCAGCTTTTGCTTCGTTGTCGGTGTCATTGCCACCTTTGTCTTGGTGGACTTGCTTGTATAGGATCGAGTCAGTGTAATAGACTTCGACCCCTTTGAATGGATCGGTATCGGCAAACTCCGTCTTGACGATAACGTGATCATCGACGTACTTTAGGCACTTGTGTAGAGTTGACAACATTATCATGTACTCATGTATCCATGGACGTCCTAATAAGGTGTTATAGGAAACATCTACGTCTATGACATAGTAGGTAACCTCTGTTCGTAGATCATCGATCTGGCATTTTAGGCGAATCTTACCTAGAGGGTAACTTTTTTCTGTCTTGAAGCCACTGATGGTAGTATTGGTTGCTGCCAGCTGATGCATTAGGATGCCCAAGGTCTAAAGCAGACTCCGTAGGATGATGTTGATGGAAGAACCAGGGTTGATGTGCATTTGGTCCACCTTGATGGCGTCGATGTACCCTGTATAGTACAGAGGGGGATAGTATCTATTGTTCTTTAGCAACATGTCTTATTACGAGAATATGATGTTGGATATTACTTCTATTACATTAATGCAATAGGGACATGCAACAGGATTCTCAGCTGGCGGCTTGACCTGTTCCAGGTAGGTGTCGGCATTCGGCAATGCCTCGCTCAGAGCATTTCGAGTATCCTTGGAGAGACGGAGGAGATCAAAGAGTAATAGCTTGGATAGCGTATTGGCAAGTTGTGCCAATATCTCAAAATTATAGGGCTTCTCCATCACTTGAATTGTATCCTTTCTCTATGGTTTATCAAAGCGAGTCTCCTTCTGTTTTTGTTTGTCCGTCGTGGGAGGCTGAGATGAACCTGGATTATATACGACAGGTACGACGGTTGGCAGTGTACCATTATCGGGAGCACTATAGTCGTGCTGGTAAGCTAGGCTAGACCTAGTTGTTTCTGCTATGTCTTCTTCAGTGGAGGAAGAAACTATGTGGCTAGCTTTGGATTTCTTTCCTTTGAACTTGATGGCGGAAGGTGTTGCTTGCTATATCAAGTCTGGAACAAGATCTGGGTGAACCCACATGACCTCGTCCCATGGTGTGTTAAGAGGCATCAACCCAGCTGTTTGGTCGTGAACCAGAGGAAGATTAAAAACCTCCATTATTGCCCTCAGAATCGGGATAACACTATCTTAGACTTCCGTTAGAGCCAAAATAGAGAGATACCATATTGGCAGCAACTGTATTGTCCTCAAAGTCTAAGGTGAGAGCTTTGGCGTCAAATATACGCTAGATATATCATTTTAATACTTAGCAATTTTGTGTTGAGTGGTTAATAAACCGATGATAGTGGCAATATTTTGGATTATCGACTTGGTGTACCTCATCTGGGCATTTGATCTAGGGGAGCCGAATCTTGTTTTCCTTCATCAGCATGTCAAAAATTGCCATGACATCATCATCATCGAAAGATTATGTCTCTTTCGATTTTGGAGCCTCTGCTGGCTTCTGCTCAGGCTTCTTGGCTAGATTGACGGTAAGGGCATGCTTTCCTTTGCCATCATGGGCGGTATTGCGACTGTTGTTGTTGTTGTTGTTATTGTTGTTGTAAGGACATTTTCCTCTATCTTCAGCGACGGAGATTTATATTCCAAGTAGTTGGGCATCCATATTTTTTCAACAACGATGACACTTATGATGAATGTCGTCCAATCTTTGAATTGAGTGGCACCTATCCATAGTCTTACTACCGGAAGTAGATTTCCCCAACATATCTCCATTATTATAGACTCAGGATTATCGGGGGGATAGTTTCGGCGCAGCTTGCCTGTATCGTTCTATGTATTTCCGTATAGGCTTTTTTCTATCTAAGTGATGTCGGTCAGAGAGGACATCGTCATGTCATTTTCTTCGCCAAAGAATTGGACGAGGAAGAGACTTTTGGGATCATCAAACGATAATATGCAGTTGTCCTGGAGGCTGAAAAACCAGTCGAAGGCTACTACAGTCAATGCCCCGACGAAGGGCTTAGTGAGGAGGGCATCGTTGTGAGGCAGATACCTTGTGGCCGTCTCAAAAGAACTCATGTATTTATGAGGAGATGTCTTTCCATCTAATAAAGTCATGGAGAAGGGCTTATATTTGGGCGGGTATGGAACATATCCCCACTCGAGGGGATATGGTTATCGTAATCCTAGCTCGTGTAGTATGTCCTGATTGCCCATTGAGTCCAAGCGGACTCTCAGTTCTCGTACCTCCCACATTGCTTTTCGGGCTTTATCTACTGCAGAAGGAGCGGATGACCCTGGCAGAGTGTGATTATCATCGGCAGGTAGAGCAACTGCGTTCTAGTCTACGTTGGTCCCGGGATCCTGGCTAGCTTGACTCGAGGCCCTTGGTGGTTGGGAGGCCATATTTGTCTTAATTTCTAATATTGTCTGGGTCAATGCCTGCATCGATGCACTCATGGTCTGCATCATGGCCTCGAGGGTCTCGAGGCACTGTCGCTCGCTAGAGCCTTCGTGGTCATCCCCTGCCATGTACACTATCCTTATATGGGGAGAGATGGATAGGATGGTGGACCTCTCACTTTTTGCCTTGGATTCTTACAAAGAATAGTCCTGGGGAAAAGTTGGCAGCGTTGCATCTTCTTCGGATTCAGAGGGAATACTACCCCCTTCGTCGGAAGGTGCTTCACTTTGATGTGGGCGACCACCCCCGGGGATCTCGGTCTGTGTTCCTTGGGAATCACTTTCTATTCGGAACAACGGGTTATCGTAGAGTTATAGAGGATTGCTACCCCGGCCTGCAGAGTCATCTTGGGCCTCAAGGAAGTATTACCCCCAGTTGTTGATAGTTTCACCTTCGAGCGTGTAACTAGAAAAACTCCTTCTGCAGGTACTACTGTTTGCCTCCCTTGGACTAGCCTTCTTAACATATTAGCCGAGAGTGGAGGATTGGAGGTGTTGGACTTCCAGCCTCCCCTTTTGAAGGGAGATTTCTAAGCAGAACAACACGAAGCAAAGGGCAGCTCCTCCTCCTCTGGTATTTGCATCTATTTTCTGGGTTTCTGTCGTATGGGTGCCCTTGGTTGCAACAGTTGAAATGTCGACTTCCTGTTTGTGGGTACCACCACTTTAGAACAGTAGTAGTTGATGACAATGTTGGCACATTGGTGCCCCGGAGGGGATATCTCATATGAGTAGTTGTTTCCCTCACTTTGAGCTTGTGATTGATCGTGTCACACAAGTCTAGCAAGGGATGATTCAACTTTACACCCTCTTTATGAGCACGGGTAAATTGAGCACATGTGTGTATAGGTGTTGCTTTTGCTCCCTGACCTGGGGTTTGTACAAGAATTTTTTCCAAGTCACTCGTGGAAGACTTTTGAGACTGACCCTGTCCCCGTGCCATTGCGGGCTGGGCGCATCGGTCTTGTATAACTTTCTGTCAGGGGCATGCATAACATATAAAATTACAGTGTAAAGTATATGGGTACTTAGTTATTTAGGTGTGTTAGTAGTTGATTAGTTTTAATAGTTAGAATGTTTATATATATATATATATATATATATATATATATATGTATATATATATATATATATATATATATATATATAAGTTATTGATTAAGTTAGATAGATATGTATACTAGCTATAATATCTGTTAGTAGTTATTAGTGTTAGTAGTAAGTAGGTATTATATTGATACATAATATATGTTAGCATCTTAGTTATATTCTATAGTTAGTATTGAGGGTTATATATATATATATATATATATATATATATATATATATATATATATATATAGCTATATGGATGATGATTGAATTACCTTGGGATACCAAGGTAATGTCAAGGTAATGGGTCGATACTATGGTATTGTATTTGGGTATCGAGATATGTAATGTGATACGTATTGGTGCAAGGCCAAAGTATCCAAATGTCATTGATTAGTTATGATACTATAAATATTGACTTGTATATATATACAAATTACTATTTTCATATATTAAACTTGCGTATCCTAGGATACGGCATTTTGTGTGTTTCATAGTATCGTAGATTAGCTAGTATAGCTTAGTTTTATAGTGTATCGACCTAGTAACCTAGTGTTAGACTCTTACAACCTAGAATTAGTCGGTTTGACTTAGAAATGAATTTATGACCTAGAATTGCATCAACTTAACTTATTTTTATTCCAGAACCTTGTATTGATGCAACATACCATATATAGGTCTGTGTGACACCAGCTTGTGCATCGAGAGACACACCTTGCTCAGGACTTCAGGCGAGTACATTTCTCTGTTAGTTTTTAATTCATAATAGTGTATATACGCATGTTCTAGAATTGTATACTTGATTCCGATACAGTAATTTTACGGACTCATACTACATGGATCCAATCAGGAGATGTTATCCCCTACTGTGTTCAGTGGGTACTCACATACATGTATTTCATTGTGTACATTGGGTATTGATTTATATTTCGTGTTCATACACTGTTCGTGTTCAGTATGCTTATTCGTGTATACACACTGCTCGTATTCAGCTTGATTATATTCGTGTACACCCACTACTCGTGTTCAGTGGTCATATTCATGTTCGTAGCATGTCGTGATTGGATCCATTGGTATTAGTTGGGATGGGAGAGTAGGAGTTAATTATGTGATCAAAGTCTCATTGTTCATCGTGTACATTTTGATTACATACCACACTTGTAATCGTCTTACCTTATTGATCATGTTCACCCAAACTGATCATATAATGAACTTGTATTCTGAGGCACATTAGTTAGATTGCAGTTATTTCATCATATTGCAGATATTCATATTGTTGTTCTATATTCTTATACATTACCTGTATACCTATTGTTCATTCATTCATATGTTTAGTGATCTTGTATTTTATTTCTATTATCTGTTTTATATGCTCAATTATGTTATTGAAAATACTTTTAGAGGTATGTACTTCGCTCCAATCCTGATTGGATATTTTTTTTCAGATGATTGGCTTATAGAGCAGTGTTCCACATTCTACGGGCCGCAGGACGGTGTACCTTTAGAGGATACTCCTATAGACCAGGAGGACTTAGTTGCAGAGCCCGAGGAGGTCTAGTTATTTGTGTTGGCTTGTATTAGATTATATTTATGGAGATTCACAGTTTGTATATTATTTCAGATTATGGATTGTATCTTGTTCTTTCCTTCGCTTTTCCATTCATGCTTTATCTTCCTTAGTTTGTTTTGTGATTGAGATTAGTTATACTTGTGAGTTACTATATTGTTCCTCCGTTTAGAATTGAGATAATTGGCAGGTACCATATTATATTATTGAGATATTAGATGGTTAAAAATGACCTAGACAGCGTTCTACCGTCGATGTTGAAGCTGGGCGTAACCATGTACTCATGCCCGAATATCCGGGTGTGAGTCGTGACAAGCATAATGAGTTAGCTTTGAGTTCTGATTTTCAGGAAACTGTTGTAGCATTGAATGATTTTCAAAAAATATAACAGTCAAGTAGTATTTCTTATATTTTTTTACCAATTTCTAACAAGCGGCCTTTACCATCTGTTTTGTAGGCCCCTATTCTAGACTTGAAGCCCCTTCCAAGTCACCTCTAGTATGTATTTCTTGGAGATGGAGGAACGTTACCAGTGATCATCTCCAATAAACTTAGTGAACCGAAAGATGAAAAACTTATACAAGCCTTAAGGAGCATAAGACGGTTATTGGTTGGACAATCACAAATATAAAAGGAATTAACCCGTCTACATGCATGCATCGCATCTTAATTGAGGAAGGAGCAAAACCTTCCCGTCAACCGCAAAGAAGATTAAATCCACCCATGATGGAGGTAATAAAAAAGGAGATCTTAAAAACTGTTAAGTTTGGAGTGATCTATCTTATTTCGGATAACCAGTGGGTTAGCCGGTGCAAGTGGTTCCTAAAAAGACCGAAATAATTATCGTGAAGAATCAAAATGATGAGTTAGTTCCCACCAGTATCCAGAATGGATAGCGGGTTTGTATAGATTATAGAAAATTAAATGCTGAAACTCGCAAGGACCACTTTCCTTTAACTTTTATTGATCAAATTATTGAAAGGTTAGCTGGTCATTCTTACTATTGTTTTCTTAATGGTTATTCAGGTTATTTTAGAATTCTAATTGCTCCAGAGGATCAAGAAAAGGTAACTTTTACATGCTCGTTTGGAACTTTAGCATATCGTCGTATGCCATTTGGTCTTTGCAATGCCCCAACTACTTTCCAAAGGTGTATGGTTAGCATATTTTTAGACTATGTTGAGCATATTATAGAAGTATTTATGGATGATTTCATTGTTTATGGAGACTCTTTTGATAAATATTTGCATAACCTTACACTTGTTCTTCAAAGATGTGTAGAAACTAATCTTGTGTTAAACTCTAAAAAAATACCATTTTAAGGTTGAACAAGGTATAGTTTTGGGTCATATTTTTTCAACTAAGGGAATTGAGGTAGATAAAGCCAAAATTGATATTATTCAATCTTTAGCTTATCCCACTAGTGTGTGGAAAGTTAGTTCTTTTCTTGGACATGCAGATTTTTATCAAAGATTCATCAAAGACCTCCAAAATAGCGTTACTCACGTGCAAGTTGCTACAAAAGGATGTGACTTTTGAACTCGATGAGGCATATAAAAAGGCATTTGATACACTAAAGAAACTATTAACTTGTACCCCATTTATCTAGCCCCATGACTGGAAAGTGCCTTTCGATATAATGTGTGACGCAAGTGATTATGTAGTAGGCACTGTTTTGGGTCAAAGGATTGGGAGAGCATCTCACGCCATTTATTATGCTTCAAGAAATTTGAATGATACTCAGAGAAATTACTCTACTACTGAAAAGAACTTTTAGCTATTATTTTTGCTTTAGAATTTTTTTGATCTTATTTGCTTGGTACTAAAATCATTATTTATTCTGATCATGTAGCTCTTCGTTATTTGATGACAAAGAAAGAGGCAAAACCAAGGTTAATCCGATGGATACTTCTCTTGAATGAATTTGATTTGGTTATCAAAGACAAAAGATGGATAGAAAATCATGTTACAGATATTTAAGTCATTTAATTCATGTGAAGGATGAACTTCGTCTGCAAAAAACGTTCCTTGATGAGCAATTATTTGCTGCAAGTACGACAATACCCTGGTATGCAAATATTGTAAATTATTTGGTTACTAATATGTTTTCTCCTGGTTTGTCAAAGGCTCAAAGAGATAAGATCAAAAGTGATGCCAAATACTATATGTGGAATAACCCATACCTGTGGAAGCATTGTACAGATCAAGTGATAAGAAGGTGCGTTCATGAAAATAAAATTATTTTAATTCTCACCTTTTGTCATTCTTATGCATGTGGAGGACATTTTGGAGCTAAGAGGACGACAAGAAATGTATTAGAATATGGTTTCTACTGGTCGCCTTTATCTCGTTATTCATATTATTTCTGTAAAACATGCAATAATTGCCAAAAGACAGGTAATATATCTCAAATGAATGAAATGCCACAAAATCCTATACTATTTTGTGAATTATTTGATGTTGGGGCATCGATTTCATGAGACTGTTCCCTATATCTTTTGGTTATATTTATATTTTTCTTATTGTTGATTATATATCAAAATGGGTAGAAGCTATAGCTTCCAGGACTGATGATTCTAAAGTTGTTTCAGATTTTATCAAGTCCAACATATTCTCTAGTTTGTGATTCCAAAAGTTTTAATAAGTGATCGAGGTACTCACTTTTGCAATCGAACCATGGAAACTTGTTAAGAAAGTACCATGTAACCCACAAGGTGTCAACTGCCTATCATCCACAAACTAGTGGACAAGCGGAAGTGTCAAATTGAGAGATCAAGTCCATCATTGAGAAGACGGTCAATCCGAATAGAAAAGATTGGAATTTGCGCTTGGATGATGATTTGTGGGCGTATAGAACTGCATACAAGACGCCTATCGATATGTCACTTTACCGGTTGGTGTTTGGAAAATTATGACATCTTCTTGTTGAGTTAGAACACAAGGCTTATTGGGCTATCAAGGATTTTCAATATGAAGACATATGAAAATGGAGAACATAGGAAGTTAAAACTACATGAGTTGGAGGAAATTCACAATGACGCCTATGAGAATGCTCGAATTTACAAAGAGAAGATGAGGCTTTTTATGATAATCTCTAGGAAGGAGTTTCAAGTTGGTCAAAAAATCCTTCTATACCAGTCACAACTTCGTCTGTTTTCGGGTAAATTGTGTTCTCGTTGGATTGTCCTTTTGTTGTTACTAATATTTTTTATCATGGTACAGTTGAAATTCAATATTTAGCAACTTCCAAAGTGTTCAAGGTAAATGGCCAAAGGCTCAAGCTTTTCTATGAAGGTTTCAAAGTAGAAAAATGTGGATGAATTGGACCTTGAGGATCCAATTAGTACCAATTAAAGGAGGAAACATCCATGACAATAAACAAAGGAAACCTAAGGGGAGTTTGTTCTTATTCTTTCAATTTTATTTTTTGCCTTTTTCTTGCATTTCACCTTACATTGGGAACAATATCAGTTTTAAGTATGGAGGAGGGGATTACTTTATTTTAACAAGTTTTAGTTTGATTTTTTTAAATGTTTTTTAAAATGGATTTGTAGTTTTTTTTTAATGAATTTTTTTTTTGTATGTCATGCGCAAGATTCAGCTAAGTTTGAAAATTTTATAACTTGATTGAATAAGTAAAAAAATTACTTAGAATTAATTAGTTTAGTTATTTTTCTTGAAAATGGTAGTGTCTAAATTTGGCAAACAAAAGCCAGTGAGGTTTTGAGCCCTAAGACTAACACATCGGTCTCATTATTTTTTCATGAGAGATATTTTTCTATGGATTTGTTTCTCTAGAACTTGTTTTAATTCTCTTCGAGGTCACATTGACACATGCATGTATAAACATGATTAAGGCCCTCTTTATTATAAGCTACATAAGCCAAATAGCCTACCTTATTATTATTTTTGAACCCTTTTGAGCTCTATTGCCTTTTTCTTGGTATACCCACATTACAAGCTTTTAACTTAAAATATTTATACCTTTACCTAAGCCCAAAGCAAGTGTAGCAGTATTAATCATTATGATATGTATGGGTGTACAAAGAAATAAGTGTGGGGGTATCTGAATTTGGGTATGGCTACAACCAACAAAATGGAACATATTTTCATCCTCAAATTCTTGAGTTCTATTATTGTTCTAAAGAAAGGAGAAAAAAGCCACCAAACAAAAAAAACAAAAAAAAGAAAAGAGGAAAAAAATCAAAAAAATAAAGAAAGTGTTGGTATTTTTGCCTTTGGATAAGTAAAGATAGTCCCACATTGGCTACCACCATGTGGGTATCTTAATATAATCCTTTGTATGAGTTGAGGTATGCGCATGGGGAGTGGTGGGGCACATAGGTGCCATATGAGGGTGTTATCCTAGGAGGAAAAATGATTAACTCCTTATGAAAGCATTTATGCTTTTTGTCATGCTCTTATAATTATTTCCATATGAGCTAAGCACCAAAGGGGCTTAGAAACTCGGACTCGGACTTGGGCTCAAGGGCACAAAGTGGCACTTTGTTGGCGCACTTTGCACGTCAGCATCATCGTAAGACGGGTGTGCGCTGTTGTTGCGCTCGTTTTATGTGCGAGTTTTAAGCTCGGGTTTCATGCGCGTGTTGCATGAGCGAGCGCTGGACGAACGTTGAGCGGGTACTGAACGGGCGCTAAGCGGGTTATGCATTGGGCTGCGATTATGGGATATCAATTTTGTATATTGACTTTTTAGTCCCATATCGGAAAGAAGAGGAGGATGGGCTTTCATCCTTCCCTATATAAAGATCCCTCTAGCCTCCTTTTTAGACAGACCAAAAAGTTAAGAAAGAGGAGTCGAAAGGAGTCCGTTCGAGTCACACAAAAAGGTGACTACGAGCGTTCTAGAAGTTCTCTTGTGAACTTGCTGGCTCCTGGGAGCAGATCGTCGATAGAGGATGAATCTTACTTTGAGCAACGGTAGTTTTTACCGCCCTGGCAAGAATATTTTTTTTATTCTGTCTTCTTCTCCTTTTTCTTCTTGGTTCATTCTGTCTGATTGCAAGTGCATTTTGCAAGGAAGAACGAAGGTAATTTTTATTTTATTGTAACTCTATTTTGTCCGTCTACAACTGCGATTGCAAGGAAGAACGAGAAGTTTAGTTAATTCTGATTCTTTTGTAATCATGAGAGCAAGTTATAATCAGAATCCTTATATAGTTCTTTGTGGAAATCAAGAATAGTCAGAGTGGAAAATTTTGTGTGAACCTCTGATATCGACCACACGTTCTTCCATCTTTGGTTAATCCTCGGGACTAACAAAAAGAAAAAAAGGTGGAAGTTGTTTTACATTGTTTAGATGCTTTAAAAGCCAAATTGAAGAAGTTGCGAAATGGAGTGATTGAAATTACATGTCTTATACATTGAGCTTGAGTTGATTTATTTTTGCTCCACTAGTTTTGATGGCTTACACTCCCAAATATTTTCTACATTGATCCTAAGTCCTGTTACAACCAATGAAAAGTCCTTATGTTTTGTGTTATGCATGTGATCCCAGTGGTGGAGAATGAGAAGATATCCAAGCTTATGGTAGATCATTTCTTCTGTAATAAATTTGAGTGAAGTCATACCTTCAAACACATGAGAGTTGAGTGTTTATTTCCATGAGAGTCTACCTATTTAGTTTACTCAATCTTTAAGTCATAATACTTACTAAGTAATTAGAAGTTGTTTAAGAATATATGTTCATGATATGTTATGAGTTTTGAAGAAATTGGTTATTCTTTATTTATGACATTACAACCTTGATTTCTTTTCGATAAAATAAATTAGAATTTTTCCCGAGGAGGAGCAAAAGTTAAGTATGGGAGTATTTGATGAGAACATAAAATATCATATTTTTATTCCTTAATATATACTTGTAAAAACCCCTTCCTAGAAAATCGTATATACCTTTTTATTTATTAATTATTAATTAAATTATAGTAATTAGGGGCTAAATAGGAGAAATAGATTTTTAATAATTTTTATTTTAGGTGTTCGGGCACTTAGAGGACTTATGGGACCATCAGGAATTTTTCGGAATTTATTCCATGTAGGAGACCCCTTGAGCAGTTGCTAGCCTAATGGTGTGCATTATTCTAATCCATGAATTTTCTTATGAGTATATATATATATAATATATATGTATACACAAATACATATATATGTATATATATATTTAGAAAGAAAAAGAAAAGAAAGAAAAAGAAATAATTAAATAAGAATCTAATAATAATAATAATAGTAATAATACTAACATTACTAAACACTTATTCCCTTCAGCCTTAGAAAACTTATTTCCTTAGCAAACTACTTGCAACTCCTCAGCAAATTAGTTGCTGTGACCCACCCACCATTCAGCGACTTAGCAAATTGCTAAGTCTTCAACCCTTCAGCAATGATCCAGACCCGACCCCTTCACCCCTTTGGCCGAAACCGATCCACACCCTCTCTCTCCCAATTAAATATATATATATATATATATATATTTATCTCTCAAAAAACCCTAACCTAAATCTCCAGACCTCCTCTTTCCATCTAGAGCCATCACCGCAGCCAGAGAGCCCCGCCAAGCCATCCAAATCATCCCGACGACTCCGACCTCGCGCACTGCAGATTCCCACACGAGGCACCTTCGCTCCGGAATTGTTTCCCGCCGACTCGCTCAACCAAATGCCGTTCCGTCTTCACCGGTATGCTCACCCCTTAACCCTCTTCCATATTTGTATTATAGCCAACCTCGGAAAATGTGTACCCCTAGGCGAAAAATAGCGTCCAAAGTGGGCGCGAGCAGACCAATTCTGGGATCGCAGAAAACTACGGTGACCACCCATATTGCCGAGTTCGTATCTCCCACCACATAGATCCGAATTCGGTGATTCTTTTTGATACCTGTAGAACACTTGACCTAGTTTATTTTCTGTTAAATAACCCTATATTATTAGTTGCTGTGGACATAGTTAAATTCGTCACAAAACTGCGCAAATCCACTTTTTCCAGATTTCCAAAAGTTGGAAAACGGAGCGCGCCCCGCCAAACGGGACCGCCCCGCCGTGTACCAAGTGTACCAAATGGTGCACGCAGCGTAACCGGACACGTAAAAATTCGTGGGGACTGATTCGGACGCGTGTGCGCGCCGGAATCAGGCCGTATCCGCGGACACACTCCGTGTCACAACTTTTGTGGAACTCGCGCGTATTTTGTGCACGCTTGTCAGATTGCGACGAAACTTGCGCCAATGGACTCGTGGTAACGCGCTGGTCCTGTGACCCAATTTTCACGCAATTATGAGACGGTTGACCAAATCGCCAATTGGCGGGCCCCACAGTTGACTTTTTGGACAAAATTGTGTTCGGCTCATCGGAATCCACATTTGGACATACCGTTGGGTTCGTATTGACATTTAGAGTTGCTTGACCTATAGTTTATCCCATTTAGAGACTGTTACCCTCGGCACGCTTTTCGGTGCAAAGTGGGCCACACGTGGACCTCACTTTTGCCCGAAATTACCGTTTTGCCCCTGTGTCCAAATTGGACGAAAGGGTTGTGCTTTTTAGCTATTTTGCTCATTCCGGAAACGTTGGTGATATTTATTTCAGCATCCGGAGACGTTTGTTCGGAGTCCTTAGTTCCAGGTTCTGTGTCCTTGACATTTGGGCGCGTACACTTTACAGCTTTCTTGCCAGGCAAGTATACCTTACCATTGTACTGTATTTACATTCCATATGAGGCATGCATGTTTATTTTCTGCTTATTTAGTTCATTTATTTTAACTGCTATATAAACTGCGCGTCCAAGGAAACTTGGGTGCAACGACGGTGTCGTCGTACTATGTTTTTATTTATGTATATGCATTAGACCTACTTTATGAGACTACCCCATCTGCATGAGGCATTTATGTTTTATTGGCCATGACACTATTCTTACACGAGTGTGAGTCACATGTAGGACACGGACTTGCGTACTCGGCTGGCCACTGGTACGTATAGGTCGTGCGACGGATAGGGATAACTGCCAATAGAAACTTTGCATGCTAGTAGACCTGGCGGTTATTAGAGGTTTATCGTTTCATGGACATGACATGCTTAGAGCATTGGGTGGGGAGAACAACAAGTACCGCATTTGAGCTCCTTTATACTTTTTTCTATTGTGCGCCCGGATTCTCCGCCGGAGATACGGGTGGTGATGACCACTATATATTATATTATTATCAGGCGGGCCTCCGGTGTTCGAAAGTCGTCGTGCCTTTTTAGGCCCCTGGATCTCCAATAGAGAACCATGCCAAATCCCAGGTTTTCAGCCAGATAGCTCACTTGTGGGGAAAGGTGTTCTTAACTGCATTCACTTAGACGGTTAGGCGACCCCAATGGATGTTTATTTTTAGTACTTTATTGGCATGTTTATATGTATCTTGTTACGTCCCTCTGAGGACCTGGTCCTTTTCCCAGATATAGATGAGCAGGAGTACCCGCAGGAGTATGGACCTGGACCTGACGCTTCCTATCAGTCTGAGACGATCTTACCTTCTGATTATATGTGATTCATTGCAGTTGTTTAGAGATTTTAGTTGCTATTCTTTTCGAGCCATTTATTCTTATATTAGAGTTTATTCTCTTCTCTCTTTAGTAGTTTATTATAGTCGATTTGCAGTGGATTTGTTTCCACCCGACTATCACACTTTTTGATTACTATTTGAGACTGCTTCTTTGATATTCAGTTATTGATTTCCATTATTCTATTATTTGTGCTGTGGATGAGATATAGAACTGCGTGTGACTTGTTGTGACATATATTACCACAGTGGATTGGATATTCATGTACAGCGTACGTGTGTATATGGTTTCCATATATTGGAGTTCATATACATACGGCTGGCGTGTTACGTATTCCTAGTCCTACGTATTTTGGGACTGGGGCATGACATATTTTTGTGGTGGCCCATGCAGGTCAAGAATATATTGTCTCGGTTACGTAACTGTACCGAACAAGCCTGCGTATAGGAATAGAGTATAAGGATCTCATCCACGCTTGACTGAAATTCATCCTTCCTATTTAATACTTGCATCCTGTTTGATTCCTGTACTTTTTCTAATTGTTTCATACATCAACTACAAAGAGATGGATATGCAAAATGGATGTACTGCCGCCAATGGCGACACAACTTCTGGAGTCGATGGTCAGACTCAAGGAGGGATCCCAACGATTCCTAGGCTTCCGGGGCCAGATGGACAGACTCACACCCCAGTTCCATCTGATCTTCCCGCTTCACCTATTGGGAACCTTCCAGCTTTCCCAGTACCGCAAGATGGCCAAGCGCAGATGTTCCAATTCTTTCAGATGATGATACAGGAACAGAGGCAGCAGGCAGCCGAGCAGAGGCAAGAATTTTTGGCAGCACTGGAGAGGATGGCTGCACAGGCTACTGTAACAGCCCAAGCACTAGCTCCAGTACCTCGAGCTAGGGTTGGATCAGTAAAGGATTTTGTTCAGATGGGTATAAGGCAGTACAAGGGCACTGAGAGCCCGGAGGAGACTACCAACTGGATCACTCACACGCAGAAGCTACTGGAGGCATCGCAGTTACCCACGGACCTATGGATGACGGGTGTACGGATACTTCTAGATGGTAATGCTCATCACTGGTGGGAATTCATGGAGCGCCAGTTGGGTACTTACCAGACTTGGGAGCAGTTCTTGGAGTGCTTTGAGGGAAAGTACTTCCCGGACACTGTCAGGGACACCTTGTATGATCAGTTTCTTCACTTAGAGCAAGGGAACCGAACCGTGGATGAGTATGATGCCGAGTTTAGTCGACTCAGCAAATATGGCGCTGCTTTGATACCAAATGACTTGGCTAAGGCTAAGAGATTTCATCGAGGACTGACCCAGGAGCTACAACATTATACAAGCTCGCAGTCCCGAGTCTCTTACGCTGAACTATTGACAGAGGCCAGATTTTAGGAAACCATTAGCAGAGGAAATGGAGGTCAGTTGCGGACACAACAAGAATCAGCAAGGATACAGCAGGGACCGGCAAGGACACAGCAGGGAGGACCTATCAGACGTCCTTTGGCACAACAGCATCAGCAACACCTAGCAGCACCGTACCAGAATATGGGGAAGCCCTATTGCAGTTATTGTGGGAGAAACGGACATATTTTGAGAGATTGTCGGACTCGCTTGGGTCAGTGTTTGTGGTATTAAACGAAAGGATGAAAGTGTATTTCAATGACGGAGTTTATAAGAGACCCGCGCCCTTTGGTTTACAAACAAACTTGTACAATATAATCCTATACGAGGATGTGGGAGTATAATTTATTTAATCTGGGTATAAATTGCTATAGGTGTCTGATCTGCGGTCGATCACTTTAGCCCTTGGACTACACGATGTTGAAGAAGCGCCGTGGAAGACAGGATGCATCTTCGGAGGTTGCAAAGGAGGGTGGATGCGCGATGCTGAAGGTCGTCGCTCCCTATTCCTTGCCTGAGCTCTGGACTCTTCTCTCTCTCCTTCTCTCTCTATCTCTCCTCCTTGGTCTCTGGTTTGATGGCCTTGTCCGATCTTCCAGTTGTTAGTTTTTTGACCTTGTTCGATTCTTCTTTCAAAGTTTCGACCTTGTTTCCCATTGATAGGGGTCTCTATTTATAGAGTTTTGGTGACAGCGACCACTTCGTCGGTGTAAAAACCGAGGAGTGGGCAGTACAGCACCCTTTTACACAACGGTTAAAATAACCAATGCCTGCGTGTAAATAACCTTTTGAGTGAGCATGTGACGCGTGTCCAACTAAGGGGACAAAATGCGTATATCTGCTGCGAAGGTCACGGTGTAGAAGCCACGCAGGTAGGTATCTCTTGTGTAGAAGAGGTGGGCGTAGAAGCCAACGTCTTGTCACCTTGGCGTAGAAGCCAGAATAGGCATAGGAGCCGAACAGGCGTAGAAGCCGAATAGGCATAGGAGCCGAATAGTCGTAGAGACTGAGAGGGCGTTGGAAGCCGAGGGAGCACTGATCCTGAGCGGGCGTAGAAGCCACTGCGTACCGTGTCGAAGTGCTGATGTGGACGTCTTAGCCGGAATGACGGCTTTCGAAGATATAATCAAATCTTCCACAGAGATTTGCCATCATCTTGTACATTAAATGCGGAGACGTGTTTTGAAGGTCTGCGACCCTTCTGCGCATCTGTCGCAGAGACGTGCCTTGAGGGAAATTGTCACTGCTCTGTGTAATTTGGACGTAGAGACGTGCCTCGAGCCCCGTACGAAGTACAGCTTTTGACGTGGCAGCGGTTTGTCTACTGCGGAGTGTGAAACAGCTCATGTTTGCCTGTGTAAAACAAGGCAGCGTATTCCCTTGTACGCGAAAGAGCGGTTTACGCTGGGGGGACTTTGGTAAACGACGGTTTGGTGATATTTTAACCAAATCCTCTGCATTAAATGCAGAGATCCGCCATCATACCGTGGGGTACGTCCCGAGGGGTCTGCCATCGTTTCCAGCCATCGTCTGGGTAGCCGCGCAGCACTTTTTGTCAGGAGTCAGAGGCCAGGTTCACCGCATGACTTGACAGGTTCATTTCGGGGAAGACGAAGCGTCCCTCGTACGCATTTAACGCTACTTTGAGAGCGGCTGAGTTTTACGCCATGGAGGCGATGAAGAACCCTATTTTTTACGCTAGTTTGGCTCTGAAGGCCTCTGTTTGCGCTGCTCTGTATCGATGCCGCGTAGATCTTCCCAGCGTATTTTTTATGCTTCTATAAGACCCCCTTCAAAGCTTTTAAATTCCTCAAAATTTGAAACGCTTTGAATGAAGCATGAACGGCCCCTCGTAACTCGAAACGTTTCTGAATGGAGCATTGAAACGGTCGATGCTGACTTTATGGCGGATTTATTGGGGACCGCTGTGATCTCTTTCGCCTATAAAAGGGTGGGGGGGTGAACCTGTTTTCACCACATTCCCATCACCATGCAGAGATGATCGCCGGAGCTCGTCGGGTCGATCTGAGGAAGAAGGAGATCATGTTCTTCCAGCATGTAGGGAGCCGAAAAAGACGGCGTCTTCGAGCAAGTGTCCACTACAACGGTGGATCATGGAAGGATATCTTAGCCTCCCTTGCTCGGGATAATCAGCAACTTTGTATGGCGTTGCACCAGGAGAGAGGAAGGGTCGTATTAGACCACACAGTTTGTAGACTGTTTATTTCTTCCCGAGACCCCTGCGGACGAGATCGGACAAACCGTAATCTGTCGTCCTGATTGGGTTGGGTCTGAAGAAACCCCAACTGGATCGGCCATGGCGAATGGAGGATCTTCTTGTTCATGACTGTGGTGGTCATGAACAGCCATGGAGGAAGAGGAAGACCTGCACCGGCACGAGAATCTGTCAGGACAGCTTCTGGGCGATCTTTCGACGACGAGGGGGTATCTCCTTTGTAGATGGAGTTTCCCTCAGATGTAATCATGAAAAATAGAGAAAAACCCTTGTATATTGGATTTCCCTCATATGTAATCATGATTTTAATCTTTAATAAAATCGTCTTTTTCTTCATATGATCGTCTTGCCATACGTTGTTGTGAAGTCTGATATGTGCAGCTTCGACACGTCTGAACCTTTATACCGATTCTGATAGCGAGTATTAGGTCCGTCCTTTACGCGTAGCGAATAGTCCATAGAACGCTGCTGAGCGTCTTTTGAACATTTAGAACTGTCCTGTTGCTAGGACTGAGGGACGGCGTAGAATTCTGAACTGTTGCTTCTCTGATGGGCAGAATTTTGTTCAGACTTCGTCTTCAAGAATGATCTCTCGAAACTCCTTTGGAACAGGGTCGAGGTTTTTGGCTGCCAAATTGATTTGCCATCTTGATAGACGGGATGTTCAGACTGGAGTTTGGATGAACCTCCAATTTTGGACCCGAGAAGAGTAATTTCTCAATGTTTGAACTCTGTATGCTTCGGGTACTTGGGATGCTCTGGGTCAAGAACGAGTATCTTCTGTGTGAACTCTTTGCAATTGACCGCTTTGGGGACTGTTCGGATATGCGAAAAGTCGTGGAGCGTGAAATCATCAGTCTGTAGCCTCTTGAGCGTAAAAACACCACCGAGCGTGAAATCGTAGACTTGTGGTTCTGGAGCTTGAAGTCGTTGGTTTGTTGCCTCTCGAGCATAAAAGCTACCGAGCACAGAGGCATCCGGGCAAAAACCATAGACTTATAACCATTGAACGTAAAGCTGTAGATTCGTAGCCGTCGAGCGTAGAAAGCTCCTTCAGCGTAAGACTGGAGATCTGTAGCCTGTGAGCGTAGAAACACCATTGAGCGTGAAATCATCAATCTTTAGCCTCTGAGCGTGAAAACACCATCGAGCGTAAAATCGTAGACTTGTGGTTCTGGAGCGTGAAGTCGTAGGTTTGTTGCCTCTCGAGCATAAAAGCTACCGAGCACAGAGGCATCCGGGCAAAAACCATAGACTTATAGCCTTTGAACGTAAAGCTGTAGATTCGTAGCCGTCGAGCGTAGAAAGCTCCTTCAGCGTTGGACTGGAGATCTGTAGCCCCTGTGAGCGTAGAAACACCATTGAGCGTGAAATCATCAATCTTTAGCCTCTGAGCGTGAAAACACCATCGAGCGTGAAATCGTAGACTTGTGGTTCTGAAGCATGAAGTCGTAGGTTTGTTGCCTCTCGAGCATAAAATCTACCGAGCACAGAGGCATCCGGGCAAAAAACCATAGACTTATAGCCATTGAACGTAAAGCTGTAGATCCGTAGCCATCGGGCGTAGAAAGCTCCTTCAGCGTAGGACTGGAGATCTGTAGCCTCTGAGCGTAGAAACACCATTGAGCGTGAAATCATCAATCTTTAGCCTCTGAGCGTGAAAACACCACCGAGCGTGAAATCGTAGACTTGTGGTTCTGGAGCGTGAAGTCGTAGGTTTGTTGCCTCTCGAGCATAAAAGCTACCGAGCACAGAGGCATCCGTGCAAAAACCATAGACTTATAGCCATTGAACGTAAAGCTGTAGATTCGTAGCCGTCGAGCGTAGAAAGCTCCTTCAGCGTAGGACTGGAGATCTGTAGCCCCTGAAAAGAAAATTTCTTCGAGCGTGAGGTTTGCGGATCTGTTGCTTCTGAGCGTAAACTGAGCGCCACCGAGCGTAAGATCGTCGATTTGGTATCTGTTGAGCGTAAAGTCGTAGGTTTGTGGCCTCTCGAGCATAGAAGCTACCGAGCACAAAGGCATCCGGGCGTAAAACCATAGACTTGTAGCTTGCGAGCGTAAAATCGTAAATCCGTTGCTGTCTAGCGTAGAAAGCTCCTTTAGCGTAGAACCCGCTGAACCGTCTTGCACGAAAAACCTTTCGAATTCGCTGACTGTCCGTCTTTCGAGGGTAGTAGGCTGACGTAGCATCCAATCATAACCAACTCTTAATTGCGAGATTCGGTTGGGGTCTCGAGGGGTTCGTCCGAGGATTCGAGGAGTCGACTCGGACTGTATATATACCCCAAGCTTTTGAGAGAAAAACTTTTTATCTGTCTTCTGCGAAAGAGAGCTTTCGACTGTTCAAGTTTTTCTTCATTTTTTCTCCGAGCACTTCGAGTCCTCAGAAATGGCGCCGAAACAAACTCCCTCCGCTAAGGGAAATAGCGTAGGTTCTTCTTCCCGTTCTTCGGTACCGGCGAGAGAATCTTCGGTCGGGCGAGGTGAACCTCCTTCTGAGAGGAGTATCCCGCCGACGAGTAGCGCACCCGGCCTTAGAGGTAGAGCTTTTTGGGATGATACAAACGATGAAAAATTCTTCCCACACGTTGAACGTGACCGCGCTAGGTCACCTTCTGTGCTGATAGCCTCTTTTGAGGAAGATGACGCACGAAGACGTTTTTATCTTTTACGCCCACATTTCTAATGTGCCAGCGTAAAACTTCATATTTTCGTAGTTCTGAGCGTAAAAGCTCTGGCTAACAAAAATTTGGGGTATATCGTAAAATTTGAATTTTACGCCTGTGGAGGAGACTTCCGGCGTATAAAGACCAAGTTTGTACAATCTTGGCGTAAAGCACAGACTGTCGTTTCTTTGGTCCGCACTTGTGCAGGATTTGTAATGACTTATTTTCCTTGCACCTTTGAAGTTGATTTGGGTGAGTCTCCACTGGCTGAGGTGATGGGCTCCGCTGCCGGGATGCTGCACTCAAATTACCTAGAGGATCTGTCCCATGTGGCATTTCCCATCTCTGGATCCCAGTATCCTGAGGGAAGGGAGTTTCTGATATCGGCGCAGGGTGAGCGAATGCTGTTGAGCATGATTAATGGCGAACCCTTGACACATGTAGACGGGGAGCAGTACATAAAGCCGGCTTTCCTCTTCGGGGACATGATTGATAAACGGTCCCAGACAAAGCCCAAGAGGGAGCCTTGGGTCTTCTCTGCCGGGAATTTGGTCTTGTATCTGCCGACGATGCCGAGGGATTATCCTATCTCGGCTTTCTCCCATGCAACGCATCCTAGGAAGATGTCGTGGAAGCTGACTCCTGATCTTCACGGGAAGCCGGGGAAGATCTTTCATCTGAAAGGAGCTGACCAGGGGTCGTTTGTAAGTCGCCCTTCTGGCGTTGTAACGCTGTTCTGGGGGCTGTGCCCGGGTAGTGTCCCGAGTAAAGTTAGCTCGGTGATCCAGCCTGTCCAGTTGCCGACCTTCTACAACGACTTCATGGGTCGAGGTGGGGTATATCCCAAGGAGAATCCTCGGTGCAACGGGTGGATCGCCCCAACGAACTCCCGATGGAGATGCCTAGTTGATTGGGCCTTGTCGCACTTCCGAAAAGAGCTGGAGGACATTGGACTATATGCCACCGTGAGTGCGACGAGTGTTGGGTTGCCTCCTAATGCCAATTTGTTCTTGGCACTGATGGAGCGGTACATTCCGCTCACCGGGACCTTTGCCACTCCACTGGGGGAGTTGGGATTGGCCCTCCATGAGATGGCAGTTGTCTCGAGACTGCCGATGGGGGATACCCCATATGAAGAGTACGTTCCTACCAACCGGGAGTTGGGGGATTTGGACCCTCGGGTGGCGGAAGTATATCAGGAGCTGATGTGTCAGTACTTCGCGTGCACCACTTTTTATGACGAGCCCTCTGATTTGGCTCACACCACTAAGTGGATGTCCTACCTCTTCTTCCATCGGGCTAGGGCCGCCAAGTCGGAGAAAGCCTCGGGGGGCAAGAATGAGCCCGTGAACTTCTTGGGCGTCCTCAGTGCCCAGGTTGTTGAGGCTCTTATGGGAGATGCCAAGGCTCCCGATCAGATTCTGGCTGAGGGGGTAGGAAAATACCCCGAAGGTACCAAGGCCCACAGTTATTTGAGGCGTTATCGCAGGTCTCTGTCTAAGGAAGCCCAACTGGCTGGTTTCCTCTCCATATGGCTGCGTCGAGTGGTAGTGCCCGGCATTGCGTCTGCGGATCGTATTTACCGGAATATCCTGTGGTCCGCAGTGCGTCTGGTGTTTGGGGCAAGACTGGGCTTGCTTCCCGCCATGGTGTGCCGTATTCAGGCTGGCCTGAGGGCCATGACCGATGGGTTGCTTGTCGATGAAGCTCGGCGTAAGAGTTTTCCCAGAGTGGAATTACCATACATGTATCTGATGGGATGGTTAATTCTTCACAATCCCCGGGTGATGTCTCCCGGTTTCGGTAGCAGCTCAGGGGGATTATTCCTGCTGAATTACCGGGATTCTACCTGGAATGTGAACACAGTCTTGGACTGTCGGTTAGTGTTGAACCTCAGCCATGGCTGGAAGATCCTCTGTACTCCCCCTTCGGTACATCGCAACCAATCCGGGGTGTGGCTTGAGGATTCAGGTGGAGAGAAGACCGATCTTTCTCCGGAGGCTTTCAATTGGTTGGTCTGTATCAGACCATCCCATCTGCTGTATAGGAGCGAAGACTATTGCTTCTTCGAGCCTTACTTGCCTAGTCGATTTGCCAGGCAGTTCGGGTACGATCAGTTGCACATGGGTAACGCCGTCACCAGCTTCAGGTCCAGGGGTGGACTCATTGATGGAGCTAGAGGGTGGCGATATTTTATCATGGGTTGTACAGGGGCAATTTTTATCGTGCCGGACGTTACAACCTCCACGGAGCTGCGCATCCTTCATTCTTACGCCCAGTTCTATGTGGCGATTAACACCTTCCATCGCAATTTTGACATACGTGGAAGCTTCAGAGTGCCTTCTGCCAAGCCTGGGGGAAGAGTCAAAATCCCCTCGGTCTTTTCTGACGAGGGTGAGGAGTCTGGTACTCCGGATGAGCCTCTGGTGCCGTTGCCGAGGTGTGCAGTGCCTCCGCCGGCGGGGGCTTTGGTAGTCTCTTCTGGGAAGCGACGGGCTTCTACTCCGAAGGAAGCTTCCCTTCGTAAGAGGAGGAAGGAGATTGTTGCTTGTCCTCTCCGCATTCCTGGTATTGGGGCTCCTGTGAGTGAGCCGGCATCTCCCTGTATCAGGGACGATTCTTTGGCTGGAGGTTCCTCGCCTTTTAGAGAGGGACCTTCTACGGTTCTGGCTGGTGGCGCCGGAGAGTCCTTGCTAGAGGTGGCTGTCGCTGCGGCTGCTTCAAGCAGCGGAGCGGGATTGCCTATGTGGCCGTGGCAGATGGGAGAACCTTTCCCGAGGTCAACAGTGGGTGAAGTTGCTTCTGTGTCAGCGAGCGCGCTTAGCGAGACTCCGGCTGACGAACCACGACCGCGTCTTGGGGAAGGCTTGACCAAGCTTTTGGCGATGTCGGTCGACCCACCTCCTTCTCCAGGTATGACAGTTCGTATCGCGTCATTAAGGCATGGTTTAGCCACCTCGGCTGCAGACGCGTCGTATATGCCGTTGGCTCCGGGTAAACGTCGTTTTTCTTATGTCTCCTCCTAGGAAGATTACCATTGTGTTGACATTTTGCTTTCTTGTCCTCTTTTCAGGGGATGACGTCCACGGGGAGTAAAGCATTGAAGCGCCTTCTGGCTCTGCTCCGGCTCCTGGCGATGTCGTGGAGGCACCTAATTCCGAGGCAGAAGCGTCCTCGGGGGCCAGCTCGCCTAGAGAGGTTTTGTCGTCTCAGGAGGGGGACGAACCTGTCATCGTGACCTCGCCTTTCGCGAGTATGCCAATGACTTCGATCTTTGCCGTGGCTCCTTTTTCAGCCGCGCCACCAGTCGAGGCGGCGGTGGCTACCTCGTCTACAATTGTCCCTGGAGAGGGAGTTACTAGCATCGCGGCCACTCCGGGCGTCCAGTCGGGTTTAGTCGCGTTGATCGAGCAGCATACCAGCCTTGTCTACGCCGGTTTAAAAACGATGATACCGATGGTGTTGGCGAAGAATCTTGACTTCGAGCTCCTGAAGAAGACTTCTCAGCTTTCGATCGAGGTTGTCAGGGGGCTTGGCAATCCTGGAGCAGCTGATGCTCTGGAGGCGGTGGTTAATGGTTTAGAGCAACCCATTAACGAATACTTGCAGCGGACAGAGGGCAGCCTTGTTGCTGATGTCCAGGCTCGGTACGACCTCATGTCTGAGCGGCTCGCTACAAAGCTTGAAAGCCTAGACAACTCTATCCAGACGCATAAGCTGGAGATGGATAGGAGAAAAGCTGTCGTGGAAGAAGCTCTTGCTGTCGAGATGAAGTGTCGATCCGAGCATGAAGGGAATGCGGCGAGGGCCTCCAAGCTGAGGGAAAAACTTGCTCGGGCAGAGGAGTGGGCTTCCCAGTCGTTGGCAGGTTTAGAGGTGGCGACTGGTCGACTGAGCGAAGCGCGATGGGATCTGGACCGTGCGGAAGCTGCCCGTGCGGGCTATCTTCGGGCAAAGGCTAATCTGACCCTTACGCATACCCCCGAAGTACGGCTGGAGCGGGCTCGCGCCGATGCCTTGGCCCTTAGGAATGAGAGGATAGCTGCACTGGAGCGGCAGATTCGTGGTCTGATTACTCCGCCATCTTGATGTATCTCTTCCTATGTAATTCCGCCTCCTTCTAGGAATGAATAAAAGCGACTCTTTTCTGACTGTTGTGGACCCGTCATTTCGGAATGTAAATGACAGTTTTTAGGTGAGAGAGATATCAGAGGTAACATGGACCTGATATACTCTCGATAAACCTCTTTAGCAGGATATATCTATTCAGAGGTCGTACAGACATGATAGGATATGACCTTACTAGTTTCTTTTTTAGAGTAGTTTTGTCAGAATTGAGATTCTCGCTATATTCCGCCTGAGCAGGGGGGAATTAAGCGTAGTATCTTTTCAGGAATTTGTCGTTGATGGGAGCCATTAATAGGTCCCCGTTAGGCTGGGCTATCCTGTAGGCGCCGTTCGAGAACGTTGTCTCGATCACATAAGGGCCTTCCCACTTGGGCTGGAATTTGCCTTTACTTCTGTGAGTTAAAATCATCGGCCTTCTTACGGCCAGAACTAGCTCGCCGACCTTGAACACCCTTTCCTTTACTTTATGGTTGAAAGCCCTGGAAATGCGCGCTTGGTAGAGCGCGATGCGCTGTTGAGCTTGGAGGCGTTTCTCGTCTAATCCTTCTAGCTTCTGAAGCCTTAAAAGGTCATTCTTTTCTTGAGTTAGCTTATTAGCCACGGCTATTCTGAGCGACGGGATCTGGATTTCAATGGAAAGAACTGCTTTGCTCCCGTAGACTAGCGAGAATGGGGTACAACCTGTCGGCGTCCGTACCGTCGTGCGGTCTGCCCAGAGGCATTCGCCCAGCTTCTCATTCCAGTCTCTCTTGTTTGAAGAGACGAACTTCTTCAAGAGTTTGATAATGGTTTTGTTGAAAGCTTCCGCCAAACCATTAGCAGCTGGATAGTACGCCGTAGAGGCAATATTGTGTATCCGGTTTTTATCGCAAAACCGATGGAATGCTTGGCTGATGAACTGGGGCCCATTGTCGTGAATTATCCTCCGGGGTACCCCAAAGCGATAGATGACGTGATGTTTGATGAAGCTGATCACGTTGGATGTCTTTACCTCAGCGAGAGGGATTGCTTCGGCCCACTTGGAAAAGTAATCCGTGATGGCCAGTATGAACTGGTGACCCCCTGAAGAAGACGGGTGAATAGGACCGATGATGTCCATTCCCCATGCTTCGAAAGGCCAGGATGCGACCATAGGATGTAGATGCTCCGACGGTTTGATGTATGAAGTCTGCATGAACCTGACAGGCTCTGCAATGCTTTGCATATTGTATTGCATCTGCGATCATGGTAGGCCAGTAATAGCCCATTCTCCTGATGCAATCCTGTAGCTTAGGCCCGGGTTGATGCGCTCCGCATACGCCGTCGTGAGCTTCACGGGTAATTTGCTGTGCTTCGGCGCCAGAGAGACACCTCAACAGCAGTCCGTCGTAGGTCCGGCGATACAGGTATTGTGAAGATGCATCGAAGTAGAAGCGTAACGATCGTCTCTTGACGGATACTGCTTCCTTGGGGTCCTCTGGTAAGATTCCGTATGCCACGAAATCTATGAAGGGACTTGTCCAATCTCTTGTAGGAGGATCGGTGTTTACAGCATAGCTGCGTTCTGTGTGACAGTTGTTTTTCACACAGAATAAATCTCTGTTAAGAAGGATTACCGAATCTTGCCTTCTTATAGGAGTAGCTAAGTCTGCAGCCAGGCTGGCCAGGGCATCAGCTTCCAGATTCTGAGATCGAGGCACGTGCTCTAGGAAGAATCCTTTGAACGTCATGGCTATTTCGATTGTCGCCTGGTGATAGGGGATGAGGTCCGGGTTACGGACTTCGTATATTCCCCTGACTTGATTGACGATGAGCAGAGAATCACCGAAAGCTTCCAGGGACTCTACCCCCAGCTCTTTAGCGACCTGGAGCCCGATTAGTAGAGCGTTGTATTCCGCGACGTTGTTGGAGCAGGGCTCGCTAAGAGAGTATGCCCGGTAGATGACGAGCTGATCAGGGGTAACTAGGACGACTCCCACTCCTGAAACGATATTTCCCTTAGGACCGGTTCTGGAGGCGCCATCGAAGAATAGTTGCCATACGTCACCTTGTCTTGCGAAATTACATTCCGCAACTTCATCAGGGATGTCTTCGTATAGTTTGGAGGTTTCCGGGATCGGATGAGCCGCCAGGAAGTCGGCCAGTGCTTGGCCTTTGATGGACTTCTGTGGGATGTATACCATGTCGTATGGTGTTAGCAGCATCGCCCAAGTTGCGAGTCGGGAGTTAAGGGCACTTGGCTTGCTCATCAGCACTCTGAGAGGGTTGATCCTGGAGATGATATGAATAGTCTGGCCGGTGACATAGTGTCGCATTTTCTGGACGGCGAACATCAGAGCCAAGCATTCCTTCTCCACTGGGTTGTACCGGTGTTCGGCCCCGACCATCATCCTGCTGAGGTAGTAGATAGCCTGTTCATGACCCGCATCGTTTTTCTGCGTGAGGAGAGCTCCTAGCGAATGATCCATTGCCCGAACGTACAGCAAGAACGGTTTTCCCATGACGGGAGGCACCAGAACTGGCGGACTGGTTAGGTAGCGTTTGATATCCCCGAACGCTTGCTGACAGGTTTTGTCCCATATGAAGGACACACCTTTCTTCATGAGATGAGAGAAGGGCTGACATCTCCCTGAGAGGTTGGATATGAATCGCCGGATATAAGCCAGACGTCCTTGGAACCCCCTGAGTTCCCTCAGATTACGGGGCGGTCGCATTGCCACGATCGCTTGGACTTTGTCCGGGTCTACTTCGATGCCCTTGGTGGTAATGACAAATCCCAGAAATTTGCCACTGGATACACCCAAAAAGGATTTTGTAGGGTTCATCTTGAGTTGATGCTGGCGCATTAACTCGAATACCGCCCTCAGGTCTCGAATGTGATCATCTTTGAGGCAGCTTTTGACAGCTATGTCGTCTACGTAACATTCTACTGTTTTGCGTAAATGCTTACGGAATATGTTACTCATAGCCCGTTGGTATGTAGCCCCGGCGTTCTTTAATCCGAAGGGCATGACCGTATAGCAATATACCCCCAGTGGTGTCCGGAAGGCAGTGTGCTTCTCGTCTTCAGGATGCATCTTGATCTGATTGTATCCTGAGAATCCGTCCATGAAAGACATGCGTTCGAAGCCGCAGGTGTTGTCGATCATGATGTCCGTGATGGGAAGAGGGAATTCATCTTTGGGGCAGGCCGCATTCAGATCTCGGTAGTCGATGCAGATACGTACCTTCCCATTTTTCTTCATGACTCGGACAACGTTGGCGACCCAGTCGGGATGTTGTTCCTCCCAGATAAAACCGCAGGTTATTAACTTCTTGACTTCAGCCTCGATGGCGTCCATCATATCTGGGTGGAACCGACGTTGGTGCTGCTTTACCGGCTTCGAATCGGCCAATATATTGAGCTTATGAGTAGCTACCTTCGGGTTTAGGCCTGGCATGTCCTCATAATCCCACGCAAAGACGTCAATATATTCCTTTATCAGCTGTATAACTTCTTCCCTTTCATCTGGGGGAAGATTGTTACTGACAAATATTGGCTTTGGTGAGAGTTCACCCCCAACATTGATTTGGATGACTTCGTCCTTGGTGGGAGGTTCTCTCTGTTCGAAGCGGAACTCCCACTGCGTATCCACTCGTTGAGCCCAGGGGTCATTCTCGAACGGCTCCGTATCCTGCTCCTCTGCTTCTGAGGGATCTGTCACCGCCATATTTACTGATAGTGTTTGTTCGAGAGCTTCTGGCGAGTTGGAGGGCGACGAGTCGTCCCGGAAAGAGGAAAAGGGGTCCTCATCTGGCTCGGAAGTCGCGAGGGAGGTGGCATACCCTAACCCGAGACGAGTTTGTCGATTGCGGGGGTTGCCGCGCGGTGGCGTTCGTCTGCCTCTCCCGTAGTTGAGGCCTGGCTTTCGTTTCAAGTCGTAGCCCATGTTTTGCATGATCCTTAGCGCTTGCGGGCTATAACGGTGAATCTGTATTTTCTCGGTGTCGTCATCGAAAGGATCTTCTTGGACAGTCGGTAGATTCCGCATGCGACCGAAGACTATTGAGCGCTGACTGCTACAGGTGGGAGGGACGATGAAGATAGAATCCTCATGGGGCCCATATGTCGTGACGACGTTGGATGATGATGCTACTTCCCAGACATATGGGCGGTAGGAGTTTATAGCTTTCAGGAATTTTTGTGCTATGGGTTCTACTTCGTCATGTGGAGTGGGTCCCCGTCCTGGAACTCGGGCATAAATATACTGGAAAAGAGGATGTTTATTATTATCTGGAACTCCGCTCCTGGTCGCCTTTACATCAGTTGACTGTCTGTTGCGTCGAACATTGATGACCAAGGGTGGAGGCTTTCGGTTCAAAGTGATCACTAGAGGATCACCCCCTTCTCCTGTCTTGGCCTTGTCCAGGTGGATAGCCAAAGGTTCTATGGCTTTTGGACGAGTGGTTCGTCCCTTCACTTTGATGACCAGCGGCAGTGCGGCAGAGGGCTCTTCTGGCTCCTGGTGGGATTCCTCCTTTGCCTCGCCCGACCCTTCTTCCACGTGGTCCTGGGAGTACAATACGGCATCGGAGTAGTACGACTCTATTCCTTTGAACGGGTTTAGGTCAGCTACCTCCGTTTGTACTGTTCCTTGAGTGTCTACATATTTGAGGCATTGATGTAGGGTTGAAGGAACGATGTTGTGGTCGTGAATCCAAGGTCTTCCTAGCAAAATGTTGTAGGATACCTATGAATCGATGACGTAGCATGTGGCCACCGATCTAAGGTTGCCGATCTGGATTCTCAAGCGAATTTTCCCCAATGGCTTACTTTTTCCAGCGTTGAACCCCACGATTGTAGTGGTAGTGTAAGCCAGTTCGCTGGTAGGAATTCTCAGTGGCCTGAGGAGACCGTGAGGGATGATGCTGATCGACGATCCCGGATCTATGTGAATCCGGTCGACTTCTATAGAATCGACGTACCCGGTGTAATAGAGGGGCCTGTCATGTCTGTTATGTTTTAACAGCATATCGTTTTGAGTGAAAGTGATATTTGGAATCACCTCTATTACACTGTGGCACTGAGGACATGCCACTGGTTCCTCGTCGGGGGACTTGAGCTGGGTCAAGTACGCCTCTGCCTGCATCAGTGCTTCACTCAGGGCTAGACGAGTGTCAGGGGAGAGCCTGAGCAGCTCAAAGATGGACAACCTGGCCGGCGTATTGGCTAGTTGGGCCAGGATGTCAAATTTGTATGGCTTCTCTAAACCTTTGCTTGGAATGTTTTTCACAGGTTTGTCGAAGCATACTTCCTTCTGCTTTCCCTTTTCCGCCGAAGTCGGTTTTGCAGGGCCGATGTTTGGCATGACGGGACCTTGCTCTGAAGGTTTGGTAGCTGGAGCGTCAGCCGGCGTGCCTTCCTGATTTGCTCCGTTGTCGTCGAGGTAGGTCCTCCCTGAACGGGTTGCGACAAGCACCTCGTCTTCGTCTGATGCCGAAGAAGTTGTGACCATGTGGCATGATCTGTATTTGGGATTCTTCTTGGAGGTAGGCTTGGTTGCCTTGGTCTCCCTCTCGAGCTCTGGCACCAAATCTGGGTGAACCCACATAATCTCGCCCTTTCGGGTAGTTAGGGGCACCAGGTTGTGATTTTGACCCCTAGCAGGGGGAGGTTAACGATGTTCATCGTTGCCCGGGATATAGGTGCAACACCATTAGGGACCTTTTGGGGAGGCAGATTGCCAAACTGCAGAGAGATTATGTTGGCCATGACCGTCTTCTCGGTGCTGTGCAGAGTGATGGCCTTAGCATCAATTAATCCCTGGATCTTCCATTTTAATACATAGCACGCCTTTGTCGGGTGGTGTACGTATTTGTGGAAGACGCAGTATTTGGGGTCGTCAGTGTTGCTGACCTCCTGGGGCCGCCTTAGTTCCGGGAGGGTGATCTTGCCACTTTTGACGAGACATTCGAAGATACTTGGGATATCGTCATCGTCGAAAGAGTAGACCTCGACGGGCCTAGAAGTCCCAGGTTTTGCTTGCGTGGTTGTCGCAATCTTTGGTCTGGCCGTGTTGATTGCCAGGGCTTCTTTCCCTTTGGGACCACGAGGATGGTCGCTGCTAGGAGATGACCTCTTGCCTCTGTCAGAGGCGGAGATCATGATGCCGTTGTCGCGCGCCTTGCGACTGTTGTCTTCGGCGGCTACTGCCGAGATGATGAACGAGGGCCAATCATGGAATTGATATGGTCCTGTGAACACCGAGACCACGGGAAGGAGATTTTTCCTGCAAATGTCCACCAACGCAGAGTCTGGAACTCCTGGAGGCATCTGTAAGGTGGCCTGACGAAAGCGTTCGACGAAGATGCGAACGTCCTCCTTTTCCTTCTGTTTGACTTCGATAAGGGAGGACATAGACATGTCCATTCCTCTCTCATAGAATCGTGTGAAGAACAGGGCCTTGAAGTCCTCGAAGGAGGTAATGCAGTTGTCCGCCAAGCTACGGTACCACTGATAGGCTACTCCTGAGAGACAGCCTTTGAACACCCGAGTGAGGAGGGCATCGTTCCCTTGTAGCAACACCGTCATCATACTGAAATAGTTCATGTACTGACTTGGTGATGTTTTTCCCTCGAACAGAGCCATAGTCTGAGGTTTGTATCTCGGAGGGAAAGGGACCTCCTCCCAGATAGCTGGGTAGGGCTGGTTGATTCCCAGTTTCTTGAGCTGATCTTTGTGCTTCAAGGCGTCGAACTGGGCTTTCAACTCTCGTACTGCCTGCATCGGATTCTCAGTCGGAAGTGGGGCTACGGAGTGGTGCGGAGTCAGTTGCATTGTAGCTCCAGCGGGAGGTAGAGCATTTTCTAGGTGAGGAAGCGGAGGAACTGTTGACTCTTGATCCAGCGTAGGCTCTTGGCTTGGGTTGGATGGTGGTGAGTCCACCCCTGCGCGCATCTGAGTTGGCGGGACCGACGCTTGAGCCATGGCGGTTGCGTGTTGAGTGAGCATCATCTGGTGCATGTTTTCCATTACGGATTGTATTTGCTTCAGAGACGTCTCCAGTATAGTGATGCGTTGTTCCGCATTCCCTGATGGCAAAGTTTCCTCGCGCTCATCTCCAATGGCGTAAGCTCCCATTTCCCTGGGTGTCATTG
Source organism: Iris macrosiphon (assembly GCA_036927795.1). Taxonomy (NCBI): domain Eukaryota; kingdom Viridiplantae; phylum Streptophyta; class Magnoliopsida; order Asparagales; family Iridaceae; genus Iris; species Iris macrosiphon. Next base: position 80,087,068 of record JAYESA010000015.1, on the reverse strand, counting down.
AGGGATTAGTATAGGTCGTTATAGAAGTTGACTCCATACTTCCTGTCTCTGATTCGGGAACTTGGCGACCTTCGGTGTCGGAGTCAGAAGAGGATGACGCTGGTTGTTGTGACCTTGCGCGAGTGTTTTGGAACACCCCTGCTTCGATGTCTTTGATGGGCTTACTAAACCTCCTTCGGCTTGGAGGTCTAGAAGGATGACGTCTTGAGCTCGACCCTCCTCTAGGTATGTGTGAGGCCATGTTCACAGACGCATGCGCGGGTTCCCCTTCCTAGAAAGACAGCGAGTAGCTCAACCGGTCGAAAACTGATTATTTTGCCTTGGAGCAGCAGCAATTAATCACAACTTTATGACTATTACAATAATGTTCGCCAGGAGGCGTAGTAGACATGTTGGGAGGTCCTCTTTCTTGACGCCTCCGGATTAGATACTTGCGTAGGTCCGGAGGGTTTCTTTCCGCCGTCTGAGTTTGTTTTACGCCGAGGGACCGTGCCTGGCGTAATCTGGAGATTCGCTCAGTCTGGCGTGAGGCCGGAGAGGCCCTCAATCGGCCATTAGCTTCTCGCGTAATCCGGAGAGTAGGCAGCTCACTCTTTTGCTGGCGTAAAGGCCGAGTAGTTGAGTATTCACCCGCTTGCTTCCTCTTGCGGAGATCGCAGCGCTCATCTGGTTCACCGTAAAGGTCAGATGTCGTTTTGCACGTAGAGCGTGATCTGTACTTCTGATTTGGTATTGAGGCACCATCAGAGGTTTTGCCTGTACCGCGCGTAGCGGGAGACTAATTTCTGCGCGTATGGCGCAGTGGATACTCCTGGGTTAGCGCTGAGGCTTTGCCAGAAGCTTTGTCTGTACCGCGCGTAGCGGGAGACTGATTTCTGCGCGTATAGCGCAGTGGATACTCCTGGGTTAGCGCTGAGGCTTTGCCAGAAGCTTTGTCTGTACCGCGCGTAGCGGGAGACTGATTTCTGCGCGTATAGCACAGTGGATACTCCTGGGTTAGCGCTGAGGCTTTGCCAGAAGCTTTGTCTGTACCGCGCGTAGCGGGAGACTGAATTTTACGTGCGGGGCACGGAGGGAGCGATGCTACCACCTCATTGGTCGGAGAGATCGGAGAGTCCACAGGAACGGCGGAGGATGTCTTGGGCATCCACACTTTACGTAGCTTCCTGCTGTCTTGGATGGAAAGAGAGTGAGAGCTACCCCCAGTCCGAAGCATATCTTCGTAGGCAGACTGGTCGTCTTGAACGACCAGTGTCTTCTTCACGGTTCCTACAGATACCGTATCGTGTTGAGCAATTACTTCCTCGTCAAAAGAGAAAGATGTCCCCAGCAGAGTCGCCATCTTGTTTGTGGTATTAAACGAAAGGATGAAAGTGTATTTCAATGACGGGGTTTATAAGAGACCCGCGCCCTTTGGTTTACAAACAAACTTGTACAATGTAATCCTATACGAGGATGTGGGGGTACAATTTATTTAATCTGGGTATAAATTGCTATAGGTGTCTGATCTGCGGTCGATCACTTTAGCCCTTGGACTACACGATGTTGAAGAAGCGCCGTGGAAGACAGGATGCAGCTTTGGAGGTTGCAAAGGAGGGTGGATGCGCGATGCTGAAGGTCGTCGCTCCCTATTCCTTGCCTGAGCTCTGGACTCTTCTCTCTCTCTTTCTCTCTCTATCTCTCCTCCTTGGTCTCTGGTTCGATGGCCTTGTCCGATCTTCCAGTTGTTAGTTTTTTGACCTTGTTCGATTCTTCTTTCAAAGTTTCGACCTTGTTTCCCATTGATAGGGGTCTCTATTTATAGAGTTTTGGTGACAGCGACCACTTCGTCAGTGTGAAAACCGAGGAGTGGGCAGTACAGCACCCTTTTACACAACGGTTAAAATAACCAATGCCTGCGTGTAAATGACCTTTTGAGTGAGCATGTGACGCGTGTCCAACTAAGGGGACAAAACGCGCATATCTGCTGCAAAGGTAAGGGTGTAGAAGCCACGCAGGTAGGTATCCCTTGTGTAGAAGAGGTGGGCGTAGAAGCCAATGTCTTGTCACCTTGGCGTAGAAGCCAGAATAGGCATAGGAGCCGAACAGGCGTAGAAGCCGAATAGGCATAGGAGCCGAATAGTCGTAGAGACTGAGAGGATGTTGGAAGCCGAGGGAGCACTGATCCTGAGCGGGCGTAGAAGCCACTGCGTACCGTGTCGAAGTGCTGATATGGACGTCTTAGCCGGAATTACGGCTTTCGAAGATATAATCAAATCTTCCACAGAGATTTGCCATCATCTTGTACATTAAATGCGGAGATGTGTTTTGAAGGTCTGCAGCCCTTCTGCGCATCCGTCGCAGAGACGTGCCTTGAGGGAAACTGTCACTGCTCTGTGTAATTTGGACGTAGAGACGTGCCTCGAGCCCCGTACGAAGTGCAGCTTTTGACGTGGCAGCGGTTTGTCTACTGCGGAGCGTGAAACAGCTCATGTTTGCCTGTGTAAAACAAGGCAGCGTATTCCCTTGTACGCGAAAGAGCGGTTTACGCTGGGGGGACTTTGGTAAACGACGGTTTGGTGATATTTTAACCAAATCCTCTGCATTAAATGCAGAGATCCGCCATCATACCGTGGGGTACGTCCCGAGGGGTCTGCCATCGTTTCCAACCGTCGTCTGGGTAGCCGCGCAGCACATTTTGTCAGGAGTCAGAGGCCAGGTTCACCGCGTGACTTGACAGGTTCATTTCGGGGAAGACGAAGCATCCCTCGTACGCATTTAACGCTGCTTTGAGAGCGGCTGAGTTTTACGCCATGGAGGCGATGAAGAACCCTATTTTTTACGCTGGTTTGGCTCTGAAGGCCTCTGTTTGCGCTGTTCTGTATCGATGCCGCGTAGATCTTCCTAGCATATTTTTCATGTTTCTATAGTCAGTGTATGAGATGTGGCTCTGGACAGCACCTGGCGAGAGACTGCCCAATGCAGCAGACACTTCCACCTCCAGCCCCGAGATTAGCGCTTCCAACACCGAAGCCAACCCAGCAGATGACTGGACCGGGAGCACCTCGACCCCCAGCAGCAGGAGGATTTCAGAGAGGGCCACCGCTACCCACTCAGGAGGAGCAGTATATGAGGACCGGACATGGACAGCCACAGAAGAACGGGCGAGCTTTTGCATTGGAGGTAGATGACATGGATCATGAGGTGGATGTCATAGTAGGTATTACCCTTGCTTTTACTTTTCCTGCGGTGACATTATTTGATACGGGAGCCACCCACTCATTCATATCATCTAGTTTTATTGCCAAACACAACATTGCTTCTACACCATTATCTAGTTGTGTTAGAATTCTCACCGGAGGAGGAGTTGTACCAGTTAGTCGAGTTTGTAGATCAGGCCCTATAGTAATACGTGGCAGAGAGATGAACGCCTAACTCTTAGTCCTTCCTATGCCATCTTTTGATATTGTGCTTGCAATGGACTGGCTAAGCAAGTACCATGCCTTCTTCGATTGCTTTGGAGGAAGCATTCTTTTTAAGGTACCAGGCCAGCCTGAACTTGAGTTTGTCCGAGGATCCACAGAAATCCTTGATGGTATGCAGCTCGCAATGGACGATGTTGTCTATCACCCTATTATTTCAGAATTTCTAGACGTCTTTCCAGAGGATTTGCCAGGACTACCCCCAGACAGAGACGTAAAGTTTTCAATTGAACTAGCACCCGGAGCGGCACCTATAGCATCGCATGTTTACAGACTGGCGAAGAAGGAGATGGACGAGCTGAAGGCACAGTTAAAAGAGCTAGAGGAGAAAGGTTTCATCCGACCGAGTGCATCACCCTGGGGAGCACCAGTGTTGTTTGTACCCAAGAAGGATGGGTCAGTGCGTATGTGCATTGACTACCGAGCCTTGAATGCAGTGACAGTGAAGAGCAAATATCCGTTGCCAGGCATTGATGACCTGTTTGATCAACTCAGTGGAGCTAAGGTATTCTCGAAGATAGATTTGAGATTGGGATATCACCAAGTGAAGGTACGGAAGCAGGACATTCCGAAGACCGCATTCAGAACAAGATATGGGCACTACGAGTTTTTGGTCATGTCATTTGGATTAACCAATGCTCCAGCGATCTTCATGGACTTGATGAATCGAGTCTTCCACCAGTACTTGGACCAGTTCGTGGTCGTCTTCATAGATGATATACTTGTCTATTCGAAGAGCCACGAGGAGCACGAGGAGCATCTGCGGATTATTCTAGAGACTTTGAGGAGAGAGCAGTTATATGCTAAGCTCAGCAAATATAAGTTCTTCTTGGACAAAGTTTCATTTCTTGGGCATGTTGTTACAGGAGATGGTATTTCTGTTGATCCAGAGAAGATCTCAGCAGTTGAGACATGGCATGTTCCTAAATCAGCAGCAGAGGTGAGGAGTTTCCTTGGACTTGCGGGATATTACCGACGGTTCGTAGAAAACTTCTCAAGAATAGCGGCACCTATGACTCGTTTGACTTGTAAGGATCAAGAATTTATATGGACTGACGAGTGTCAAGCAGCCTTCGAAGAGTTGAAGAAATGACTGACTACAGCACCAGTATTGACGATTCCGTCAGGATCAGGAGGATATGTGATCTACAGTGACGCATCAGGAAAAGGCTTAGGATGCGTATTGATGCAGCATGGCAAGGTGATTGCATATGCATCTAGGCAGTTACGAGTACATGAGAAGAATTATCCGACTCATGACTTGGAACTTGCAGCCGTTGTATTTGCCCTGAAGCTATGGAGACATTACTTATATGGAGAACGAGTGGAAATCTATACAGACCACAAAAGCCTCAAGTACATCTTCACACAGAAGGAGTTAAATATGAGGCAACGTCGATGGCTCGAGTTGATGAAAGATTTCGAGATAGAGCTACATTATCATCCAGGCAAGGCTAACGTGGTAGCAGACGCGTTAAGCCGGAAGCCAGCAGCCTACTTCTTGACAGCACAGAGGGAACTATTGGAGGACTTGCAAGAGCTTGGCATTGAAGTGATACTACCCGGAGCAGATGGGACACTAGCCAACTTACAAGTTCAATCATCATTGGTAAAGAGGATTAAGGCATCTTTGCCTACAGATGCCAGATTCAGGAGACTAAAGGAAAGGACAGAGGCTGGAGAGCAGACCGGATTGCGCATTCAAGAGGATGGGACATTACGATATGGTGATCGTCTTTATGTTCCAAATGGAGAGATTCGACAGGAGCTGATGACAGAAGCTCATAGTTCGATTTATTCTATTCATCCTGGAGGCACCAAGATGTATCGTGACTTACGACAACACTTTTGGTGGCATGGGATGAAGAGAGAGATAGCTCGCTTTGTAGCTAAATGTCTGGTATGTCAACAAGTGAAGGCGGAGCACCAGAGGACAGCAGGATTATTGCAACCACTTTCGATTCCAGAGTGGAAGTGGGAGCACATCACTATGGACTTCGTCACGGGTTTTCCCAAGAGTCCAAGTGGGAGAGATGCAGTGTGAGTAATAGTGGACCGACTCACCAAGTCAGCCCATTTTATACCTTTTAGAGTGGGTCAGTCGACAGAAGCTTTAGCTGACTTATATATGAGGCAGATCGTGAGATTGCACGGCATACCGGTCAGCATTGTATCGGACAGAGATTCGCGCTTCACATCGCACTTTTGGAGGAGCATGAAGGAGAGTCTTGGTACTCGTCTGAAGTTCAGTACATCTTACCACCCGCAGACAGATGGGCAGTCGGAGCGTACTATTCAGACCTTGGAAGATATGTTGAGGGCTTGCATGTTAGACTTCGGAGGATCATGGGAGGACCACCTACATCTTGTAGAGTTTTCTTACAACAATAGCTATCAAGCGAGTATTCAGATGGCTCCGTTTGAAGCATTGTATGGAAGAAAATGTAGGTCTCCTGTGTGTTGGAGTGACGTGGGAGAACGTCAGATTTTGGGACCCGAGTTGGTGGTCAACACCGTAGAGACAGTCAAGAAGATTCAGGGACACTTGCGAGCAGCGCAAGACAGGCAGAAGCAGTGGGCAGACCTTCATCGTCGTCCGTTGGAGTTCAAAGAGGGCGATCACGTCTTCTTGAGGATATCACCGACCAGAGGCACCATCCGATTCGGAGGGCGCGGCAAGTTGAGTCCAAGGTATATTGGACCATTTGACGTGCTCGAGAGAGTTGGAGAGGTGGCATATCGACTTGCGCTACCACCTTCACTGGAGGGAGTACATGACGTATTCTATGTGTCGCAGCTCAGGCGATATGTGGCAGACAGTAGTCATGTTCTCGACCATTCGGAGATCACCATTGGGCCGAGCTTGTCTTACCAAGAGCAACCCGTGGGAATCCTTGATCGTCGAGAGAAAGTGTTGAGGAACTAGTCTATTCCCTTGGTTCGCGTAGCATGGAGGCATGGCGCGCCAGGAGAATCAACTTGGGAGCGCGAGGACGACATGCGAAAGCGTTTTCCGAACCTATTCGCAGACCAAGGTATGAATTTACATTGTTAATTTATATCTTATACCATCCTTGCATTCTATCGTGGCTTAATTTTAATTTCGAGGACGAAATTTTTACAAGTTGGGTAGAATGTAAAACCCCCTTCCTAGAAATTTGTATATACCTTTTTATTTATTAATTATTAATTAAATTATAGTAATTAGGGGCTAAATAGGAGAAATAGATTTTTAATAATTTTTATTTTAGGTGTTCGGGCACTTAGAGGACTTATGGGACCATCAGGAATTTTTCGGAATTTATTCCATGTAGGAGACCCCTTGAGCAGTTGCTAGCCTAATGGTGTGCATTATTCTAATCCATAAATTTTCTTATGAGTATATATATATAATATATATGTATACACAAATATATATATATATATGTATATATATATTTAGAAAGAAAAAGAAAAGAAAGAAAAAGAAATAATTAAATAATAATCTAATAATAATAATAATAGTAATAATACTAACATTACTAAACACTTATTCCCTTCAGCCTTAGCAAACTTATTTCCTTAGCAAACTACTTGCAACTCCTCAGCAAATTAGTTGTTGTGACCCGCCCACCATTCAGCGACTTAGCAAATTGCTAAGTCTTCAACCCTTCAGCAATGATCCAGACCCGACCCTTTCACCCCTTTGGCCGAAACCGATCCACACCCTCTCTCTCCCAATTAAATATATATATATATATATATATATATATATATATATATATATATATATATATATATATATATATATATATCTCAAAAAACCCTAACCTAAATCTCCAGACCTCCTCTTCCCATCTAGAGCCGTCACCGCAGCCAGTGAGCCCCGCCAAGCCATCCAAATCATCCCGACGACTCCGACCTCGCGCACTGCAGATTCCCACACGAGGCACCTTCGCTCCGGAATTGTTTTCCTTAACCATCTTCCATATTTGTATTATAGACAACCTCGGAAAACGTGTACCCCTAGGCGAAAAACAGCGTCCAAAGTGGGTGCGAGCAGACCAATTCTGGGATCGCAGAAAACTACGGTGACCACCCATATTGCCGAGTTCGTATCTCCCACCACAGAGATCCGAATTCGGTGATTCTTTTTGATACCTGTAGAATACTTGACCTAGTTTATTTTCTGTTAAATAACCCTATATTATTAGTTGCTGTGGACATAGTTAAATTCGTCACAAAACTGTACGAACCCACTTTTTCCAGATTTCCAAAAGTTGGAAAACGGAGCGCGCCCCGCCAAACGGGACCGCCCCGCCGTGTACCAAGTGTACCGAATGGTGCACGCAGCGTAACCGGACACATGAAAATTCGTGGGGACTGATTCGGACGCGTGTGCGCGCCGAAATCAGGCCGGATCTGCGGACACACTCCGTGTCGCAACTTTTGTGGAACTCGCGCGTATTTTGTGCACGCTTCTCAGATTGCGAGAAAACTTGTGCCACTGGACTCGTGGTAACGCGCTGATCCTGTGACCCAATTTTCACGCAATTCTGAGACGGTTGACCAAATCGCCAATTGGCGGGCCCCACAGTTGACTTTTTGGACAAAATTGTGTTCGGCTCATCGGAATCCACATTTGGACATACCGTTGGGTTCATATTGACATTTAGAGTTGTTTGACCTATAATTTGTCCCATTTAGAGACTGTTACCCTTGGCACGCTTTTCGGTGCAAAGTGGGCCATACGTGGACCCCACTTTTTGCCCGAAATTACCGTTTTGCCCCTGTGTCCAAATTGGACGAAAGGGATGTGCTTTTTAGCTATTTTGCTCATTCCGAAAACGTTGGTGATGTTTATTTCAGCATCCGGAGACGTTTGTTCGGAGTTCTTAGTTCCAGGTTCTGTGTCCTTGACATTTGGGCGCGTACACTTTACAGCTTTCTTGCCAGGCAAGTATACCTTGCCATTGTACTGTATTTACATTCCATATGAGGCATGCATGTTTATTTTCTGCTTATTTAGTTCATTTATTTTAACTGCTATATAAACTGCGCGTCCAAGGAAACTTGGGTGCAACGACGGTGTCGTCGTACTATGTTTTTATATATGTATATGCATTAGACCTACTTTATGAGACTACCCCATCTGCATGAGGCATTTATGTTTCATTGGCCATGACACTATTCTTACACGAGTGTGAGTCACATGTAGGACACGGACTTGCGTACTCGGCTGGCCACTGGTACGTATAGGTCGTGCGACGGATAGGGATAACTGCCAATAGAAACTTTGCATGCTAGTAGACCTGGCGGTTATTAGAGGTTTATCGTGTCATGGACATGACATGCTTAGAGCATTGGGTGGGGAGAACAACAAGTACCGCATTTGAGCTCCTTTATACTTTTTTCTATTGTGCGCCCGGATTCTCCGCCGGAGATACGGGTGGTGATGACCACTATATATTATATTATTATCAGGCGGGCCTCCGGCGTTCGAAAGTCATCGTGCCTTTTTAGGCCCCTGGATCTCCAATAGAGAACCATACCAAATCCCAGGTTTTCAGCCAGATAGCTCACTTGTGGGGAAAGGTGTTCTTAACTACATTCACTTAGACGGTTAGGCGACCCCAATGGATGTTTATTTTTAGTACTTTATTGGCATGTTTATATGCATCTTGTTACGTCCCTCTGAGGACCTGGTCCTTTTTCCAGATATAGATGAGTAGGAGTACCCGCAGGAGTATGGACCTGGACCTGACGCTTCCTATCAGTCTGAGACGATCTTACCTTCTGATTATATGTGATTCATTGCAGCTGTTTAGAGATTTTAGTTGCTATTCTTTTCGAGACATTTATTCTTATATTAGAGTTTATTCTCTTCTCTCTTTAGTAGTGGATTTGTTTCCACCCGACTATCACACTTTGAGATTACTATTTGAGACTGCTTCTTTGATATTCAGTTATTGATTTCCATTATTCTATTATTTGTGCTGTGGATGAGATATAGAACTGCGTGTGACTTGTTGTGACATATATTACCACAGTGGATTGGATATTCATGTACAGCGTACGTGTGTATATGGTTTCCATATATTGGAGTTCGTATACATACGGCTGGCGTGTTACGTATTCCTAGTTCTACGTATTTTGGGACTGGGGCATGACAATACTCCTTTGTGATCAGTCAAGAGGGAGACCTGGTTGTAAAGTGGGGGTTGTGTTGTGTTTACGGACAGTGCTATGAGGGGTCATGCATTGGTTATCTCAGTGAGGCAGATAGAGGGGATTACTGCACAGCTTGATGTAGGCAGAGGGGCCTGCAGTTTGTAGTGTGAATATATTATAGCAACTAGTGCTGCTATCTATGCCTACCTGGGAAGTCTATGCAGACTTGAGGTGAGTGTAAGGGGAGTGGCAGACTTGAGGGGTATCTACTGTTAGATATAAATAATTAGTTAGAAAGAATAACGTTATCAGAGGTAATATGGACATGATAGGTTATCAAAATAGGAAAGCATTATATACGTTTGCTCAGAGATAATATAAATATAGTAGAATATATTTAGTGGAGATTATTTAGTGGACTCGATACCCATGGCATACTTATATCAAGTAATGGTAACAAGTTTTAAGATGGAAATACTATTAGAGATAATATGGACATGATATATATTTTAGTTGAGACCTCATTGTGCATATCTGCTCAGAGGTGATGTGGATATAGCATGATACATCTTCGTAGGAATAATTATGGTAGAGTTGTTACCCCTGGCGTACTAATACCAAGTAGAAGTAAAAAGTTTTGAAGATGAGAATACTATCAGAGGTAATATGAACGTTATAGGTTATATATTTGTGGAAGAAAATAATGCAGAGGTAATATGGATATGATCATTTTCTTTAGTAGATCTGACTCTACTGAAGAATTTTAAGGACACATTACCTATAATGTATTCAAGACTCTTGAATACAGGTAATAGTTTGAAACGAGAGAGAGTTTTGCTGACTCTATGTGGAGATTGGGATACGCTACTTGGGATATAAATATCATGTTATAAATTTATACAAAAAATTTTGGGGAGATATAGCACAATCATAGCTCAGACATAGTACCTCTTAAGGAGTTTGTCATTGATAGGCATCATAAGCAAATCTCCATTGGGCTTTGCAAGTCTATAAGCGCCATTGGAATATACTAATTCTACCACGAAAGGGCCCTCCCATTTAGCCTGGAATTTGCCTTTGCTCTTATAAGTCATGACCATTGGTCTTCACACTGTAAGAATAAAATTACCGACCTAGAATATTCTTTCTTTGACTTTTCTGTTAAAGGTCTGAAGATACGTGCTTGACATAACTCAATACATTGTTGAGCATGTAAGCATTTTTATTCAATGCTTCTAATTTTTGTAATCGCAGTCGATCATTGTTCTCAACCATTAGCTTGTTAACGATAGCTATTCTGAGAGAAGGAATTTGGATTTTGAGAGAAAGGATTGCTTCACATCGTAGACCAGAGAGAATGGTGTACAGCCAGTTGGAGTTCGTACTGTTGTGCGGTAAGCCTATAAGCATTCTCCAAGTTTCTCATTCAAATCACGCTTATTATACGAAAATTTTTTTTGAGTAGATTGATTTTGGTCTTGTTGAAGGCTTCCGCTAAGGCTTTAGTTACAGGGTTGTATAAAGTGGATGCCACATTCTCTATCTGATTCTTATCGTAGAATCGATAAAAAATTTAGCTAGCAAATTGTGGATCGTTGTCATGTATTATCCTACGGGGAACACCATAGCGATAAATGACATGGTGTTTGACAAAGCTATTCATATTAAATATTTTTACTTTAATCAGTGGTACTATTTTGGCCTATTTGGAGAAATAATTAGTTATAGCTAGGATAAACCGATGGCCTTTGGATGAAGGAGGGCTGATAGGGCCAATGATGTCCATCCTCCAAGCTTCAAAAGGCTAGAATGTTGTCGTTGGATGTAAGAATTTTGACGTTTGGTGGATGAAATCAATATGAATTTGCCACACCCTACATCTACGAGCATAGTCTACTGCATCGGCTACCATGGTAGGCCAATAGTAGCCCAACCTTTTGAGCCTATCTTGTAGTTTAGGACCGGGTTGGTGTGCTTCACAAACACCATCATGAGCTTCACGAAGCGCCTATTTTGCTTCAAGTTCTGAAAGACATCGTAGTATGAGTCCATCGTATGAGCGACGATACAACGTCTTGGATGTTGCATCGTAGTAAAATCGAAGTGAACGCCTTCTGATGGAGCTAGATTCTTTTGGATCTTCTAGAAGAATTCTATAAGCCACATAGTCTATGAAAGAAAATCTCCAGTCTTCAGAACTAGGGACGGACTTTGCCTCGAAACTGCTTTTGATGTATAAATTATTCTTGGCGCAGAATAACTCTCGACAACCTACCGTAACTGAATGTTATCTTCTTAGTGGAATAGCTAAAGAAGATGCTAGCCCGGAAAGTGCATATGCCTCTATATTTGACAGCCGAGGCACCTAGTCGATGTAGAAATCGGTAAAAGTTAAAGCCAGCTCAATCGTGGCTTCATAATAGGGGATGAGGTCTTCGTGGCATACTTCATACTCACCACTAACATGGTTGACTATCAACTTGGAGTCTCCGTAAGCTTCGATATATTGCACATCTAATTGCTTAGCTAACTGAAGACTAATAAGCAAGGCGTTGTACTCTGCCACATTATTAGAACATGATTCTCTGAGAGAATATGCACGATTTATGAGTAGTTTATCAGGAGAAATAAGAACTATCCCAACCCCGACAATAATATTGCCTTTAGGTTCTATTCTTGATGCGTCGTCAAAGAATAGTTTCCAAGTGTCATCTTACATTGCCATATAAGATTCCAATACTTCATCGGAAATGTCATCATATAACTTGGTTGTTTTCAGTACTGGATGAGCTGCCAAGAAATTGATCATTGCTTAGCCCTTGACTAATTTTTGTGGAATATATATCATGTCATATGGAGAGAGCAATTCCCAAGTAGCCAAGCGATAATTCAGTGTACTTGGGTTAGTCATAAGTATCTATAGGGGATTCACTCTGGATATAACATGGATTTTCTGACCAGTCACATAGTGACGTATCTTCTGAATAGCGAACACCAAAGCGAGGTAATCTTTCTCTACTAGGTTGTATCTGTGTTCAGCCTCTACCATCATACGACTGAGGTAGTAGATGGCTTGTTCATGACCATTTTTACTCTTTTGAGCTAAAAGAGCGCCTAAAGAGTGGTCTATGGCTCAAACATACAACAAGGAAGGTCTTTCCACCACTGGGGCTGTCACGACCCGCACCCGGAAATTGGGCATGAGACATGGATACGTCCAGTCTACACCGCAGCATCGGCGGTAGAACACTGTCTAGGTCTCAATAATACTAAACATAACTCACAACCTGTCAATGATTCAACTCCATAAGGAGGACAATGAATAATACATTGCTCAACAGTTCGCAATATATACTCAATCATAATAGCTATAAGAATAAATGGCACGATGAGATAAAAGATAAGAACTACTGACATAAGTCAAGCACAATAACTCAAAATAGAGATAAACTAAAGTCTAGTTGTCCAACATAAATGGTCTCAACAAGTCTCAAAATAAACTCAACATAAGTCTCAGTATAAGTCTCAACAATAACTCAAATGCATAAAATAATAACTGTCCAAATAGCTGCAGGTAGTGTCTCCTCTAAGGGAAATGACTCTTCTAAGCTCTCTGGTATGTAGTCTCCCTCTACACCTGTCACGACCCGCACCCGGTGTAAGGGTACTAGTCGGAAACAACGCCCAGCCTATGCCGCAGAATCGGCGGTAGAACGCTGTCTAGAAAGTCTATCTAATGTAATAAACCACCAATAATGATAGTATACTCAATCACAGAACTTAAGATGGAAATGAGCACGAATCAGATAAAGAATAGAATAGTCACAATACAACTCATGAGTCTAAAATAATACATCAATGAGTCAGAAGAACAACAAAATAAGTTGGAGACAAATCCAATACAAAAGAATACTACAAAACTACAAAGCACAACTCCAGGGTCAACTGTCTCAGTTGGGATAAGTCCCTCTTGAGCCAGGGTCTCAGAATCTAAACCCACAACATCCTGGGGTCCATAATAGGTAGGGTACTCCTCAGTATCATCTGGAAAAATATATCCAGTCAGGAAAGGAGCAGAGTACATTTCTAACAGCAGTTCTAATCCATGATAAAAACTATGTAACAGTAAATAGCTATGGATAAACAAGATGCACAATAGAAATATATAGACAATAAGGAAATACTGGAAGAAAATACAATAATGAACAATATGCCAATGAAACAATAATACTAATGACTAAGTGTGTGAGTACTAGCTTAACATGTGATCGGCTTGGGCAAGATGTAATGCGGCCTGGCTAATCATACGTGCGGTACATGATCAACACTATTCGCTTACCAGTACTTTATTCAATAGGAATTTGATCACATATCTATACTAATACTCCCCACCCCCGACTAGTATAATAGATCCAACCACGGTATGCTATGGCACTAGATTCCCCAAGAAAAGAGCGACTCCTCCCGAAAATCGGTGTCTGTACATGTACAAGATAACCAATGAAACAATACTTGCACCATATACACCATATATCAAGGAATAATATCTCATGACGAGATCCGGATATACCAATCCGTGTAACCATAGTGTCAAGAGAAACATGTATATCTACACTAGATACAATAAACATAGAGGATATCATAAATAAGAAACTATCAGAGAATGTACTCGCCTGAAGACCAAAGAACAGTCTCACAGATGTCTGACTCGGTACCTCGAAGACCTAGATATAGAATACCACATTAATACAAGGTCCCGGAAAGAGAACAAGTCAAACTAGTCAACTTCTAGGTCAATAAATAAATTCTAAGTCAAAAGTCAACTATGGTCAGCTCTAAAGTCAAACATGGTCAAACCTAGGTCAACCTCACAAGAAATCTATATAAATAATATAGAAATAAAATACAACAATTTAGGAATCAAAATTAGATCCCAATTGATACCCACACAAAGTATACTAATAATACAATTAATGCACACTCTAAATAATGTATATACAAACCAATATTTATACAATTAAAATAATATATTATTACTAGTATTACACCTCACAAAAACACCTATATATATACATATATATATATACAAATATAATATATAATATATAAATTAAATCTGCCAAATCGTCACTGAAAACAGTGAGCTAAAAAATAAAAATTAAATAAAATAGGCTTTCAGTGACAGTTCCTACTGTCACTGAAACCACCGTCGCCAAAGCCGTTGTGCAAACTGCACTGCTGTCACCTATTGGTGACAGTTCTCAACTGTCACAGAAAAGTTCGTCGCTGCTGCTGCGAATCCCGCCCACTGCATGGGTTATTAATGACAGTGGCGGCTCTGTCATTAATAATCTGTCGCCACTGTTACAGCGGCTGCTGCTGTAACCGCCTAATTAATGACAGTTCTCTGCCATTAATCCCACTGTCACTAAAAACACAGAAAATAGATATATAAATATATATATATAAATCTATATATAAATCAAAAAATATATATATATATATATATATATAAAACAATTAGATAAATATATATACTTATATATATACAATTAAATACTATTAGTTACAAAACACATTGCACATATTAATGTACGTATTTTACATGGCTAGAAGCACACATAAAAATACATTCATTAAATTAAAAATTAAATATATAATAATTATAAATAATATAATTACACATTAACACATAAATATATATTACAAAACCTTTATGTCTAAAATATTTTATTAACATAAGTACATATATAATTGCATGCAAGAAAGCTACATACATATATTCATACATCATATTAGAACACATAGAAATATATAGATCTATGCTACAATAAATACCATAATAAATACACTAAAATAATATAATATCTATATATATACTAATTATAAATGAAGAATTAAAGCATAAATAATTAGATCTACAAATAAACACACCAAATTGGTGAGTATCACACCGTATCCCACTAGATCTAGGATACGCATGCGACACGAGTCCAACACACAACCAAATGCACCCCGAAGGACACAAACAAGTCACAAATAATATTTATGAATAAATCAAAGTGTTAAAAGTAAATCTATGTGTCCGTGTCAAAATACGACATGTTCAAAGCCCCGTGTCGGAGGGAAAACCCCCAAAATGACACGTATCACCAAATAGTTGGGATACGAACCACAAGTACCAAATATGGACACGACACAAGCCCCAAACACATAATCACATGCCCAATTGATCTATAGGATCAATTGACACACACAAAAAATGTAAATTCGGAATTCCAACAAAATTGACACAAAAAGTACCATAACTTTCTCCATGTGTCTCCTATGAACACAAAACAAAGTCCTATGGGTAGTACATACATATAGGTTGATTTTACATGATTAAATCTCAGATTTAGAAGCTATTTAAATGGGAAAAACTGAATTATACCTATTGGGAGATGGATTCCCAATGAAACCTCCAATTGAGATGAACTTGCTTCCAAATTGTAGACCCTTGCTCCTCTTTCTAGATCCTTGCTTCCTCCTTCTAGATCCTTGCTTCTCAACTTTCTAATGGTGAATTGGGAAGAATTTGGAATGAATTTGATGGAGAATTGGAATGGGAATGGAGGGAATTTGGTAGTGGGAAATTCTAGATCTAGATTTGTAATGAAAATGAGAGGAGAGAGAAATTTTCCCCCCTCTTAATATAGGCCGGCCATGTCCCCCTCCCCAAGAAATTGTAAAATGTCCAATGTACCCCTTGGGGCCTCTCATGAAGAAATAATTAAGGAAGGAAGCTTCTAGTCTAATCACTTAATTAATTTAATCCATCTCCTTAACCATGGGCTTTCTAAATGGGCCAAGTCTAACTATTTAATTCATGTTGGTCCATGGGTCCAAACTAAACTAGTTGGGTCCACTAAAATAAGTCCAAAATAATTAAATAACATCTAACAACAATTAAAAATATAACAAATAATTATTTACCATGCACAATATTTATTTAAATAGGAAATTACTAAAATACCCTTTTTCCTAAAATGTGGTAGTGACAAGTCTACCCTCCTTAAAATAATTTCGTCCTCGAAATTCAAAGACGAAAACTACCCCCAGAAAATCACAGAACAGAACTAAAGAATCACAACTAACTAATGAACAAAATATAACAATGAACAAAACATAACTAGAGAATTAACATACCTCAAGGTACAAACAAATATGGATAACACTCGCGCATGTCATCCTCTCTTTCCCAGGTAGACTCCCCCGGAGAGTGATGCCTCCATGCGACGCGCACCAAAGGAATAGTCTGGTTCCTCAACACCTTCTCTCTGCGATCCAGAATCTCAACTGGCTGCTCTGGATAGCTAAGAGTAGGGCCCACCTCTATCTCTGAGTGATCCAATACATGACTAGGATCTGCCACGTATCGTCTCAACTGCGACACATGAAATACGTTGTGCACTCCCTCCAATGCAGGTGGCAAGTCTAGTCTATAAGCAACTGCACCGACCCTCTCTAGAATAGTGAAAGGTCCGATGAATCGCGGACTAAGCTTTCCGCCTCCATCGAAGCGAATCGTGCCTCGTGTCGGAGAAATCCTCAGAAACACCAAACTACCCACCTAGAACAAAACACCATCTTAAGAACTTAATCTATAACAAACAAGAACAAGCACAAACAAAATCTAAACTATACCTCAAACTCCAAAGGTCTCCGATGGCTATCGGCCCAATGCCGCTGTCTGTCCTGCGCCACTCGAAGTCTGTCTCTGATCAACTGAACCTTCTCTGCTGCCTCCACAACCATCTTTGGCCCAAGCAAAACTCTTTCTCCAACATCGTCCCAAGACAAAGGAGTACGACACCTCCGACCATATAGAGCTTCAAAAGGTGACATCTCTATACTGGCCTGGTAACTGTTGTTGTAAGCAAACTCTACCAAATGGAGATGGTCCTCCCAAGAACCCCCAAAATCTAGTACACAAGTGCGCAACATATCCTCGAGAGTCTGAATAGTCCTCTCTGACTGCCCATCTGTCTGGGGATGATATGCAGTACTGAACTTGAGCTGAGTGCCCTAACTCTCCTGCAAACTCCTCCAGAAATGAGAAGTGAAACGACTATCCCGATCTGAGACTATGCTGACGGGAACTCTATGTATCCTAACGATCTGCCTCACATACATCTCTGCCAGCTTCTCCGTAGACAAACCTACCTTGAAAGGCAAAAAGTGGGCCGACTTGGTCAATCTATCAACAATGACCCAAATCGCGTCTTTCCCTCCTGGAGATCGTGGAAGTCCGGACACAAAATCTATAGTAATGTGTTTCCACTTCCACTCTGAAATGGGTAATGGCTGAAGTAAACCTCCTGGCCTCTGCCTCTCGGCTTTCACCTGCTGGCACACTAAACATCTGGATACAAACTGTGCCACTTTCCTCTTCATGCCATACCACCACACACTCTCCCGCATATCCCGATACATCTTGTTAGCACCTGGATGTATGGAATACTGAGAGCGATGCGCTTCCTGCAACACCTCCTCTCGCAACTCCCCACTAGGCACACACAATCTAACTCCATGCCTCAAAGATCCATCCTCTGCAATAGTGAAATCATCCTCTAATCCTGCTCTCACCTGAGCTCTGATACTCCTCAAAGATACGTCATCATACTGTACTGCCTTGATCCTGTCCATCAAATCTGAGTGTATCTGCAATCCCCACATCTGCATAGCACACCCAGGAACAATCACCTCAATGCCCAAGCTCTCCAAGTCCTCCAACAAATATCGATCCTGCGTCAAGAACATAGCTACCGGATACCTGCTCAAAGCATCGGCAACTACATTGGCTTTCCCAGGATGATATTACAAAGAGATATCAAAATCCTTTATCAGTTCCAACCACCGACGCTGCCTCATGTTCAACTCCTTCTGCGTGAAAACGTACTTCAAGCTTTTGTGGTCTGTGAAGATCTCCACACGCTCTCCGTACAAATAATGTTTCCACAACTTCAGGGCGAATATGACGGCTGCCAACTCCAAATCATGGGTAGGATAGTTCTTTTCATGAGGACACAATTGCCTGGATGCATAGGCAATCACTTTCCCATGTTGCTGAAGAATACAACCTAAATCCTTCCCCGATGCATCACTATAAATAGTGAAACCTCCGGACCCTGATGGCAACGTCAAAATAGGAGCAGACGTCAACCTCTTCTTCAACTCCTCAAAAGCAACCTGGCAATCCTCCGTCCAAACAAACTCCACATCCTTCCTTGTGAGTCTGGTCATCGGCTCGGCAATCCTCGAAAAATCTTGCACAAACTTCCTGTAGTAGCCTGTCAATCCCAAGAAACTCCTGATCTCTGCTACCGAACTTGGAGTCTTCCAAGATTCCACTGCTGAAATCTTCTTCGGATCCACTGAAATACCATCACCAGTCACAACATGCCCCAAGAATTCCACCTTGTCCAGGAAAAACTCACACTTGGATAACTTCCCATACAACTTCTCCTTCTTCAGCACATCCAACACAATCCTCAAATGCTCCTCATGCTCCTCCGGTGTCCTCGAGTATATGAGTATGTCGTCGATGAACACCACCATGAACTTGTCAAGGTACTGGTGGAACACCTTGTTCATCAAATTCATAAATACCGCCGGCGCATTAGTCAAACCAAACGGCATCACCATAAACTCGTACTGACCATACCGAGTTCTAAAAGCTGTCTTCGGTATGTCCTCCGTCTTCACCTTCACCTGATGGTAGCCTGATCTCAAATCTATCTTAGAAAATACCTTCGCACCACTCAACTGATCGAACAGATCATCAATCCGTGGCAAAGGATACTTATTCTTGATAGTGAGATTATTCAAAGCCTGTAATCAATGCACATGCGCACCGATCCATCCTTCTTCGGTACAAACAATACCAGGGCTCCCCATGGTGAAGAACTCGATCTGATAAATCCCTTATCCTGCAATTCGTCCACCTGCTTCTTCAACTCGACCAGCTCGCTGTTGTTTACTCTATAGACATGCTGCGAAATTGGTTCTGCACCTGGCACCAAGTCTATAGAAAATTCAACATCTCGATCTGGCGGCAATCCTGGCAATTCCTCAGGAAACACATCCAAGAATTCTGCTATCAACGGATGTGGCAACTCCTTGTCTTCCACCATAGCTCCACAAATAATGCCTTCTCCCTGCTCCGCAGCTCCTCTAGCAAACTCAAACTCTGGCTCTCCTGGCGGACCAAACAAAACTCTACCTCCTCTACAATCTATGCTAGCACGGTGCCTACTCAACCAATCCATCCCGAGTACAATATCGTAGCTCGGAAGTGGCATTACAAGTAGACACGCACTCAACTCCCGGCCTCCCAGAGTAACTCTCCGATCCTTGCAAATATCATTAACCAGGATAATGCCTCCCCCGGTCATGATCTTGCAAGTCCTAAGAAAAGACTCAGCTACCAAACCATGCTTTAGAGCAAAAGAAATAGATACAAAACTATGGGAAGCACCACTATCAAACAAAGCTAAAGCTGGAATGGAATCAAGAAGAATAGAACCTGCGATAACATCTCCGGTGGGTTCCTCCTCTTCGACGGTCATAGCAAACGCTCGTCCCTGTCGAGCACCTCCTTGCTGTTGATGCTGGACAAAACGCTACTGCTGTGTCGGAAGCGGTCCCCTCGGCTGTGCTGCAGGTGGTCTCGTCTGTGTCCTCGGAGCTGGAGCTGCTCCTTGAACTGCACGACGAGGACACTCCCTCGATTGATGCCCTTCAGTACCACAATACAAACAAACTCCTAGCCTCCTCCTGCAAACTTCCCAGATGTGGCCGGGCTTCTTGCAGAAGTTGCATGGAGCTTGCTGTAACTGTCTCTGCTGCTGAGGTGCCTGGTGAAAAGGCGCTCTAGTTGGAGTCTGGTTCTGCTGTGGCTGCTGGAAAGGTCTGGACTGGAAATTAGGACGTTTGGCAGATACTGCACTGCCGTTGGCCCCCAGAAAAGAATCACGGTCTCTCTTGGTCTTCAAACCCAGATCCCGCTCAACCTTGCGTGCCTCCGCAAGTATCTCCGAGTATGTCTCATAAAAAGACGGAATAAGAATCTTTACTTCCCAGTTTAGACCCTCTCGGAAATGAATAGCTCGAACCTCCGGCTCCCTCACCAAGTACTCTGCAAATCGGCTCAACCTACCGAACTCCGCAGCGTATTCCTCCACAGACATGCTCCCCTGAATGAGACTCTCAAATTGTCTCCCCAAGTCAAGCCTGTCTATCCGGGCGAAAAACTTCTTCTTGAAAAGGTCCTTGAATACCTCCCAAGATTGTCCTGCGTCAACCATAACCGGCTCATTCCTGAACCAAGTACGAGCGACGTCGAACAGTTGAAGTCCTACCACTTCAACCTTCAGATCTTCAGAAAGACGGGACACCCTCATAAGACGTTCAATGTCCTCGAGCCAATCATCAGCATAGACGATGCCCTCCGTCCCTTTGAATACCCTAGGCTCCAGTTTCTTGAAGTCCTGAATGTTGCCTGGCCGAAGCTGAGCAACTTAAGGAACAACCTGCTGCTGGATCGGAACTCCTCTCTCAACTACAGCACGAGCAAGCTGATGAGCACTCTCGATGCCCTGCCGTAGAACGTCGGTCTGCCTCTGATGTGCCTCTGACTGAGCCCTTTGTGCCTCGAGCATCTCACGAAACAGTGTAAACATCTGTGACGCCTCTGCTGGCACAGGAGGTGGAGGTGGAAGCCCCTCAGATACAGCTGGCACAGTCCTCTGAGTAGGTGGTGGACCTCCGAAAGCAGCTGACACTCCAATCACCGGAGAAGTGACTGGTGCAGGCCCTCGGGACGTCGCAGACCTCTCAGAAACTGCTCTCCCCTGTTGTGATCTAGTCTTAGGCGGCATCCTGAGACAAAGCGAAAGAAAGAATCAATATGGCACAAGATGTAAGATATCAAGGAAATGACAAGTTTAAGGGATCAAGTATCAATGTCAAAGGAGAATAGTTGAATCAAAAGAATTTTCCTAGATGTGATTGAGTATCTCAGCCTATTCCTATATCCTATCGCAGGCTCGCAGTAGTACAACTAAGTTGTCGCACTACCACGACATCACATACTTGTGAAGCTAGACCTGCATGGGCCACCACCAAAAACGTGTCACGACCCGCACCCGGTGTAAGGGTACTAGTCGGAAACAACGCCCAGCCTACGCCGCAGAATCGGCGGTAGAACGCTGTCTAAAAAGTCTATCTAATGTAATAAACCACCAATAATGATAGTATACTCAATCACAGAACTTAAGATAGGCTTTCAGTGACAGTTCCTACTGTCACTGAAACCACCGTCGCCAAAGTCGCTTTGCAAACTGCACTGCTGTCACCTATTGGTGACAGTTCTCAACTTTCACAGAAAAGTTCGTCGCTGCTGCTGCGAATCCCGCCCACTGCATGGGTTATTAATGACAGTGGCGGCTCTGTCATTAATAATCCGCCGCCACTGTTACAGCGGCTGCTGCTGTAACCGCCTAATTAATGACAGTTCTTTGTCATTAATCCCACTGTCACTAAAAACATAGAAAATAGATATATAAATAGATATATATAAATCTATATATAAATCAAAATATATATATATATATAAAACAATTAGATAAATATATATACTTATATATATACAATTAAATACTATTAGTTACAAAACACATTGCACATATTAATGTACGTATTTTACATGGCTAGAAGCACACATAAAAATACATTCATTAAATTAACAATTAAATATATAATAATTATAAATAATATAATTACACATTAACACATAAATATATATTACAAAACCTTTATGTCTAAAATATTTTATCAACATAAGTACATATATAATTGCATGCAAGAAAGCTACATACATATATTCATACATCATATTAGAACACATAGAAATATATAGATCTATGCTACAATAAATACCATAATAAATACACTAAAATAATATAATATCTATATATATATACTAATTATAAATGAAGAATTAAAGCATAAATAATTAGATCTACACATAAACACACCAAATTGGAGAGTATCACACCGTATCCCACTAGATCTAGGATACGCATGCGACACGAGTCCAACACACAACCAAATGCACCCCGAAGGACACAAACAAGTCACAAATAATATTTATGAATAAATCAAAGTGTTAAAAGTAGATCTATGTGTCCGTGTCAAAATACGACATGTTCAAAGCCCCGTGTCGGAGGGAAAACCCCCAAAATGACACGTATCACCAAATAGTTGGGATACGAACCACAAGTACCAAATATGGACACGACACAAGCCCCAAACACATAATCACATGCCCAATTGATCTATAGGATCAATTGACACACACAAAAAATGTAAATTCGGAATTCCAACAAAATTGACACAAAAAGCACCATAACTTTCTCCATGGGTCTCCTATGAACACAAAACAAAGTCCTATGGGTAGTACATACATATAGGTTGATTTTACATGATTAAATCTCAGATTTAGAAGCTATTTAAATGGGAAAAACTGAATTTTACCTATTGGGAGATGGATTCCCAATGAAACCTCCAATTGAGATGAACTTGCTTCCAAATTATAGATCCTTGCTCCTCTTTCTAGATCCTTGCTTCCTCCTTCTAGATCCTTGCTTCTCAACTTTCTAATGGTGAATTGGGAAGAATTTGGAATGAATTTGGTGGAGAATTGGAATGGGAATGGAGGGAATTTGGTAGTGGGAAATTCTAGATCTAGATTTGTAATGAAAATGAGAGGAGAGAGAAATTTTCCCCCCTCTTAATATAGGCCGGCCATGCCCCCCTCCCCAAGCAATTGTAAAATGTCCAATGTACCCCTTGGGGCCTCTCATGAAGAAATAATTAAGGAAGGAAGCTTCTAGTCTAATCACTTAATTAATTTAATCCATCTCCTTAACCATGGGCTTTCTAAATGGGCCAAGTCTAACTATTTAATTCATGTTGGTCCATGGGTCCAAACTAAACTAGTTGGGTCCACTAAAATAACTCCAAAATAATTAAATAACATCTAACAACAATTAAAAATACAACAAATAATTATTTACCATGCACAATATTTATTTAAATAGGAAATTACTAAAATACCCTTTTTCCTAAAATGTGGTAGTGACAACACCTGGTCCATAGTGTGTTGGACAAAAGTCCTCACGATCCTCTGGAAAAATATATCCAGTTAGGATTGGACCAAAGTACAAGCACTAACAACAGTTCCATGTATATTGACAAAAACTATAACAAAGTGTAAAGAAATACAAGATGGATATAAATACTGGAAATAAGAATACTGGATATAATGAATACTAGAAATAAGAAAATACTGGAGAATATATCATCATCAATGGTACAACTAGCAAAGAACAGGAATATAAGTGAATGCTAGAACAATAAACTGGAAATACATGAATAGAGTATTTAGCTAAGTGTGTGAAATATCAGTCTATCATGTGATCGGCTTGGGACAGATCGGGCTTGTTACATATGATTAGCTATGATTCATGTAAGGTCCGGCTAACCATCCGGTTAGCTATGATGTGAGCAATAGTCAGGCTAATCATATATAACAGGCTATGAGGCATGTATTGGTCAGGCTGCACCCGACGTGAGGTATGGGGTGAGCTATGATGCATGTAGAGTAGGGTATGATCATATAATCTACTAATATTTTCCCGTCCCTAGCTAGCACGATGGATTCCAATCACGACTCCTCGTGACGAGTCTTGATGATGCTAACCCATGTATACAAAGTGTCATAATCATGTACGCTATACAACTAGAATCATAGAGATGATCAATATAATAAAAACTGTCAGAGAATGTACTCGCCTGTGGTCCTGCGATGGCAATACCAATATCCTGTTTCCGAAGTCTCGTCTGAACAATCCAACAGTCCTATATACATAATATGATAATAATATAGCATCAGTCATTACACTAGCACACACATAAATATAATTACACTGAACTCTGAGACTACGCTAGGGGTGATACTGGTCAACTAGCAGGATCAAATGTGCGTCTAACTACACGGGTGTCATGTCCCCAAATGCTGTGCATGACCAGACAGTCAACTCACTAACATATATCGAAAGATCTAAATCCCGTATAACACCAACACAAGTCTAATCCAGTACGTTAGTGTACACAAGGCAGTCAATTCACTAATACTCAGGGTCATATAGTCATATGCAAATATACGGAATACCCACAATTAACACTTATGGCCATACAATATATATATATATATATATATATATATATATATTACAGTCATACATAGCACTAGCAACCAGTTTCATATACATTATATATATATATATATATATATATATATATATATATATATATATCAAACTAATATTTATACGCATACACGCACATGCATACGAATTACTAGGTTCACCAACACAGGTCTTACGTCAACTAAACTATCATGAAGCAATTGCTAATCCTAATTAGTATTCACACATGCACACACATAATCATGAAGGAGGGCAAATCGAACCTGTGCGTGCACGGGGTCGAGGGGTGTAGTCGACGTCGAGGGAGGTCGTCGACTGGAGATGGTGCTCGGCTGCTGTCACGGCGGAGGGCTCAGGCTCCAGTGAGCTGCTATCACAGCGGTGGATGGATCGGAGATGGAGTCGTGGCGTAGAGAGGTCGAGGGGTATCAATGGGCTGCTGATGGTCTCGATAAGGTGGCAGTGCTGTCAGCGGTTGTGTGTTCAGGCAAGGCGGTCGTGGTTGCAGGGAAGTCTGGCAGCGAGGGATGGGTGATGGGGAAGTCGGGAATGGGTCGTCCAGGCGGTTGGCGGAGTTGGAGATGTCGACGATGGTGGAGATGGGAAAGGCGGTTCAGTCGGGTTGTCGGGGACGAGAAGTGAGGAGACGGGGTCGGCTCCGGTGGAGGTCGACGAGGGTTGATCGGTCGGGGAGATGTGGTCGGGGAATGGCGTCGTGGGGGTGATGATGATGATGATAATGGTGAAGGAGGCGGGGTTTGTGTCGTCGGTGAAGGCGACTGTTCCGGCGATCAGTAGCTTGATTGGCGGGGTCGACGGGTTCGGCGGGATGGAGGCGGCAGAAATGGCCGGGGAAGTCGGCGGTTGTGGGGAGCAGGTCTGCGCGGGATTGAGGAGGTGAAGCTGGTGATGGTGTTTGGGTTGTTTTAGGGTTTGATGTTGAGATGGTGATATAAATAATAGGAGAAAAGTATATATATATGGGAAGAAAATAGGGTTTGATGTAGACCTAGGGATTTGGGCTGCCCAAGTACTCCTTAGGATGGGGTTTGCTTTCTATATGTAGGAATTTGAAGGGCTAGGATTTAGTGGGTTTGAATGGATGGTTAAGATTGGTGAGGGGGAAGATGTTGAGTGTTGCACACTCCAAAAATATGGATAAAAACCACATGTGATCGGTCAAAGAAGAGGGGAGGTTTCTTCATGTGTTGGGTCCAATGAGATGTAGACACCTCACTATAATTTTGCATAAAAGTCCCCAATAATTAGAAAATTGCACAAAAAGAGGGAATTAAAATAAATGTCATGCGACGAATATTCTGTGACTAAAATGAATACAAAAGGGCATATTTATAAGTTACACAAAGGTCAGAATGGAAGGCTGGCATGTCTATGACAAGGGTGTGAAATTTTTTGGAAGACAAAAGCTAGTATAGCGCTCCCAATATTGAAGCAACGGTAAGGTACAACAATCAAATAAAATTACAATAATAAATTATAATTCCCAATAATAAATCCCAAAAATGTACTAATTAAATCCATAATCCTATATTTGGTCAACGGTTCATCTAGTCGGTTTTTAGGTATAGTCTACTTACCTATACATTAAAGAACACTATATATAATATATAAATATAACATGCAATATAATATACACAATACTTATAATAATTAAAAAAAAAATACTCCTATTCTGGAATGTGGTAGTGACAAGTCTACCCACCTTAAAAAAAAATCGTCCTCGAAATTGAAATAAACTAGCACAAGAACCAACAATCAGACAAAGAATTATACCTCAAGTCTCGAAGAGATACGGATACTGCTTGTGCATTTTGTCCTCTCTCTCCCAGGTTGACTCGCCTTGAGAGTGATGTCTCCATGCAACACGAACCAAGAGAATAGTCTGGTTCCGCAATACCTTCTCTCTACGATCCAAGATCTCTATGGGCTGTTCGGGATAGCTGAGAGTCGGTCCAATCTCGATCTCTGAGTGATCTAGTACGTGGCTAGGATCTGCCATGTACCGTGTCAGTTACGACACGTGGAATACGTCATGTACTCTATCTAGTATAGGCGGCAATTCCAGTCTATAGGCCACTGCACCGACCCTTGCAAGAATACCGAAAGGTCCGATGTAACGTGGACTAAGCTTTTCGCCTCTACCAAAACGAATTGTGCCCCGTGTCGAAGAAATCCGTAGGAACACCAAATCTCCAACCTAGAACAAACAGTCTTAACATGCAATCTAAAACAAAACAATTACAAACCAAAATAACAAAAACCTATACCTGAAACTCTAGGGGTCTACGGTGGCTATCGGCCCAATGCCGCTGTTTGTCCTATGCCACATGTCTCTGATAAGTTTTACCTTTTCTGCTGCATCCACAACCATTGTTGGTCCTAACAAGGCTCTCTCTTCGACATCATCCCAAGATAATAGTGTACGACACATTCGTCCATATAAAGCCTCGAATTATGATATCTCAATGCTGGCCTAGTAGCTGTTGTTGTAAGCAAACTCTACTAGGTGTAGATGATCCTCCCAAGAACCTTCAAGATCCAAAACGAAAGTGCGTAGCATATCTTCGAGAGTTTGAATAGTCCTTTCAGACTGCCCGTCTGTCTGGGGGTGATACGCGGTACTAAACTTGAGCTGAATGCCCAAGCTAGCCTGCAGACTCCTCTAAAAATGGGAAGTAAAACGACTATCCCAATCTGAGACGATGCTTACAGGAACCCTGTGTAATCTGACAATCTGCCGCACGTACATCTCTGCTAGCCTCTTTGTCGATGTACCACGTTGAATGGTAAAAAGTGGACTGATTTGGTCAACCTATCAACGATGACCCAAATCGCGTCTTTTTCTCTTGGAGAACGTGGAAGCCCTGAAACGAAGTCCATAGTCATGTTCTCCCACTTCTATTCTGGGATGGGTAAAGGTTAAAGCAATACACCTGGTCTCTATCGATCTGCCTTTACCTGCTGGTACACTAAACACCGGGATACGAAGCATGCTACCTCGCGCTTCATACCATACCACCATGCATGCTCCCTCAGATCTCGGTACATCTTGTTGGCACCGGGATGCATCGAGTACTGAGGCGATGTACCTCCTGCAAAACCTCTTTGCGCAGATCTCTACTCAGCACACATATCCATGTGCCATGCTGTAAAGATCCATCATCCACAATAGTGAAGTCATCTGTCAATCCTGTCCGAACCTGTGCCCTAATACTCCTCAGAGTCTCATCATCATACTGTGCAGCTCTAATTTTGTCCATCAGCTCGGACTGTATCTGCAATCCCCATATCTGAATCTCAATACCTGGAACTAGTACTTCAATTCCCAAGCTCTCAAGATCGGCCAATAAATGTCTATCGGTCGTCAAGTACATAGCCATCGAACACCTGCTCAAGGCATCGACGACTACGTTGGCCTTTTCTGAGTGGTACTACAATAAGATATCAAAGTCTTTCATCAACTCCAACCACCTTCTCTGCCTTATCTTCAGCTCCTTCTGTGTAAATACATACTTCAAGCTCTTGTGGTCCGTGAAGATCTCCACACGCTCTCCGTACAGATAGTATTTCCACAGCTTTAGAGCGAAGATTACTACTGCCAACTCCAAATCGTGGGTGGGGTAGTTTTTTTCATGAGGGCATAATTGCCTGGAAGCATAGGCAATTACCTTCCCGTGCTGCTGAAGAACGCAACCCAAACCTTTCCCTGAAGCATCATTATAGATAGTGAATCCACCTATCCCGGATGGCAACGTCAAAACTTGAGTTGTCGTCAATCTCTTCTTCAGCTCATCAAATACGGCCTGACAATCCTCTGTCCAGACGAATTCCATATCTTTCTTGGTCAGCCTAGTCATTGTCTCTGCAATATTGGAGAAGTCTTATACAAATCTTCTGTAGTATCCTGCTAGCTCGAGAAAACTCCTGATCTCAGCTACCGAACTGGGGGTAGCCCATGACTCCACTGCTTCGATCTTTTTTGGGTTAACTAAAATTCTGTTGCCCGTCACCATATGTCCAAGGGATTCAACCTTGTCAAGGAAGAACTCATACTTTGAAAGCTTTTCGTACAACTCCTCTTTCCTGAGAGTCTCTAAGACCATCCTCAGGTGCTCTTCGTGCTCCTCTGGGATCTTCAAATATACAAGAATGTCTTCAATAAACTTGTCAAGGTATACCACTACGAACTTGTCAAGGTACTGGTAGAATACCTTGTTCATCAAGTTCATAAATACTGCTGGTGCACTGGTTAAACCAAACGGCATTACCATAAATTCAAACTGGCCATATCTAGTCCGAAAGGCTATCTTCGGTATGTATTCTTTCTTCACCTTCACCTGGTGATAGCCTGACCTCAAGTCTATCTTTGAAAATACCTTCGCTCTGCTCAACTGATCGAAAAGATCATCTATCCTTGGCAGCAGGTATTCGTTCTTGATAGTGAGGTTGTTCAGAGATCTATAATCGATACACATGCGTACCGTGCCATCCTTCTTCGGTACGAACAATACCGGAGGTCCCTATGGTGATGAACTGGATCTAATGAAGCCTTTGTCCTGCAACTCCTCAACTTGCTTCTTCAGTTCTGCCAGCTCACTGTTGTTGATTCTATAGATATATTGTGAAATGGGCTCCGCTCCTAGTACCAAGTCTATAGAGAATTCAACATCTCTGTCTGGCGGCAAGCCTGGCAACTCCTCTGAAAATACATCCAGGAACTCTGCTATCAGAGGATGTGGTAACTCCTCTTCTTCCTTTTTAGCTCCACAAAAAGTGCCTCTGCTCTGCTTTGCTGCTCCTCTAGCGACCTCAAACTCTAGCTCTCCTGGTGGTCAAAATATTACTTTGCCTCCGTGATAATCTATAGTAGCATGGTGTCTACTCAACTAGTCCATTCCGAGTACAATATCGTATCTCGAAAGTGGCATAACGAGTAAACTCACGCTCAACTCTCGGCCTCCCAATGATACTCTCCGATCCTTGCAATAATTATGGACTAGGATAATGCCACCTCCAGTCGTGATCTTGTAAGTCCTATCTAATGGTTCCATTTCTAAACGATGCTTAAGAGCATAAGATACAAATAGGAAACTATGGGAAGCGCCAGAATCAAATAATGAAAGTGCTGGAATAGAATCGAGAGAAACTGAACTTGAAATCACGTCTCCAGCTGGCTCAGCCTCCTCAATCGTTATGGCATATGCTCGTCCCTGGGGTGCACCTCTCTGTTGCTGCTGGTATTGAGCAAACCTCTGCTACTGTGGTGGAAGTAGAGGTCCCCTCTGTTGGCCTCCTGGTACAGTAGGTACTCTGGCTGGTACCCTTTGAGTGGCTGCTCCACCCTGACGAGTCTGAATAGATGGACAGTACCTCAGCTTATGTGCTGACGATCCACAGGACAAGCATGTACCCAACCTCTTCCTGCAGATGTCTCTAGTGTGTCCCATCTTCCAGCAATATGCACACTGGGCAGCTGGCTGAGTCTGCCTTTGTGGCTGCTGCTGCTGGGTGTGTCCTCGAACTGGTGCCTGGTGCTGCTGATGTTGCTGCTGGTACGGCCTCTGCTGCTGTTGAAAGTGTGGGTGCTTGGCCGGTCCTGTGTTACCACTTGTTCCTCCAGAAGTATCGCGTCCTCTCTTGGGCCTGAGGTCCAAGTCATCTTCAGCAATCTGGGCATCCATCAGAATACCCTCAATTGTAGCAGTACGATGTCCCAAAGTACGAGACTTGATCTCTTTAGTCAACCCCTTCCTGAATTTCTGGGCTTTGTCTCCTGGGTCTTGAATCATCGATGGCGCGAAAAGACTCAAACGGCAAAACTCTGCAACATATTCGTCAACTGACATGCTTCCTTGGACCAAGTCATGGAACTGACTCTCCAATGCTCCCAGGGCTACGTCAGGGAAGAACTTCTCCTTGAAGAGCTCCTTGAAGTCCTCCCAAGTAAGTCCTCCAACAGCGAGTCTCGGCTCCGTACGATACCATGTCAGTGCGATGTCAAACATCTGACTGCCAGCGGCCTCGATCTGAAGAATCTCCGAAATCGACGCCAAGCTCAAGTTCCTCTCTATATCCTCTAGCCATTCGTCAGCGTAGAGTATCCCCTCGGTGCCGTTGAACTCTTGAGGCATCATCCTCTTGAAGTCCACTATAGTACCCGACCTTTGGTATTGCTAGCCAGGATGCTGCTGGTGCTGTGTTACTCTCTCCACAGCTTAGAGAGCTACCTGATGAGCATTCTCCATGCTCTCTCTTATCAGCTCTGTCTGTTCCTGGTGCACCTCTGCTTGCACCCTTTGAGCCTCAACTTGAACACGCTGAGCTTCTACTATCACTCTCTGGGCATCTAACATGCCTTGGATCAGTGTAAGCATCTGGACCCCGTCAACGGGCATAACTCCGGGAATCGGAGTCGGTGGTGGTGGAAGGTTCTCTGTCATAGCTGGGGCAACTCTTGGAACAGGTGGAGGAGGAGGAATCCAAAAGTTGCATATAATCCCACATGAACAGGAGATATAGGAGGAACTCCAGATGTCTGTTCATCAGGTCGAGAGGTAGCAGACCTCTTTGAAGCTGCTGCTCCCAGTCTCAAAGACCTAGTCTTCGGCGGCATCCTGAAGACATACCGAAAAGAATCAATTAAGGTAATAGATACGATATCATCAAGGAAGGACAGTAAAATTCTAAAGGAAGCGATTATTTCGAATAGCATTGTAAGATCAGAAATTTTCTAGTTGTGATTGAGTGTACTCTCATCCTAATCCTATATCCTATATCCTATCGCAGACTTGCAGTAGAACAACTAAGTCGTCGTACTACCACAAAATCGCACAATTTGTGAAGCTGACCTGCATGGGCCACCACTAAAAATGTGTCACGACCCGCACCCGGAATTTGGGTATGAGTCATGGGTACGTCCAGCCTACATCGTAGCATCGGCGGTAGAACATTGTCTAGGTCTCAATAATACTAAACTTAACTCACAACCTGTCAATGATATCAACTCCATAAGGAGGATAATGAATAATGCATTGCTCAACAGTTCACAATATATACTCAATCATAATAGCTATAAGAATAAATGGCACGATGAAATAAAAGATAAGAAGTACTGACATAAGTCAAGCACAACAACTCAAAATAGAGATAAACTAAAGTCTAGCTGTCCAACATAAATAGTCTCAACAAGTCTCAAAATAAACTCAACATAAGTCTCAATATAAGTCTCAACAAAAACTCAAATGCATAAACTAATAACTGCCTAAATAGCTGCAGGTAGTGTCTCCTCTAAGAAAAATGACTCTTCTAAGCTCTCTGGTATGTAGTCTCCCTCTACACCTGGTCCATAGTGTGTAGGACAGAAGTCCTCAAGATTCTCTAAAAAAATATATCCAGTCAGGATTGGAGCGAAGTACAAGCACTAACAGCAGTTCCATGTATATTGACAAAAACTATAACACAGTGTAAAGAAATACAAGATGGATATAAATACTAGAAATAATAATACTGGATATAATGAAATACTAGAAATAAGAAAATGCTGGAGAATATATCATCATCAATGGTACAACTAGCAATGAACAGGAATATAAGTGAATGCTGGAACAATGAATTAGAAATAAATTAATAGAGTATTTAGCTAAGTGTGTGAAATATCAGTCTATCATGTGATCGGCTTGGGACAGATCAGGCTTATTACATATAATTAGCTATGATTCATGTAAGGTCTGGCTAACCATCCGGTTAGCTATGATGCGAGCAATAGTCAGGTTAATCATATATAACAGACTATGAGGCATGTAATGGTCAGGCTGCACCCGACGTGAGGTGTGGGGTGAGCTATGATGCATATAAAGTGGGGTATGATCATATAATCTACTAATATTTCTCTGTCCCCAGCTAGCACGATGGATTCCAATCACGACTCCTCGTGACAGGTCTCGATGATGCTAACCCGTATATACATAGTGTCAGAATCATGTACGCTATACAACTAAAATCATAGAGATGATCAATATAATAAAAACTGTCAGAGAATGTACTCGCCTGTGGTCCTGCGCTGACAATACCAATATCCTGTTTCTGAAGTCGCGTTTGAACAATCCAATAGTCCTATATACATAATATGATAATAATATAGCATCATTCGTTACACTAGCACACACACAAACATAATTACACTAAACTCAAAGACGACTCTAGGGGTTATACTGGTCAACTAGCAAGGTCAAATGTGCGTCTAACTGCACGGGTGTCATATCCTCAAATGTTGTGCCTGACCAGACAGTCAACTCACTAACACATATCTAAAGATCTAAATCCCGTGTAACACTAACACAGGTCTAAGCCAGTACGTTAGTGTACACAAGGCAGTCAATTCACTAATACTCAGGGTCATATAGTCATATGTAAATATACGGAATACCCACAATTAACACATATGGCCATACAACATACATATATATATTACAGTCATACATAGCACTAGCAACCAGTTTCTTATGGATTATATATATATATATATATATATATATTAAACTAATATTTATACGCATACACGCACACGTATACGAATTACTAGGTTCACCAACACAGGTCTTACGTCAACTAAACTGTCATGAAGCAATTGTTAATCCTAATTAATATTCACACATGCACACACACAATCATGAAGGAGGGCAAATTGAACCTGTACGTGCATGGGGTCGAGGGGTGTAGTCGACATTGAGGGAGGTCGTCGACTGGAGATGGTGCTCGATTGCTGTCACGACGGAGGGCTCGGGCTCCGGTGAGCTGTTGTCACGGCGGTGGATTGATCGGAGATAGCGTCGTGGCATAGAGAGGTCGAGGGGTGTCGATGGGCTGCTGATGGTAACGATGAGGTGGCGGTGCTGTCACCAGTTGTGAGTTCAGGCGAGGCGGTCTGGCCGCGGGGAAGTCTGGCAGCGGGGGATAGGTGATGGGGAAGTCGGGAATCGATCGTCCAGGCGGTTGGCGGGGTTGGAGATGTCGACGATGGTGGAGATGGAAAAGGGCGGTTCAGTCGGGTTGTCGGGGTCGAGAAGGAAGGAGACTGGGTCGGCTCCGATGGAGGTCGACGGGGGTTGATCGGTCGGGGAGATGTGGTCGGGGAATGGCGTCGTGGGGGTGATGATAATGATGATGATGGTGAAGGAGGCGGGGTTTGTGTCGTCGGTGAAGGCGGCTGTTAAGGCGACCGATAGCTTGATTGGCGGGGTCGACGGGTCCGGCAAGATGGAGGTGGCAAGAATGGTCGGGGAAGTCGGCGGTTGAGGGAAGCAGGTCGGCGCAGGATTGAGGAGATGAAGCTGGTGATGGTGTTTGGGTTGTTTTAGGGTTTGATGTTGAGATGGTAATGTATGTATATATATATGGGGAGAAAATAGGGTTTGATGTATGTAGAAGCATGAAAAATACGCTAGGAGGATCTACGCAGCCTCTTGATGCAGAGCAGCATAAGCAGAAGCCTTCACAGCCATCAAGCGTGAAACATAGCTTTTTCCGCTAAACACAGCGTGAAGTATAAAGCTCAAAGGACCATCCGCGTAAGCGCAGTACGTCCAGGCCGCTCCAGCGTAAGACAGAGTTCTTCATCGCCTCCATGGCGTAAAACTCAGCCGCTCTCAAAGCAGCATTAAAGCGTACGAGGAATGCTTCGTCTTCCCCGAAATGAACCTGTCAAGTCACACAGTAAACCTGACCTCTGACTCCTGGCAAAAAGTGCTGCACGGCTACCCAGACGACGGCTGGAAATGATGGCAGACCACTCAGGACGCGCCCCACAGTATGATAGCGGATCTCTGCATTTTATGCAGAGAATTTGGTTAAAATATCCCCAAACCGTCGTTTACTGAAGTCCCCCCAGCGTAAACCGCTCGTTCGCGTACAAGGGAATACGCTGCCTTGTTTTACACAGGCAAACATTAGCTGTTTTATGCTCCGCAGTAGACAAACCGCCTGCCACGTTAAAAGCTGCACTTCATACAGGGCTCGAGGCACGTCTCTACGTCAAATTGTATAGAGCGGTGACAGTTTCCCTCAAGGCACGTCTCTGCGACGGATACACAGAAGAACTGCAGACCTTCAGAACACGTCTCCGTATTTAATGCACAGGATGGTGGCAAATCTCTGTAAGAGATTTGATTACATCTTCGAAAGCCGTAATTCCGGCGAAGACGTCCACATCAGCACTCTGGTACGGTACGCAGCGGCCTCTACGCCCATTCAGGATCTGTGCTCATTCGACTTCAAACGCCCACTCAGTCTCTGCGACCATTCGGCTTCTATGCCTGTTCGGCTTCTATGCCTGTTCGGCTTCTATGCCTGTTCGACTACTACGCCTGTTCGGCTTCTATGCCTATTTTGGCTTCTATGCCAGGGTGACAGTCATTTGGCTTCTACGCCAACCTCTTCTACACAAGGGATAACTACCTACGTGACTTCTACGCCGTGATCTTCGCAGCAGATATACGCGTTTTGTCCCCTTAGTTGGACACGAGTCACATGCTCACTCAAAAGGTCATTTATACGCAGGCATTGGTTATTTTAACCGTTGTGTAAAAGGGTACTGTACTGTCTACTCCTTGGTTGTTACACCGATGGAGTGGTCACTGTCACCAAAACTCTATAAATAGAGACCCCTATCAATGGGGAAAAAGGTCAGAAAATTGGTCAAGAAAACCAGTACCAGAACAAGGTCGAAAAACTTCAAACTTGAAGATCGAACCAGGTCGGGAATTGGTCAAGAGAGAGAGAGAAGGAGAGGAGAATCCGGAGCTCAGGCAAAGAGGAGGGATCGACGACCTTGGCATCGCGCATCCACCCTCCTTTGCAACCTTCGAAGCTGCTACCCGTCTTCTACGGCACTTCTTCAACATCGTGTAGTCCAAGGGCTAAAGTGATCGACTGCAGATCAGACACCTATAGCAATTTATACCCAGATTAAATAAATTATACTCCCACATCCTCGTATAGGATCAAATTGTACAAGTTTGTTTGTAAACCAAAGGGCACGGGTCTCGTATAAACCCTGTCATTGAAATACACTTTCATTCTTTCGTTTAATACCACAAACAAGATGGCGACTCTGCTGGGGACGTCTTTCTCTTCTGACGAGGAAGTAATTGCTCAACACGATGCGGTATCTATAGGAACCGTGAAGAAGACATTGGTCGTTCATTTCGACCAGTCCGCCTACGAAGACATGCTTCGGACTGGGGGTAGCTCTCACTCTCTCTCCGTCCAAGACAACAGGAAGCTGCGCAAAGTGTGGATGCCCAAGACATCCTCCGCCGTTCCTGTGGACTCTTCGATCTCTCCGATCTCTCCGACCAATGAGGTGGTAGCATCGCTCCCTCCGTGCCCCGCACGTAAAATTCAGTCTCCCGCTACGCGCGGTACAGACAAAACTTCGGGCAAAGCCTCAACGCTAACCCAGGAGTATCCACTGCTCTTTACGCGCAGAAATCAGTCTCCCGCTACGCGCGGTATAGACAAAACTTCGGGCAAGGCCTTAGCGCTGACCCAGGAGTATCCACTGCGCTCTACGCGCAGAAATCAGTCTCCCGCTACGTGCGGTACAGACAAAACCTCTGATGGTGCCTCAACGCCAAATCAGAAGTACAGATCACGCTCCACGCACAAGACAACATCTGACCTCTACGGTGAACCAGATGAGTGCTGTAATCTCCGCAAGGGGAAGCAAGCAGGCGAATACTCAACTACTCGGCCTTTACGTCGGCAAGAGAACGATCTGCCTACCCTCCGGATTACGCGAGAAGCCGATGGCCGACTGAGGGCCTCTCCAGCTTTACGCCAGACTGAGCGAATTTCCAAGTTACGCCAGGAACAGTCCCTCGGCGTAAAACAAGCTCAGATTGCGGAAAGACACCTTCCCAGAGAATTATCCGCCACCCAGATGGCCAACCTGTCGTATACAGGTGGTACAGAGAAAACTATGATGTCCAGTCTCCGCATACCCGCTGATGGGAACAGAAGATACAAGCCTTCGTCTTCTTCTTCTGCAAATTCTCCTGACCTGTGCAAATATCTAATCCAGAAGTGTAAAGAAAGGGGACCTTCCAACATGTCTATTACGCCTCCTAGCAAACACTATTGTAATAGTCATAAGGTTGTGATTAATTGCTGCTGTTCCAAAGCAAAATGATCGGTTTTCGACCGGTTGAGCTACTCGCTGTCTTTTCGAGAAGAGGAACCCGCGCATGCATCTGTGAACATGGCTTCACATATACCTAGAGGAGGGTCGAGCTCAAGACGTCATCCTTCCAGACCTCCGAGCCGAAGGAGGTTCAGTAAGCTCCTCAGAGACGTTGAAGCCGGGGTGTTCCAAAACACTCGCGCAAGGTCCCAACAACCAGCTTCGTCCTCTTCCGATTCCGACGCAAGGGGTCGCCAAGCTCCCGAATCAGAAGTAGAAAGTATAGAGTCGACTTCAACAGCGACCTATACTAATCCCTCGATGACACCCAGGGAGATGGGAGTTTACGCCGTTGAAGATGAACGCGAGGAAGCTTCGCCGTCAGGGAATGCGGAACAACGCATCACTATACTAGAGACATCTCTGAGACAAATGCAATCCATGATGGAGAACATGCACCAGATGATGCTAGCTCAGCACGCAAACGCCATGGCTCAAGCATCGGTCCCGCCAACTCAGATACGTGTGGGGGTGGACTTACCACCATCCAATCTGAGCCAAGAGCCTGCGCTAGATCAAGAGTCAGCATTTCCTCCGCTTCCTCACTCAGAGAATGCCTTACCTCCCGCTGGAGTTACGATACAACCAACTTCGCACCACTCCGTAGCCCCGCTTCCGACTGAAAATCTGATGCAGGCAGTACGGGAATTGAAAGCCCAGTTCGACGCCTTGAAGCACAAAGATCAGCTCAAGAAACTGGGAATCAACCAACCCTACCCAGCTATCTGGGAGGAGGTCCCTTTCCCTCCGAGGTACAAACCTCAGACTATGGCTCTGTTCGAGGGAAAACATCACCAAGTCAGTACATGAACTATTTCAGTATGATGACGGTGTTGCTACAAGGGAACGACGCCCTCCTCACTCGGGTGTTCAAAGGCTGTCTCTCAGGAGTAGCCTATCAGTGGTACCGTAGCTTGGCGGACAACTGCATTACCTCCTTCGAGGACTTCAGAGCCTTATTCTTCACACGATTCTACGAGGAAGGAATGGACATGCCCATGTCCTCTCTCATCGAAGTCAAACAGAAGGAAAAGGAGGACGTTCGCATCTTCATCGAACGTTTTCGTCAGGCCACCTTACAGATGCCTCTAGGAGTTCCAGACTCTGCGTTGGTAGACATTTGCAGGAAGAACCTCCTTCCCGTGGTCTCGGTGTTCACAGGACCATATCAGTTTCATGATTGGCCCTCATTCATCATTTTGGCAGTAGCCGCCGAGGACAACAGTCGCAAGGCGCGCGATAATGGCATCATGATCTCCGCCTCTGACAGAGGCAAGAGGTCATCTCCTAGCAGCGACCATCCTCGTGGTCCCAAAGGGAAAGAAGCCCTAACAATCAACACGGCCAGACCAAAGATTGCGGCAACCACGCAAGCAAGGCCCGGGGCTTCCAGGCCCGCCGAAGTCTACTCTTTCAACGACGATGATATCCCAAGTATATTCGAGTGTCTCGTCAAAAGTGGCAAGATCACCCTTCAGAGCTAAGGCGACCCCAGGAAGTCGGCGATACTAACGACCCCAAATACTGCATCTTCCACAGATACGTACACCACCCGACAAAGGCGTGTTACATACTGAAAAGGAAGATCCAGGGGTTAATCGATGCTAAGGCCATCACTCTGCACAACATCGAGAAGACGGTCACGGCCAACATGATCTCTCTGTAGTTCGGCGATCTGCCTCCCCAAGAGGTCCTGGATGGTGTTGCACCTATCTCCCGGACAACGATGAACATCATCAATCTCCCCCCGGCTAGGGGTCAAAATCACAACCTGGTACCCCTAACTACCCGGCGGGGCAAAATTATGTGGGTTCACCCAGATTTGGTGTCAGAGCTCGAGGAAGAGACCAAGGCGACCAAGCCTACAACCAAGAGGAGCCCCAAATACAGACCATGCCACATGGTCGTAACTTCTTCTACATCAGACGAAGACGAAGTATTTGCCGCAACCCGTTCGGGGAAGGCCTACCTCAACGACAACGGAGCAGGCCAGGAAGGCGCACCGGCGGACACTCCAGCTACCAAACCTTCAGAGCAAGGTCCCGTCATGCCAGACATCAGCCCTGCGAAACCTACTCCGGCGGAAAAGGGGAAGCAGAAAGAAGTACGCTTTGATAAACCTGTGAAAAACATTCCAAGCAAAGGTTTAGAGAAGCCGTACAAATTCGACATCCTGGCTCAACTAGCCAATACGCCAGCCAGGTTGTCCATCTTTGAGCTACTCAGGCTCTCCCCAGACACTCGTCTAGCCCTGAGTGAAGCACTGATGCAGGCGGAGGTATACTTGACCCAGCTCAAGTCCCCCGACGAGGAACCAGTGGCATGTCCTCAATGCCACAGCCTGATGGAGGTGGTCCCAAATATCACTTTCACTCAAGACAACATGCTGTTAAAACATAACAGACATGACAGGCCCCTCTATTACACCGGGTACGTCGGTTCCATCGAAGTGAAAGGATGAACCACTCGTCCAAAGGCCATAGAGCCTATGGCTATCCACCTGGACAAGGCCAAGTCAGAAGAAGGGAGTGATCCTCTAGTGATCACTTTGAACCGGAAGCCTCCACCCTTGGTCACCAACCTTCGGCGCAACAGACAGCCGACTGATGTAAATGCAACCAGGAACGGAGTTCCATATGATAATAAACATCCTCTTTTCCGGTATATCGGTGCTCGAATTCCGAAACAAGAATCCACTCCCCATGACGAGGTAGAACCAATAGCACAGAAATTCTTGGAAGCTATAAACTCCTACCGTCCATATGTCTGGGAAGTAGCGCCATCATCCAACGTCGTCACGACATATGGACCACATGAGGATTCCATCTTTATTATCCCGCCTACCTGTAGCAGTCAGCGTTCAATAGTCTTCGGGCGCATGCGTAATCAACCGATGGTCCACGAAGATGCTTTCGATGACGATACAGGAAAAATGCAAGTTCACCGATACAACCCGCAAGCGCTAAGGATCATGCAAAACATGGGCTACGACTTGAAGCGGAAGCCAGGCCTCAACTACGGAAGAGGCAGACGGACGCCGCCGCGCGGCAACACCCGCTATCGACAAACCCGTTTTGGGTTAGGGTATGCCACCTCCCTTACGACTTCCAAGTCAGATGAGGACATCTTTTCCCAGAACAGCTCGTCGCCCTCCGACTCACCTGATGCTCTCGAACGAACACTATCAGTAAATATGGTGGTGACAAATCCCGTAGAAGCAGATGAACAGGATTCTGAGCCATTCGAGAATGACTCTTGGGCTCAACAAATGGATACGCAGTGGGAATTCCGCTTCGAGCAGAGAGAACCTCCCACCAAGGATGAAGTTATCTAAATCAATGTTGGGGGTGAACTCTCGCCAAAACCGATATTTATCAGCAACAATCTTCCCCCAGCTGAAAGGGAAGAAATTATACGGCTGATAAAAGAATATATCGACATCTTTGCATGGGATTATGAAGATATGCCAGGCCTAGACCCGAAGGTAGCCACTCATAAGCTCAATATATTGACCGATTCGAAGCCAGTGAAGCAGCACCAACGCCGGTTCCGCCTAGATATGATGGACGCCATCGAAGCTGAAGTCAAGAAGTTGATAACCTTTGGTTTCATCCGGGAAGAACAACATCCCGACTGGGTCACCAACGTTGTCCCAGTCATGAAGAAAAATGGGAAGGTACGTATCTGCATCGATTACCGAGATCTGAATGCGGCCTGCCCCAAGGATGAATTCCTTCTTCCCATCACGGACATCATGATCGACAACACCTGCGGCTTTGAACACATGTCTTTCATGGACGGATTCTCAGGATACAATCAGATCAAGATGCATCCTGAAGACGAGAAGCACACTGCCTTCCAGACACCATTGGGAGTATATTGCTACACGGTCATGCCCTTCGGATTGAAGAACGCCGGGGTTACATACCAACGGGCTATGAGTAACATATTCCATGAATATCTACGCAAAACAGTAGAATGTTACGTGGACGACATAGCCGTCAAGAGCCGCCTCAAAGGTGATCACATTCAAGACCTGAGGACGGTATTCGAGTTAATGCGCCAACATCAACTCAAGATGAACCCTACGAAGTCCTTTCTAGGTGTATCTAGTGGCAAATTTCTGGGATTTGTCATTACCGCCAAAGGCATCCAAGTAGACCCTGACAAAGTCCAGGCAATCGTAGAAATACGACCGCCCCGTAATCTAAGGAAACTCAGGGGATTTCAAGGACGTCTGGCTTACATCCGACGATTCATATCCAACCTCTCGGGGAGATGCCAGCCCTTCTCTCATCTCATGAAGAAAGATGTATCCTTCATATAGGACAAAACCTGTCAGCAAGCGTTCGGAGATATCAAGCGCTACCTCACCAGTCCGCCAGTTCTGGTGCCTCCCGTCATGGGAAGACCATTCTTGTTGTACGTTCGAGCAATGGACCATTCGCTAGGAGCTCTCCTCGCACAGAAGAACGATATGGGCCATGAACAGGCTATCTACTACCTCAGCAGGATGATGGTCGGAGCCGAACACCGGTACAACCCAGTGGAGAAAGAATGCTTGGCTCTGATGTTCGCTATCCAGAAGACGCGGCACTTTGTCTCCGGCCAGACTATTCATATCATCTCCAGGATCAACCCTCTCCGAGTGCTAATGAGCAAGCCAAGTGCCCTCAATTCCCGACTTGCGACTTGGGCAATGCTGCTAACACCATATGACATGGTATACGTCCCACAGAAGTCCATCAAACCAAGCATTGGCCGACTTCCTAGCTGCTCATCCGATCCCGGAGACCTCCAAACTATACGAAGACATCCCTGATGAGGTTGCAGAATATAATTTCGCAAGGGAAAGTGACGTATGGCGACTATTCTTCGATGGTGCCTCCAGAACCGGTCCTAAGGGAAACATCGTTTCGGGAGTGGGAGTCGTCCTGGTCACCCCTGATCAGCTCGTCATCTACCGAGCATATTCTCTTAGCGAGCCCTGCTCCAACAATGTGGCGGAGTACAACGCTCTACTAATAGGGCTCCAAGTTGCTAAAGAGCTGGGGGTAGAGTCCCTGGAAGCTTTCGGTGATTCTCTGCTTATCGTCAATCAAGTCAGGGGAATATATGAAGTCCGGAATCCAGACCTCATCCCCTATCACCAAGCGACGGTCGAGATAGCCATGACATTCAAGGAGTTCTTCCTAGAGCATGTACCTCGATCTCAGAATCTGGAAGCTGATGCCCTAGCCAGTCTAGATGCGGATTTAGCTACTCCCGTAAGAAGGCAGGATTCGGTAATCCTTCTTAACGGAGATTTATTCTGTGTGAAGAACAGCTGTCACATAGAACGCAGCTACGCTGTAAACACCGATCCTCCTACAAGAGATTGGACAAGTCCCTTCATAGATTTCGTGGCATACGGAATCTTGCCGG
Organism: Iris macrosiphon; assembly: GCA_036927795.1. Classification (NCBI taxonomy): domain Eukaryota; kingdom Viridiplantae; phylum Streptophyta; class Magnoliopsida; order Asparagales; family Iridaceae; genus Iris; species Iris macrosiphon. The sequence goes on along the minus strand of JAYESA010000015.1, from coordinate 80,044,460 downwards.
AGGACCCCAAAGAAGCAGTATCCGTCAAGAGACGATCATTACGCTTCTACTTCGATGCATCTTCACAATGCCTATATCGCCGGACCTACGACGGACTGCTATTGAGATGTCTCTCTAACGACGAAGCATAGCAGATTATCCGTGAAGCTCATGACGGCGTGTGTGGAGCGCATCAACCCGGTCCTAAGCTACAGGATCGCATCAGGAGAATGGGCTATTACTGGCCTACTATGATCGCAGATGCAATACGGTAAGCAAGACAATACAGAGCCTGTCAGGTTCATGCAGACTTCATACATCAACCGTCTGAACATCTACATCCTACGGTCGCAATCTGGCCTTTCGAAGCATGGGGTATGGATATCATCGGTCCTATTCACCCGACTTCTTCCAGGGGTCACCAGTTCATACTGGCCATCACGGATTACTTCTCCAAATGGGCAGAGGCAATCCCTCTCGCTGGGGTAAAGGTATCTAATGTGATCAGCTTCATCAAGCATCACGTCATTTATCGCTTCGGGGTACCCCGGAGGATAATCTACGACAACGGGCCTCAGTTCATCAGCCAAGCGTTTTATCGGTTTTGCGATAAAAATCGGATACACAATATTGCCTCTACGGCATACTATCCAGCTACTAATGGTTTGGCGGAAGCTTTCAACAAAACCATTATCAAACTCTTGAAGAAATTCGTCGCTTCAAACAAGAGAGATTGGAATGAGAAGCTGGGCGAATGTCTCTGGGCATACCGCACGACGGTATGGACACCGACAGGCTGCACCCCGTTCTTGCTGGTCTACGGGAGCGAAGCAGTTCTCCCCATTGAAATCCAGATCCCGTCACTCAGGATAGCCGTGACTAATGAGCTGACTCGAGAAAAGAATGACCTGCTAAGGCTCCAAGAGCTAGAAGGATTAGACGAGAAATGTCTCCAAGCTCAACAGCGTATCGCGCTCTACCAAGCACGCATTTCCAGAGCTTTCAATCATAAAGTAAAGGAAAGGGTGTTCAAAGTCGGCGAGCTAGTTTTAGCCGTAAGAAGGCCGATGATTCTTACTCACAGAAGTAAAGGCAAATTCTAGCCCAAATAGGAAGGCCCTTATGTGATCGAGACAACGTTCTCAAACGGCGCCTACAGGGTAGCCCAGCCTAATGGAGACCTGTTAATGGCTCCTATCAACGGCAAATTCTTGAAAAGGTACTAGGCTTAATCTCCCCTGCTCGGGTGGAATATAGCGAGGATCTCAAATTCTGACAAAACTACTCCCAAAAAATGAAACTAGTTGGGTCATATCCTATCATGTCTGTACGATCTCTGAATAGATATATCCTACTAAGAAGTTTATCGAGAGTCTATCATGTCCATACTACCTCTGATATCACTCTCGCCTAAAAACTGTCATTTATATTCCGAAATGACGGGTCCACAAAAGTCAGAAAAGAGTCGCTTTTATTCATTCCCAAAAGGGAGCAGAATTACATCTGGGTAAGCAAAAAGGGAAAGGATACATCATGGTGGCGGAGTAGTCAGATCGCGAATCAGCCGCTCCAGTACAGCTATCCTCTCATTCCTAAGGACCAAGGCATCAGCGCGAGCCTGCTCCAGTCGTGCCTCGGGGGTGTTCGTAAGGGTCAAATTAGCCCTTGCCCGAAGACAGCCCGCACGATCAGCTTCTGCACGGTCGAAATCCCGTTGTGCTGCGCTCAGTCGACCAGTCGCTACCTCCAAACCTGCCAACGACTGAGAAGCCCACTCCTCTGCCCGAGCAAGTTTTTCCCTCAGCTTGGAGGCCCTCGCTGCATTCCCTTCATGCTCGGATCGACACTTCGTCTCAACAGCAAGAGCCTCTTCCACGACAGGTTTTCTCCTATCCATCTCCAGCTTATGCGTCTGGATGGAGTTGTCTAAGCTTTCCAGCTTCGTAGCGAGCCGCGCAGTTATGAGGTCGAATCGAGCCTGGACATCAGCATCAAGGCTGCCCCGAGTCAGCTGCAAGTATTCGATAATGGGTTGCTCTAACCCATTAACCACCGCCTCCAGGGCGTCAGCTACCCCAGGATCACCGAGCTCCCTGACAGCCTCGATCAAAAACTGAGAAGTTTTCTTCAGGCGCTCGAAGTCTAGATTCTTCGCCAACACCATCGATATCATCGTTTTCAAACCGGTATAGAAGAGGCTGGTATGCTGCTCGGTCAACGCAGCTAGATCCGGCTGAACGCCAGGAGTGGCCGCGATACTAGCGGGTCCCTCTCCAGGAATGATTGCAGACGAGGTAGCGACAACAACGGTCGAAGTCATCGGCATACTCACTTGAGACTAGGTCACGATGACAGGTTCGTCCTCTTCTGGAGATGACGAAACCACTCTGGGCGAACTAGCCCCCGAGGACACTTCCTCCTCGAAGTCGGGTACCTCCACATCACCGCCAACAGCCGGAGCAGAGCCAGAAGGCGCTTCAACGCTGTACTCCCCATGGACGTCATCCCCTGAGAAGAGGACAAGAAGGTGGATATTAATATGATAGTAATCTTTCTAAGGGGAGACATAAAGACGACATTTACCCGGAGCCAATGGCATATACGACGCATCTGCACCCGATGTAGCTAAACCACGCCTTAATGACGCAATACGAACCATCATAACTGGAGAAGGAGGTGGGCCGACCAACATCGCCAAGAGATCTGTCAAGCCGTCACCAAGACGCGGTCGAGGTTCGTCAGCTGGAACCTCGTCAGGCATGCTCGCTGACACAGCGAGAACTTCACCCGCTGTTGACCTCAGGAAAGATTCTCCCATCTGTCGCGGCCATGCAGGCAATCTCGTTCCGCTACCTGGAGCAGTAGCAGCGACAGCAACCTCTAGCGAAGATTCTCCGGTGCTGCCAGCCAGAGCTGTAGAAGGTCCCTCTCAAAAAGGCGAGGAACCTCCAGCCAAAGAATCATCCCTGATATGGAGAGATGAAGGCTCAATCCCGGGAGCCTCAATACCAGGAATGCGGAGAGGACGAGTAACCGTCTCCTTCCTCCTCTTACGAAGAGAAGCTTCCTTCGGGGCAGAAGCCCGCCGCTTCCCAGAAAAGACTACCTGAGCCCCCGCAGGCGGAGGCACTTCGCACCTCGGCACTGGCACCAGAGGCTCATCCGGAGTACCAGACTCCTCACCCTCGTCAGAAGAAACCGAGGGGACTTTGACTCTTCCCCCAGGCTTGGGAGAAGGCACCCTGAAGCTTCCACGCATGTCAAAATCGCGATGGAAGGTGTTAACCGCCACGTAAAACTGGGCGTAAGAGTGAAGGATGCGCAGCTCCGTGGAGGTTGTAACGACCGGCACGATAAAGATTGCTCCCGTACAACCCATGAGAAAATATCGCCACCCTTTAGCTCCATCAATGAGTCCACCCCTAGACCTGAAGCTGGTGACGGCATTACCCACGTGCAACTGATCGTACCCAAACTGCCTGGCGAACCGACTAGGCAAGTAGGGCTCGAAGAAGCAGTGATCTTTGCTCCTATACAGCAGATGGGAGGGTCTAATACAGACCAACCAGTTAAAAGCTTCCGGGCAAAGTCGGTCTTCACTCCACCTGAATCCTCAAGCCGTATCCCTGATTGATTGCGATGTACGGAGGGGACAATACAGAGAATCTTCCAACCATGGCTGAGATTCAACACCAGCCGACAGTCTAAAACTGTGTTCACATTCCAGGGAGAATCCTTGTAATTCAGCAAGAATATACCCCCCGAGCTGCTACCGGAGCCAGGAGACATCACCCAGGGATTGTGGAGAATTAACCATCCCATCAAATATAGGTATGGTAATTCCACCCTGGGAAAACTCTCATGCCGAGCTTCGTCGACGAGCAACCCATCAGTCATGGCTCTCAGGCCAGCCTGTATCCGACACACCATGGCGGGAAGCAAGCCCAGTCTTTGCCCAAACACCAGACGCACTGCAGGCCATAGGATGTTCCGGTGAATGCGGTCCGCGGACGCAGTACCGGGCACTACTACTCGACGCAGCCATATGGAGAGGAAACCGGCTAGCTGGGCTTCCTTAGACAGAGGCCTGCGATAGCGCCTCAAGTAACTGCGGGCCTTAGTACCTTTGGGGTACTTTCCTACCCCCTCAAC